>PKRV01000458.1:1975921-2397719 GCA_003709505.1 Hyphantria cunea | reverse complement strand
GGGGTCCGCTGGTCCCTGGCTGGGAGTGTGCTAGCGACTGAACTACCCATCAGCCATGCATCCCCTGGTCACACACCAGAACACGGGATTCGGGGTAATTTTTTATAGAGGTTTTCTTCCTCGCGGTCCGGGCGGTTAAGCCAAGACCCACGGTCCCAGTCGAGTCAGAGACTTGACCTAACTCGACAGCCTAGTGGGATTACGTTGTAGCGGCGAGGGTAACACAAGACTAGCTCCTGTGTTACCCGCTCGGAGGCAGGGTGAGTGCACACCGAGCTCGCCTCCTCGCACTTCTAATACGCCCTCTGCTAGAGCAGAGGGACGTCTAGAGTGCCCTCCGCGGCAGTCAAAATTCGACTCCGTCTCGTATCCCATTTGGTCTGGAGTCTCCCTCTGGGCCAATCCGGCATGAGTGGCTCTACCGGCGCAGCCCCAGAGATCATCGACCCACGCAAGCCCCCACACGACGACAACGTAGGGATACAGTTGTGGGGGAACGTATTCTTGCCAGTCCCAACCCGCACTTGGCCAATGTGAGGACGTATGGCCTTAACCCTCTCCTGAGAGGAGACCCGAGCCCAGCAGAGGGACATTATGGGTTGTTGATGAATATCATGTTACCGGCAATAGAGCTAGTTTTACAATATAACGTAAAATATATAATTGATATAATAATATCAGAATTTTGTACGTGAGTTTGTTTCTAATAATGTAATAAGATAATTTCCAAATTACTGACTGTTTCTTAGACACTTTACACAGAAAAATGCAGCAGACCAGTTTTATCCACAAAAACATTACATACTGATACAGTTGATGGAAAAAGTTGTATTAATAAAGCATTCGCCGAGTGACTTAAATGAACCTCTGAGAAAAATATATTACATGTTCATCTTCGTGGCCCATTGTGTTATTAATACAGGTCGTAACTTCAGGCAGGAGTATAATATACACCCGAACGATACATTCATCAGTGTAATAAACGGCCTGATTGTGCAGCTACTACTTAGTTAATTAATTTCCTAATTAACTGTTATTGGTAAACACCGACATAGGAGGATAAGTTTATTTATACCTAAGGTGTTCCGAAAATTAATTCAGTAATAGGGATTTATCGTTTAGGTTAATTAGTATACGGGCATTAACCACACAAACAAATTAGGAGAACGTGTGTGTTTTACCATTTACTAAACCATTAATTTAACTAAATGTGAACACGTTGGAAATGTTTAGTTATAACTTGTTTTCAATTAAAACATGCAGCATGTAGGTACCGCTATACCATTGTATTTGAATGTGAAAACTCGATTATGTTTGAAAAGGCTTTCTTTTTAATCTAACATATACTTTATCAGGTGCGTATAGTATAGGGAATGTCAGTTTATTATTAAGCAGACGATTCTTACTGTTTATCTATAATTCAGGACTACTTAAATTCGGCTAGCGAGTTCAATCTAAATCAGTCTCCATTTTAACGACCGCCTAGTCAGTCTCTATGTAGTAAAATAAATACTAAGTATAACTTCTAAGAAAATGAACTTTGTTATCGATATATTAAATGGTTAAACCAAAAACTAGATTCAGTTACAGAAAAAAACAGGTTTAGTAGGTTTCCCGTATGTTGAACGTTGCGCAGTATGATGTAATATCAGAGGTAATATTGCAAATATCCTTTTCAATCTCAAATAAAAGCGTAACAAATTCATTTTAGTACAGTGGACACAATTAATATGTATTTTATGCTGTGTTTTTGTAATAAACGCGTTTAATTAATTAAAAAAAATGAAATTGACAATTGTTCGTGAAAGAAATAGTAAGTAAGTGTTATTTTTATTCCTATTTTCTTACTTTGTGCTCCATTTCGCGTACGAGTTAAACTGCTTCATGATAACGTAGTAATGATCATTTCTATCTGGATTAAACAAAAATAAAACTGGAAAAAACAAACAAAATATTAATATCGTATCGTTCGGATAGTCATATCTGCTCATAGATTGTTAGCCGAGAACCACGAGCAACACCTTGAGAGGATCACGTCAGAAGGCCGAAAGAATAAGGGTCGCAGTCCTTCTTGACACGGTCCGTACAGGTTCCTCCCTTTGGAATCCCAACCACAGATTCCTTTGACCCTGTATCCAAAGTTGTTGAACTACAATTTTTATATTTTAAATATATAAGTAATGAAAAGAATATTAATACTTACTTATTATTATGAATTCAAAATCTTTGCATCACTTTTTACGAATATTATGCAAGCGGAGGAGTATGAAATGTGAGATTGCAAAACGTTAAAAAACTAATAAGTCAATGAATTATGGTTGAATTTCGACCACAAGGCGACTACGAGAAGTGGATAAAACCTCAGTCGCACCGGGGAAAAACTGATAGTTTGGTAAAACTCGTTGAACTAGTATACAACCCAAATTAATATAGGGAATAATAAAGGCTAAAAAGATGATAAACACTAGTTTTAACTTCATGTTATGTTTTGATACTCAAGATTGGGATTCTTTGAGTTTTCAAAAATTGATTGTTTTTTTTGTTTTTTTTTTGTTTGTCACCGTACAGTCGGATCATATTTATCCTGTCACTTTACATGAAAGCATGAATTTATGTAATTAATGATAGTCAATACTCGTCCGAAATTATAACAGTGTTATGAAAACCGACAAGAACTTACCTTTTAGTGCGAAACGGTGTTTAGTATTCCGCTCTTTTTTATACAACTAAGGATTCCTAAACAAAGTTAATGTACCTTATCAGCTATTTTTATGCAAGTCTACGGTAAGTTAGAGAATGTTTCTGATAAGGCCACCATTGCACTTTTTTGTGCCTAAAGTATAGAATAAATAAAATATTACGAAAAATATCAGTTTCCAAGTTTTCATAACAAAGGCAATGGCGCCATATTTTAACTTAGTTACACGAGACGTGTATTTATTGGGACATATGCATGAGTTATTATGTTTTCACTGCTAGTTTATAGATGCTATAAAACCAGCTCAACTCATTCGAAGAATGGTCGTTAAGTCAAATATTGAAGCAGATTTTGTTACCAGCTGAATTGAATTTGGCTTTGTTACACCTGGTTGGTAAAGAATGAAACAGATTATATTATATCGTTATATAAATAATTCAAGAGTTTGCTTTGTATATGAACTACCTCAGTAGCGTTGTGGTAGCGTATGCGACTACTGTTTCTGAGGTCTCGGGTTCGATCCCCGGGTAGGGCCAAATGTTTATATGATCTGCAAGTATTTGTTTCGGAATTTTTTATGTATAATTTGTATGTATTCACAAAAAAAAGTATATATGTATTTATATCAGTTGTCTACCCATAACACCCATAACACAAGTTCTACTTAACTTGAGACTAGATGGTGTTGTGTGTTAGATGTCCGAAAGATGTTCGAAATTTACTATTTTCAACAAAATACACGATTTAAAGTAGTATGTGATGATTAATAAAAGCACCAAATAAAACCAGTCCTACCAGAGCTACTAATGCATGACAGAAATTATAATTATAATAGCCTCTATCTAGCAGAATCGGGCTACCTTATAAACCAGAATACCTTATTACCTTATACTCCCAGACAAGAAATACAATAGAATGTTTTTTATTCTCTTATATATATTCTACGACCTAAAGTTTAGGACTAATCACAAAGAATATTTACTTTAAATGCACTGTTAGGATTCTATAATTAAAAAAAGGATGGATATTTACAACAGCAGCAATACCTTGGTTTGTCTTGACGCAATAAGTAGAGGATCAATTGCATTTTTTTATGCGATAGCGGGCAAACGAGCAGATGTATCGCCTGATGATAAGTGATTACCGCCGCCCATAGACACCTGCAACACCAGAGACGTCACACGTGCGTTGCCGGCCTTTGGGGGATGGGGAGAAGAATGGGGATGGGAAGAAGAGCTGGGGTATAGGTCTCCGGTATCCTCACTCACTCGGTGAAACATAGCACAAGCGCTGTTTCACACCGGTTTTCTGTGAGCCCGTGGTATCTCTCTTGTCGAGCCGGCCCATTCATGCCTGAAGCGTGGCTCTCCCACGGCATGAATTCAATCGAAATGTCCAGTAGTCAAAGTTGTATGATTGAGTTCTGCTTTATATACCTTAAACTAGGTCAAACATAAACGTCAATCATATTACTCCAATAAATAGATAAAACATTAAATAGTCAACGAATGAGCAAATTTTAAAATAATATATATAATTTATAAATGAACATCAATATAACTACACAATAAACTACAGGCCGGTGTCGTATTGATGGTTAATGTGAATCACCAGGAGACCTTCTTAAGAAGATACAGGGCCATAAAACAATAAAATTTAACACTATGCCGTCACTTGTAATCTATCCGACTGAGTACAGGTGAAGGGGAGAGGGTAACAACCCTCGATTCTTCGCACTTGTTACATGATTTTTGTGCGGAGTTGCGGAATATTGTTTTAGAAGAGGTATTGAATCTGTATGCTCTCGTAGTCTATAATGAATTTAACTGTCATTGTGACGTGGAGAAAGTAATCAACTCGGGAGTAAATAAAGAGAAACACGAGCTTAACACAACATTCCATGAAAATTGTTGAGAATTAAGTGTGATGTCAAAGTTACAACAATTACATACCGCAAGCTTCCCGGATAAAACAAAAGTACCACGTAACAAACACCGTTTAAATGTCTCTGAATCTCTGTGTATTAATTGTCAGCTGCAGTTTTAATTTTAAAAAGACCATGTAATTTTAATAAGGTTTTAAGAAAAAAATAACTGAAAACAAAAACCCTATTGCGTTATATATAATAATAATAATAAATATTTCGGACATCTAACACACAACGCCATCTAGTCCCAAACTAAGCAAAGCTTGTACAATGGGTACTAGACAACTGATATTAATACATATATACTTTTTTTTTGTAAATACATACATATTATACATAGAAAACACCCAAACTCCGAAACAAATATTTGCAGATCATACAAACAGTTGGTCCGACCCAGGATTCGAACCCGAGACCTCATGGACAGCAGTCGCTTAAGCTACCACTGCGCCACCGAGGCATTCAATGAATGTAACTGTCATTGTGACGTGGAGAAAGTAATTAATTAAAAATTAATCTATAGTATGAATTTGAATCTATAGTATATAATGCAATGAGGTTTTTGGTTGGGTTTTGTATTGGAAAGAAAATTATTTTTTTATTTTTTATTGTAATATTAATATGTCAATGTGACTCGCACTATAATCATTACTATAAAGACATATTCTAAGTCAAGATCGGTTTATCTGTTCAGGACTTACGATTCTTCGTAACATACACCTAGTTAATGATGTATATAGATTAATATATAGGTCAATCATCCTTTTATGACTTCGCGGAAATTGAACGAAGTTCATTTAACTGTTATTGTTTGAACCATACTATGTCAATAATATTTAACAACATTTATACATGAAATATTTTGGACGACTACTGAGTAGATATTTTACTTTGATGCCAGTTTCTGAATCGGTTTCGTAACAAATCGGGGTTATTTTACCAACATTAGTATGATTATATGTCGGCCTTTTGTAAATGGTACATAATTTCCATTTCATAGAAGCGCCATTATCATTACAGTCAACGGCGGGACTATGCAATTAATATCAATCAGACACTAATTCTGTGAAAGCGCCATCTGTCGACAGTAGTCAAACAGCAGATATTCGATACAATGTTACATGATATATCTTATAATATATCTAAACTACAGTCGCATTGTTCCAGTTCGTGTTTCCATACACACATTAGTCCAATTTAGAGTACACGGAAACGGAAACTATCAATCATTCATGTGACACTCGCAATATAGACGTGTTAAAGTATGGATGTGTGGATTATGTATGAGTATGCCACTTAGGTAGATGAAAATCAGAAATCACAGTACAATAACACTAGCTATGTAATTACTTAACTTACTTAATTAATTATGTAACGTTATTAACGATATGAGGATTGTGAAAAATTTGTATGTTTGGATTTCGAGTTAGTTTCACACCCGACAGTATTGAACACTAATTACTCTTGAATATAAAAAAATAATTTTATGATAAACGCAATAATGGTATAGAAGGGAAAATAGGGAAGTGCGTAATGTATTTTGGCTAAAAATTATGAGCCTACTAAAGTGGTGCATGGTGACCAACACTATGGCGGCCTATTAGGATGCTTCTGCACCATTGAGCCACTGGTTTCGCACTCACCAACGAAAAATGGCGGCACAATTGATCTTCTGTGAGAAGATAGTACCGCCCCGGTTAAGCCGGTCCGTTCATGCTGAAATCAGCGTGGCTCTACTAGCTATGAAAATTTCATTACTTATTAAAGAAAATCAAACAATCTTTTTAATTTCATATGTGTAAAAAACCTTACAAAAATATGATTTCATTTCTTTTCATATTTTCCTTTCACCTATGAAGCAGGGATCAGGTCAGTTCCGGCTTCATAGTTAATTGTATAACATGAAGGTATAACTTTAGAGGATCCTAGAAGAGAGTAGAAGGTATTCAGAGTATGTACACGTAGTTGATAAATGATATAGACAGGTCTATCTTAGATAATACGGCCAGGCTCAGTCATATTAGGGCTTTCAAATAGCACAAATAGTACTACAAACCTCATCAGTTCAGTTATATTTATATATTATATATTTTAAATAAAAATAAATCGTCAAATGTGTTGCTAAGCGCAAAACTGAAGAACCGCTCAAAAAATTCGTATAGCTTTTTTTAAATATTTTCATTAAGACACAAGGCAGGTTTTTATGGCGAGAAAAACCAAGAGAAGGTAAAAATAATAGCGGGTAACACTGTGGGACTTAGCTAGTATTGAATGAATACAAAAACACACTAAAGAAAACAACGACTAAAACACAAAACAAGCGAAATTGTGAAACAGATATTTATCAGTAAACAAAGGCACGCGTGCATTAATTCTTGTAATTTATAATCAAATTCAACTCGTATACAAAGTGGATAAAATACAGAAGAAAGTACGTGACAAAAATGGAAAATGTTTTTGTATCTCCTTGTGGCACATTAAGGTTTGTGAGACGTAAGGGTATAAAAGAAACTTATAAAAAAAAACTGGGCAGTCTGGCCAAAGTTCCATTACATAATATGTATTTTAAATATGTTGCATTTAATTTAGAAGTATTATAGTTAATAAGCTCTGACAAATTGTACTACATGAGATCTTCTTTATAGCATAGAGTGGGAAGACACACTGACGACAAGAGACGAAGTTTCTCACTAAGAAAGACGAGGAGAATATTTCGTGAAAAAAAAAGAATTGAAATTAGATTTCAAAGATGTTAAGTTTTGCTGTTAAACTTTATTTATAGTGGGTACCTAAATTGAGAACGATATATACTAATTTAGTTTTAGTAGCAATCAATAAACATCTAAAAGCAGAATAAGAACCTTTGTCACGTTTTATATTAGCACTTATCTTCCAAGTGCAGTACTTCAAGTGCAGGAACTTGCGTATAGAGTTAGGCTGGGTTGAGCAGTTGTTCAGAACAGCCCTACAGAACTTACGACATCATTCGTAATTTCTAGGAAGCTGTGTACATCCTAAAGAGGTTTAAAAACAAACTCTAATGTTAAAAGTTTAAAATTAGGTATCCTACTAAATTTATAAACGTGAAAATTTGTATGGAGGGATGTTTGTTACTCTTTCACGTAAAAACTACCCGACTGATTTGGATGAAATTTTACAGTAATATAGTTGATACATCAGAATAACACATAGGCTACTATTTGCCGCGATAACCGACATATACGCAGGTGGAGCCGCGGGCATAAACTAGTATGAAATATTTAAAAAAGTAAATTAAAACTAAGGCATTATACTTATTAAGTATTAAAGATTATCTTTATCTTCCATAAGTCTGCAACATTTACTACGATTAACTATGTCATACCCATGGTGCATGACTTAAAAAACTCAGATGGCAAGAACATCTTAAAGTTCAGTACAAAGTGCTATTAAGTAATAAACCTTCAGCAAACAAATTGTAAAAGAAACAAAAAACAAATACTGAAAGACTTACGAACATCAACTTGATAGATCACAAGACACCGCTGACCAAAATCACTGAGCTCAATCGCTAAGTGAAATGTCTAATGAAGGAATCACCGGACGTATAAATTCTCTATCTGGGCATTCCGACTCAACAATTGGGAACACTTTTTATGGGAACTAAAACCCTTTGAAGCTCTTTGATCATCATTGAGACGATGCAGGTGTCGCGTAGTTGTAGGCGGAAGTAGAGGTACTCCATTACTATCTTGGTTCTAAATATAAATCTAGTCTTGTATCTTGTTAAGTCTAATCAATTGTCAATAGGTTATTTCTTGCTTATATTTCGATATGCACGACTCAATTTTTAACTAAAATGTCAAATGCGGTTTGTTCAAATTTTGATTAATATCAGGCAGGCAAAGGCAGTATTAAGGTTTGAAAAACTTTGGTTTCAAACCTAATATTGCCTTTGTGTCTTTACTTAACATGTGTTTCTTTTGCAACCGAAAAGAACAAAATTCATACATAAATCTCGTGAACGAAATTGTCCTACTTTCTTGACACCCGGACCTTGTATACAGGAAGATTAATATAAAATAAAAATAACTGATGAAAAATTAGAGATCTAAAAGTAAATTAAAAAATTTCATTTCATTTTTACTTTTTCTTAGAATTAAAAGTGATGTAGAATGTATGCCTGATCCTGAAAAATATGTCTATTTTATTAAAATAGAGATATTTTTCACTATACTGACTCCACACAAGGATCCCGCGGAATAGACATCCATGGCCACGTGTGTCGGTTCGAGAGGAGGGATCTCAAGATCTCGCAAAAAATCACTACTAAGCATTTTTTTTCTCCCCTTCTCCTTATTTGCTTTTTAAAAGGATGTGTGCACACTCAATGTCCATGGGCAGCAATATTTTTCCGTCTTATTCGCTTCTTGAGATTTTTCAAAACTTTTCTTTTTTCATTAACGATTCATATTTGTTACATTTCCAGATTTTTTTATTACTGAACAATAAAGCTAAAAAGTTATGAAGACTAATATGTAATCGAAAAAAGTTGACATTTTTGAAAGAGCTGTAGAAAATGACATAATTTATCATCACGTCACCTGGAGTCAAAATTTCAAGCCTTATATTACATATAACATTATACAAATAGTCGTTGTTCCAGCAACGTCACATCTCCCTGACGGTTGCGTTTTGACATTTTAATGTGCCATTTTGTACTGAACCGGTTTAATGCCAAACGCCTTTGTTGCCACTGGCACCGGATGCCAATTTATGTTACCAGGGACATAATTTACTGTTTGTTTCCCTCTACCTGGAATATGCTTGGTACAATGAAGTTTATATTTTGTATTTGGATATGATTTGCAAACACATGTGTATTTTTAGTTTTAAATAAAATTAAGAGAAAATATTCATCATTGTTTCACTGCCTATCCTCAGACTGTCATGAAAGTGTTTTAACTGAGAGCACCAAGTAAAGCTCAGGTGGAATAGTTTAATTAAATCTTAGTTATAGTTCTTAAAAGAAAATCATGACCTTAATAAATTATATTAAGAGAACACAATAAGTGTAATTAAATTCCAAATTTAAAGTAAAGAACGAATTTAAAATTAAATGTCCAATTTTTTAAACGAAATGTTGAGAAGAACAATGTCTAAGGAATTTAGTAATCGTAGTCATCAATTCATTTTATAGCCCGTGGCGCATAAAATTCACAGACATTTTGATACCTTGCATTTTCAAGCGATCAGTCAATCAATCGGCTAAAATGGTATTTCAGAAAGAAGCTCACCGAAATGTATTTGAATATAAAAATATATGTTTTGATTTAATACATTTTCACGTGCCAAGTTTTACGTGTCATTCACTTTTTTATATGTATTCTATAATAATTGCTTATTTTATAACTCATTACAAAAATACGATCTTGTCTTGTATGTCTATTTTTTCGGTTTAATAGTTTTAAAATTTATTTCTATAAATTTTTAATACAGTGGTGATAATATTTCATTCTATTTTTTATATAATGCACACAAATGATCTTTAAAAATATATTAATAATACATTATAACTTGTTTAATCAGAGATTCTTGAATTCTCCAAAAGGATATTCATTCATTACCATCTTTGAAATAGATAAATACATTTCTTAGTTAGTTACGTACTAAATCTAGTAACTTAATCGTAGTCTACATAATGCTTATAAAAGTATTTGGATGGATATTATTCTTTAGTAAAACTTACTTAAATATTAAACTTATAAAACCGGTTATTGGAATATTGAAATTATAGACTCGAGTGATCTCATGTCAAGTTACTCCGAAAGGAAATGCAGGACATTAGAGTTCTCAGTTGGACTTTCAGAAGATCTTTTTACCAAACAATATTATGGTAATGATTGGAGATTTCCTAATGTTCAGTGTTTGTTTTTTGTACCTAGAATATATTACAAGTCACTTATATGGAAGGTCTACTTCACAATGACGGATTTACTTCAAGAAAATGTATATGCCTTCAAATACAACTGGTATATGTTTTCATACAGACCAATGCTGCCAGATGAACCGCAATCTGAGCTATTAAGCTTGTAATAGACGCACGTATAATTAGAACGGGGTATCGAACGTGTAATGAGCTCCAAGAAATTTAATTGCACTACTCCGATTTATATATACCCACGGTAGTGCATCGACCGCATTTGAACTGCATTCAGATCTTCACCGTCTTATGAACTTATTATTGATTTTTTTGGTTTATAATTGAATTGTTCATTGAAAATTTTTAGAGGAATTTGCAACAGCAATTGTTTTTATTGAAAAAGTAAATAAAGTGTTTTTTTTTACATCATCGATTTGTATTTCAAATCATACATGTTAGCGATATAGCCATATAATATTTCATGTTAGTGCCAAAATTCCTTTTAATTATAATAACTTCGTAGCTTCACAGAAAACATCATCATCATCACCTCAGCCGAAAGCCGTCCACAGCCAGACGTAGGCCTTCCTCAAGTCTATGCAAAAACTGAAAAATGAATAATCTAAAGCTGTAAGAAGAAAAGAATAGGATTTTAGAACAGTCGCTTCTAAAGAAAAGAACACTTTCGAAAAGATCCAATCTTCTTATTCTGTTATGCTATGAAAAAATAAATGTATGAAAACGCATTCTGTGAAAATTAAATGAAACCTAACCGTTCGTTGATACAAATAAATTTAGTATTAATCTATACCTCACCCCTCAATATTGCAGTCGAGACCGGAACATCTCGCCGCTTCCTACTGAGCTGAGCGTCGAGGGTTCGATCCCCACATGGGAAAATACCCACTGTAATCTGCAAATTGGGTGTTCTTTGTGTCCGTTCCATGAATATATATGACATTTCTGCGGTCATTTGTAGTCCGTTTCTACACAGTGGGCCAGTAGTTGGGGGGCTGGTCATAATTCCCCGACGCCTCATGTACCTCATGTGTCCTGCGATGCAGGACAAACTCCTATTGAGGAAGTTTTCTTAAAATAAAATATATATTCTGTAAAGGTAGTAAACTAATGTCATTTGTGTTTTGTCCTTTGCTCTGTTGCTTTCTGATAAGATGTTTAAAGAAATATCTTTAAAAAAATTAATATACAAGTATAACTTTTTTATGTTGGCTATGGCTATGGCAATAAATAGAAATAAATTGATACACTCAAAAAAGAAAATACCGCTGTAATTAGATGAATTATATTGTTTTATTTTGTTTCCTAGTAGAAATTGACACTGTTGTTAAATAGAATTTTCCTTCTATAATAGCTCTACGTACTAGTTCCTGTAGCACATGTATTTCGTACATTTATTTATATATCTATATTATCTATATTACATACATGCAAAATTACAAAGTTAAAACATAGGATGAGTCACACATATGCAAATAATACAATAGGCGGTCTTATCGCTCACGGCGATCTCTTCCAGACAACCTTAACACGGATTTTCGGTATCCAAAAACTTCGGGTAGCTCACATACAAGTAAGACACCTAATCCTCTACGTGAATGGTTAAAAATATCATTTAAGCAATTATGCACCGCAATAGCACCCACTCACTTTCAGATTACAGACATACACATACTACGCACACACACTCTATATAAATATTCATATACATACATATATACAATACATTTAATACATATTAATATATTTGCAACTATAATGTATTTAATATAGAAGGCAGTAGAGCCACGCTGATTTTAGCACGAATGGGCCGGTTCAATAGGGGTGGTACTACCCTCACCCAGGAGATCGAACTCTGGCCCATCAGATTTATCTGGCTCATTGGAAAATATTTTAAAATATTATACTTTATGGTATGTATAAAATTCAGCATTAATACCAGCCAATTGTTAAACGGCTTCACTTTCAGCTTAGCGAGTATGCATTCCTTTCTGAGTATTTGTAAAAATTTCATCTTCCCTAAAATGACGTCACTATGTGATGACTGGGATCTTGTACTATAATGAAAGACATCAGAGCTGTGTGAGATAATAAAAAAGAACCTCAAGCACTATCATTTAGTAGCCTATTCACAACTCCTAAACAGCTATACGGGCAACAAAGGTTTGACAATAAACCATTGTTTTTCATACATCGCCAAAGGATATAATCAACGCTATTAAAGTAATTACAAAAGCTGTTTTTAGTTACAAAGCCACACAGGAACATTTGAAAGAAAATATCGCCATTTGAGATACTCAGAAGCGGAACATTCAATTCAGTGCTAATTTCTTTGTTCTTTCAATTAGAGTGAAGTGGGTTACCAGTATATTTTAATATAGTATGACAGTCATTAAACACTCATAAAGTATTCTCCCAATTATAAAGACTTGAGGCAGCGATTAATAAAATCTGCAAAATCCTTAAAGTGTTTTTTATTTTTAGACCATTATTACGTATGTAATGCTTTACAATTTACCAACTCTTTATAAAAGCAATGTCACTAAAGGACTAAAAAAACAGTAGGCACTCTAAAGAGTTTTCCAGATAGTGAGCAAAAATATCAGAGTTCTGAGTTATGAAACATAAAAACCTACTGAATTTTAAACGTCTGCTTTTTTACAGCTGTATAAAAAAGGGGGAATAAGATTCAGTTAAATAAAATAAGGCTTTAAATTATACTTACATTGTCGTTCAGAGTGAATGGATCGTTACAATAAATTGGAAATAGTAGTAATAAGAATCTATTATCAAACTCTTAAGTAATTTAAATAGCACTTACATTTTAAAATTGAGTGGAAATGACAAAAGACAAATGGGTTTGCGACCTTCAGCGGCATAGCTTTCATTTGAACCTTTTGTTAAGTTAAGGTTGGACGTGAAATAGAAGGGCGTGGTCTTATAGCGAATACATTTTGCAGCCGACATTTGGCTTTGTCTAACCAGCCTTGTCTGCGAATTATTGAAATACAACCAATTCCATCAATTTAAACTCTACCGTTAGTACATTATTGTAGAAGCCTACTATATTAATAAATAATCAAAAAAGGCGTAGGGACTTTCTCCTCCAAAGCAGGAGATCTAATAAAATAAATGAATTTGGTATGTCTGTAATATTAAAATACCAAAATATTTTTTTACAATGTTTGTCTGTCTGTCTGTTTGTCCGTCTCAGGAACGGCTTGACCGATTTTGAAGGGACTTTCACTGGCAGATAGCTGATGATATAAGGAGTATCTTGGGCTAAATTTTTTTAGACTGGCTTTGTCTCGCGGCCTTGCTCGTGCTTACAACAAGAAACTTGCTTGTCAATAATAAACAAAAGCAGGAATATATTCAGTTCATAAAAGTTTCAGTATCCATATTTGGACGTTAATCCCAATTAATAAGTCTGATAATCAAGTAAATTACAAGTAATAAAAGTGAAAATGTAAAAAGAGGTCATTTCTAATAAGTTTGAAAGTTTTGTACAGAAAAATATGCAACATCAATCAGGTATCTCACTGCTTCAGATTTCATATCAGTTATTGCTGAGTTAACTTAGAAAACCTTTAAATATGCCGATAGCTTCAAGCTATCGTGTTTCAAAGCAGTACATATTATTGAAAATAAGCTAAAATCAAATTTCTTAGAGTTTACATTGACTTCAAGACGGGCTTGATTTTAAATTTAATATAAAATACAATAGGCATTAAACTAAATGCTTCATAGGATGCCTTAAATTTAGAACGCGTATACGTATGCCGTATGTATTTTTATACAATCTTACAACTTATACATTATACCAATATCATATTAGTTTATACACAAAGACATCGACATGCAAGATAACAATATCGATAAAATATATCTCATACAAAAATAAGGGTGGATATGAAAGTGATGTTTCTGGAACATTTGTTTGGACTTGGCAGTAAAATATTTTATGGTTGCAGTAAATAAATGCGGCGTTTGTATTTTATTGGTCTTTAAGGGTTGGCGGGCATTTCATTACTTCGCGTCTAAATACTCATATACATGCATTTTTTAAATTGTACAGGTTGATTCTAGTAGTCTTATTGTTTTAAAAAGTTTTAAGTTTTCCAGTCTTCAGGTTTTTAAACAACATTAATACTTTCAAGCCATTTGTTTTATATCTGCATGCTAAATTTAGATTATTATTTGGTATACCTTTAATTGTTTTTGTTAATGAAATGTGAATATCGATGAACTTCCTACGTTTTTGGTTGGTTAAATATTTTTGTTTTTTACTGGGAAAACTTTTTTAAGAGAGTATTTTGAGAGTATATTAAATTCTTGTAAAGTATACTTGTTTTATTACAAGACTGAACAACTCGCTTATAATATTAAATACAGATAAATAATTATTCAAATTCTTGGAATAACGTTACCACATATTTCATTTACTCTGGACTCTGCTATATCATAAACTTGCTATTATACCATTTTATTTCGTAATTATCGATAATGATATGTGACTGCCTCGATGGTCGTTAGTCAAAGGCCGTCGCATACGGCCGGTTCGACTCCCAGTTCAGGCCAAAAGTGTTAATGAGTTTTTCTTAAAGGAAATTCTTAATAACACCCCAGAGTATAAAAGTTGACTGTAATAGTGTTCCGAGCCTCGGAGAGCACATTGAGTAGTCGGTCCTGATTGTCATGAACATCTATGGCATTTGTTAATGAGGCTCAGTGCCCTCAAATATACTGATTACTAATACTACCTTCGAAATCAATTCACCCTCAGGGTTGGGTAGGTTTGATGTCAGTCGCTCCGCGGAAAAGCTAATATTTGTATAAAACCGGTTTTATTAATAGCCGTCCTGAAATAATATCAGAAATAATAAAAATGCTAGGATGAATAATGATGATATTACACGTCATCGTAGTTTTCTGCGATGACACGCCTGAAAAACTAACACATAAATTGTAAATTCGTAAAACTCTTTGCTTTTATAACATTTATTTTGCGTTGCTATTTTATGTTATTTGACCAAAGTGTAATTTATTCTACTCCTAATCATGGATTTTTTCATCTAAACATTTGAAAGTCCATGTTATGTACTTACCCCATTTATTAAAAATTAATAAAATATAAAAGTATAGTTTAAAAAAAGACACTTACGAAAATCGATTGCGAACAAACATAAGTGAAGCGTATTAAAAAAGAATCGTCACCTGAAAGTCGATACATAAACAATAAATATTAGCACTACTTTATCATTGTACAAGGACTTCCAACCTGTATAAAGGTTATTATTTGATACGCGTGTAATAATTTTCCAGTACGCGTAAAACATCGCTGTCTAACACGCAAATACAGTAAAAGATACTAAAGTACATGCACTACGTAAACAAAAATCAACTCTAATATCAGAACAAACTATCTTTGATTGACGATTTTCCGATTACAGAGGTGCATAAATATTACATTTATTTTGCATACAAGGGTCCTGAAAACGTATTTGGACAGAGGCTTTACATTCACGTTTGAATGTCGTGAACTAACTCACGCGAAAGTCTCACAGAATAAAAAATACCAACGTACTCCATTTTAAAATTAGCAGGGTAACATGTTTATACAAAAGGTTTTATCTTGTAAGTGGCTCTTGGTGTATGTAAAAGAGCATAGAACGTACAAGCATTAACAGACTTATGCATTGAAGCCATTCAGTTCTATGAATTATGTGCGACCTTTTGAGTGGGTGGTGATATGTGATTATGAAACTACTTTTCTCTTAAGCGAGGCATGTTAGCTTTAATTCATTAGGCACTAGTAGTTCTTGCACTTGTATTTCAAAACGCAAAGGTTTAATTAATCATGACATGCATTTGCAGAACATGAAAACGAAAACAAAAGCTAAATATCGAGGATTAAAATAAAGATCTTTATTTTAATCTTCAACATTTGATTTCACCATCGATTTTAAAATTGTTCTAAGTAACTATATCATATACATACTCTTATATATAGTTGAAAACTTACGCACATGGTTTTTTTAACTGGAAATGAACACTTAAACAGTAACAACGTCGCTTATTGGTAGACAGCACAAAGCAAAAGGAATGTGCGCCACAACCAACCAATCCTTGACAGATTCACGTCTTACCGAGTTAGCGAGTTGTTAAATGGAAGTAATACTAAATCGCGCTTTGGGAGTCTTTAGAGAAGCATAGCTGTTGTTGCGGACCTCCTATCTCTGAGAAGACGTGTATGTCAGTAATCATTTTACCAGTTAATAATAGCATATTAGTATATGCCCGTGGCTCCACCCGCATATATGTTTGTTTTCGCGGCAAATAGTAGCCTATGTGTTATTCTGATGTATAAGCTATATTACTGTAAAGTTTCATTCGAGTCCGTTGAGTAGTTTTTACGTGAAAGAGTAACAAACATCCATACTTACAAACTTTCGCGTTTATAATATTAGCAGGATGACAATACGAGTCACAAACAATATGGTTTGCTATTGGTAAAAGAATTTTCGAAATCGATTTAGTAAATCCAGGGAGTTCTCCCTACAGTCTTACAACCATTACCACTTTATAAATTAGTATAGATAAACAAGACTAATCGTTATTGTTTTCAAAACCTATGCTCCAACTTGCTTTGGTATTCCATAATAATCTGTTCTAGAATGAGAAATGCAATGTATTGTGTACTGTGATTGTGGGGTTTTCTCGTGACCTCACAATTAATTTAAACTAAACATTCTCTTGGAATTTATGAGATTGTTAAAATTACTAGAAACCAATATAAACTTTCATTTACATAAAGCTCCTAACTATCCGCAGAAATATTTTAAATTTGAATGATCACAATAGAAACCATAATACACTTTACTTATTTTTGTACAATAATTTTTTTTTGTATAATTTGTCTATGTATCTGTCAATTTTTGTGCTTTCACGGCTGAACTGTTGCACTAATTTCTATGAAATTTGCAATATTTGATACTTTGATTGTTGAGAAAGAACCTATATTCTTACATGAAAAGATTCAAGAGTAGCCTATGCTACTTTTTACTGCGATAAACGAAAAATACTAGCTAGTCACATATAAGAATTCTTTATTAGGTTAACTGTCTATACAATTCCACCAATTTTAAATGTTTCTGACTTAAAAATATCGTATAGTGTGTAAATATCAGCAAAATGGCACAAAGAAAATATAACGGCATAAGTCATAAATTATTACAACGTCGTTATCGTCCACATCCTGTTTCCAACACATGTTGTTATTCTCCCAGATAAGTTCCAACCTGCTTCTTGGTAATAAAAGGACATATGACAAGTTTATTTTGCCTGTAGCAGTTATTACTAACCTGTCTGTAGGGAACGCATTACACGCAACTCTCTGAAACTAAATATAATAAATAAAATATTATTTTTGGACATGTGTTCTAACACACGACGCCATCTAGTCCCAAACTAAGCAGAGCTTGTATTATAGGTACTAGACAACTGGTACACTTACTATACTTTTTTGTAAATACATATATATTACACATAGAAATCACCCAAATTCCGAAACAAATATTTGCAGATCATACAAACAATTGATCCGACCCGGGAATCGAACCCGATACCTCAAGCACAACAGTCGCTTACACTACCACTGCGCCACTGAGGCAGTCTATACTTACATTTGAAGTCATAATATTAAAGCGGCTATATTTCATAAACTGAACTAAAAATGAAAAAGAAAAGAATTTAATCGGTTTTAAAACACATGGTTCATTTATTTGTATATTTTATACAACAATCACAACTAGAAAACATCTCGATCAATGCAATGTTGTACGACAACTATGAATGTTGATGGTTCAAGCAGTCGCCGTGGCGCGCGGCGCCGCTTTCTACTGCACCAAGAGCGTACTCCTCCTTAAAAGACTAGCAACGCACTATGACGCCTCTAGTGTTGCGAATGTACATATGTGGCGGTAATCGCTTACTATCAGGCGATACGTCTGCGCGTTTGCCCCTATCCCACAAAAAATATGCTGTGGGTCCAAATCCCACATGTCAGTAATTATTGTTCTGAGTCTTTGTGTTCTCTGTGTTGGTGTGTTCTCCGCGACACAGAATGTATCTTCCTTATGCAGGAGTTTAATAAGAAGAAAGAACAATGCAGTTAATTCGCTAAAGAATGTTAATACAAAAATAGTCTAGGACACATTACACATCGCTATATATATAGATCCGAACTAGAAATATTTATACATTGAGTTCAAGACTGATAAATATTACAAAGATTTTACAAATATTTGCACACACTCGCCTTTAAAACCCTTGATCGCTGTGGAAATCGAAAATACTACCGTCGCACTAACAATAGATAGTTGAGAAATAGATTTGAAAAATACAAGTTTACTTTGATAAACACGAGAAATCAATTCCAAAACTGTAAATTTCTGCAAGCCATACAAGATTTTACACCAAAGTCCTTTTTTATTGGATGCTTTGTATTGCCGGACTCAATCAAGTTTGCGAGAATATAAACCTTTGTTTCACATCCATTATGGCAACTTATACATATATGGCAAAAATTTGCCATTTCAATAGGGTTCACACTTTAATTTATAATAATACATAATGAAATTAATATTATTATTTTAGTATTATTGATTTTAATATTTCCCAGAGACGTCACGGGCGTCAAAAGTTTTGGTGAATTATACCGAGCAAAATATTGATGTAAAAGATATTTAAAATTATATTATACACCATTAAAAATTTACAGTCATGTTCATTATAATACAAACATAGTAACAGAAATACTTGTTAACCCTCAGAAAATTTTAGAGATGCTTTGCAATTTGAGCTCTGCCTAAAATTAACCTTAAAATGCCTGTATGAGCTGCCAAAATGATCCTACTTTGCTCGATGAAAAACATAAGTAGAATCTAATAGCGGTGACCACCATCCTCAATGCGAAAGTGGACAATGCAATATGCTGATCCACACTATGACCGCCTAGTGACATGTTTTCTCACCCCAAGCCAAAAAGGCCAGCGATCATAGTGGGAAAACACGTATGCTTGCAGTGAATTCCAGTTTGAGGTTGGGTCCAGCCGTCATGAGGTATTAATGAAAATGTTCAAATAACTAGCTACATTTCTATATAATATGTTCCATATCATAAGGATATGAAACTCTCAAGGGGTTATACAGTCAACTAAACAATTTCATATTTCAATATTAAAAACTTGTAAAATCTTGAAAAGTTCTTTGTCAGGAATCGAATACTTGCTTGCTTAAAATTTGTACGGTTCTACTAATTGTACTGAAGCAGATCGCATATATATATATAATTTTAAGTCAATCGCATAACATACATATTATTTGATACTATAAAATATAAGCTTTAGTCAATATTTTATAGCCAATAACATGATTGAGAACCCTACTGGCAACAATGATTTCTGTCCCATACATATTTCATTAATACGTTGCTGTCATTCTCACACATGTCATGTTAATGTAACGAAACTGTTTTTAAACCTTAACTAGGGTTTGAGGTATACAATTGTGTAATCTCATTTTGTAAAGACACATGTTTAAAAGTGTTACAGCTGACAGACAGAGTGGAAATAATATAGAAACTATGTCGCATTGTGACATAGTTTCCTTATTATTCTGTATTGCAACGTACTCGAGCTGTTACTCTATTAAGTGCACATATAGTAGTAAAACACATGCATAATACTACATATGTGTGTGTTGAAGCCGTTGGATGCGAGAAACACAGTCCCCCTAGCCAAGATGCAAGTGATTTGCGTCGATTCACTCTCAATAATCGCTAACGCCTTTATTATCTCGTAGTATTGGCAAGTATTTTGTTTTCACCCCATAACTTAGCGTTGAGATTTGTTATTCCCATACATTAGGCAGTTTTTTAATAACGTTTTTAAAATGTCAACTTTGCTAGGACTGAGCCGGTTGCAGTGAACCTATGAACCTCGAGGTTGCCCATTTCCAGTATTGTACGCCTTTCTTCTGAGATGATGATGTGTGGAAACATATAACAACAGTAGTAGAAAACTCAATTATAAAAGCGATGTGATAATGATATACAAAATCAGAAATAGAAATAAGTCTTGAGTAACTATCGATTCATGATATGCAAACTTTAACACTGAGCAATTTTAATGAAATTATAGATCGCCAAGTTAAGTGAAGGGGTTTCTCTGGGACAAACTCGTAATATTTTCGATAATTATCGTAGATTTTATTGGGTGAATTAGAAGACAAATGCCTATTCCAGTAGAAAAAAAACATCATTTGTCTAAACTTATATTATAATTGACCAAAATCCTTAAAAACATTTAGTATATTTCGCCAGCGCTATTGATAACCCAAGGCTTATCGGTGCAGCTCTCTACATTATTCTTCGTCTATTTTAAAATGCAGAGGGATTTTACGATTGCATCAATTTCTTACGCGCTAATAAATGATATCTGTCAGCTAATACTTTGTATTGAAATTTGTGTAAGGATAATTATTCCAATTTATTTATAGGAATATCATTACCATCATATATATTTCGAAATGATACTAAAAAGACTAGTTTTCGTTAGAAACATACATTTTTATAAAAGGATTAAATTTGACTTACAAATCGTTTGGTCAGGCTAGGATCGCTTGCGAGCCATCGGAGACGGAGCCCGCTTCAGTGCGGGCTGGCGCTGGGAGGGGTCCGGATGGCGTAAGAAAGCGGTTCCTGGATCCCTCCCTTCTCAGGCGCAGAGTGGCACACCGTGGTGGTTTAGTGGGTAGTCTGGCTGGTGTCAGTCAGGAGTCCCACACGAAGCGAAGCCCCTGTACCCGCAGGGGGGGGAGCGAAGTGCGTAAAGGCATTCCACCACGTCAANAAGGATCGCTTGCGAGGGGCGACGTTACACGTGTGCCGTACGTCGCCTAAATTGAGAGGATAACATCTAGAGACGGTACCCGCTTCAGTGCGGGCAGGCGCTGGGAGGGGTCCGGATGGCGTAAGAAAGCGGTTTCCGAATCTCTCCCGTCTCAGGCGCAGAGTGGCACACCGTGTGGTGTTAGTCGGTTCGATTCCAACACACCGTCCCGCCGCAAACCCCGGTGGGGTGAAGGCCCGAGGGGGTTCCCACAAGTAAAAAAAAAAAAACTCTTCAAATCGGTAACAATTCATTAACAGGATTTTACTGTACTGAAATGTATTTTAGTATGGGATACAAAAACATATCATCTGATAAAAAGTGACTCCTGCCTATGAACGCCTCCAGTTAAGTAGTCACCAGCCAATTGCCGGTTTTCGAGGAGGTGTGTGCTCTATTTTTGAAATGCCATGTAGCATTGGTGATTAGTGTTCATTTGGGTAACAATTTGTTAAAGATAACCAATTCTTTTAATTTATATAATTCTAACAAAACAAAGTTCTTAGATTAAACTTCTTTTCCATATACAAATATAATCATTAATTTTAAAATTCAAGTTAGATTTTTAGATAAAAAGAAACTAAACTAAGTGATGATAGTAAAGAAGGATTTACTTAAACGAGAAAAACGTAACGGCGTGTGTTACATAAAGGTGTGGCTCGCAATGTCAGTTCCGCGGACGCTCTGTTAATTTCTATGCAAATGTTTCAAATAGGGATGTGGCGAGCTACTGGCTCAGGACACTGCTTACGGCCCCGTTATTCGCTGGCCAAATACTGTGCAGATTTGGAGTTTAGCTTATGCACCAGCTGGGACACAAGGGGGTATGTCGATACAAGCTGAACGAGATACCCGGTTCATGTAAGAGAAGTTAATTAATGTATAGTACAGAAATGTGAAGGTTGGATGTTGAATTTACATGACAAGCAGTGCGTGTAGTTGGGTGTGATTAGAAACCAAATCATTTACAATTACGGGGCCGTCTATCAATTACGCGTTATCTCGCATGGCGCTTATTCGTTCGGCCAGATACTTACTTACATTTTCCTGTATAAATTAAAATTTAATTGTAGTAAATTACTAAAGATACTAGGCTGGCATTTTTTATTATTTTTGCTAAATGATTCGGTTTGGTGTGATGTATCGTGGGATTAAAAAAAATTAACAACGACATAATAACTAAATTTTGCTTTCAGTTTTGAAATATATATTTATTATATGTGATTTTTTGTAAAATAATTGCACATTAACATATAGAAAAGAAAAAGTAGAAAGAAAAACGGTAACTTATTTGGTGCAACTTGATGTTTTAGCTTTCAATTGACACATTAAAATATTGGAAAATATGCTATTTCTTTCAATCTTGTAATCAGGTAAATATAGCGTAAAATCAAATCATCCCGAAAGTGTAAACATGAAAGTTAGATAACTTTTAGATACGATTATAGATAAATTAATAGGACTTCAAAGCATCAAAGGGTTCAACATTTCAACATTTCATATCTATATTTTCAAAGCAGAGTGTTTATGTGTGAGTGATATTAGCTTTGTTCCATTGTGGGTATGAAGTACTAGTCCAGGCAATGTATACACATATATTTTATTTTTATAGTAAATTATGTGTTTCAGTTTGATCCAGTCTTGAAATAGGTAATTTTTTGTCAAAATTTTGTATAATTTCATATTGAAATTCTGTAGAAAGACAGATGTCGGATTTTTATAGCTCCATCTACCCAAAACGATTGCCAAAGAGGTTTGCATGGCAACTGGAACCAATGGCTTAATGTGCTCGCAAGGTATGGAGAGGTTACGATGTGTCAAGAATGGTCATCCATTATATACTGATCTGGTTAGGATTGCTTAACTTTGCAATGTTAGCGTTGAGAAATGAGCCCCTGCCAAACATAAAATATGAACATGAAATAATTATACATGAACGAATAATACACAAAGTTTATAGCAAAGGCAAATAAACATTTATCTTTTACGATATGTGATTCCTGATTAGGAATAATAGAGTCCCCCTCTCCTTCCCTAACGCCTCCCGAGGGAGACATAATGACAAACATTGTGCCCGAACACAGAGGTGTACAGGAGGATTCATTGCAGTAGATTAAATCACACAAACAGTCACGACGAGGCTACTAAGAATGAACGAAAGTAGGTCACATTCTCTGAATTTAGGAGCTTTACGTTGAAAGCGATATTTTTTTTTGCAAAATGTTTTGTGTATACAGCTTGTATTCATCAAGATCATCAACGTCCCACTACTGGGCTCTGGTCTCCTCACAGAAGAGGGTTAAGGCCATACATCCCCACGCTGCTTGTGGCTACGTAAATCTTGCCGTTGGATGTATTCAAGCTGCCTAAAAGCCTCTAATTAAGCTTTACGACTGTTATCCTATGATAACAACCTGGACCTTCTTAACGTGACCTCCGAATCACGGAGATGCTCATGGTTTCATGCCAACAGCGGTAACCCATCCAGTTACTCACCGCGCCGTCGTTGCTTATCATAGGTGATTGTTTCTAATCACTGAATGTAATTGGGCTATGAACACCTTATAAAGCATGTGAGAAATAATAATTTAAACTTGTGATAAGGATTGCTCACTCCACTTGACTATATCGAACTTTCGACAGTGAAAGTTTTGATTCAGTATTTTTAAAAGCCTAAGATGTCGTTTATCATTAGTAACTCAGAAACAGTTGTTTTGTTACCATATCGTACGAAATTGCCACAAATAAAACCAGACAAGAGCGCCGTCCTTTTAATTATGAGGCATGAAGCCCTAAATGGGTTTTGATTACAACTGTGTCGTTATTGTGTTTACTTAACAGGTCATAGACCCTTCGCATCTGTATACATTTCCAAAACTCACAACATTCTTGTAAGTAAGATTATTAAACTTGCCATATTCAAATATGGTTTCACTGTACAAAAGTTCCTATCACACTGAGCAATTAATATTTGATAACAGGATCACCAAATACGATTAAACTAGAACTACATGAACTTGCTTAGAGTTAACGCTTCCTTATATATGTATGAATAAGTTATTCTGTTCGTGGTGTATTCTCCTCGCTATTGTAGCATCGTACTTGTACCTTGAAGGAGCTAAATGTATCTTAGAGAGCGTGTTAGAACCGCTCATGAACAGCTTTACGGAATAGAGTTTTCCAAAACAAACCTTATTAAATATTTCTTACTTCAAGTTAAATTATATTAGACACATTTTGTTATTGCCTTCGTATAGCGATTGAAGTATGCGACTGCCGATCAAGAGGTGTTGAGTTCAAATTCCGGGTCTGGCCGAAAGTGTTATTGAAATTTTCTGATTTTATAAATACTTAATAACAGTTTGGAGTTTGGAAGTTAGGGTCTGAACCCCCGTGCCTCGGAGAGCATTTAAAGCTGTCGGTCTCACGCCTGATCTCTCCGCGTACGTGTCGGTTAACTGTCCCAACCGATTATGAGAGAGAGGGAACCGAGTGTGTACCTGTGTTTGAGCACATTCTTGTGCACTATAATATCTCCTGCGTAGTTGGTTGGTCTCCGTTGAGACTGGCCACCGTGGCTGTCATCGGCTAGGAGAATATCAATAAACAAATTAACAGATTTCACATGTTTTGTGCCACCAATTTTAAATAAGCATTTTTTTTATTTAACACAAAATCTAGAACTAACGAATAAGATAAACAAAAACAACAAAATACAGAATGTGCAAGACAAATAAATTAATTTACAAAAATACGTTCAATTGTTGATGTTGCATTTAGATACCTATCTACAGACCTCTGTTACTGACATACAAATCAATACGATATGCAGTAAATTAAATAGATTTATGTAGCCTGTCATGTTTATTGGGTTTTTGATGTATGATACGCTTTTATAAGGTAAATCAACACAAAACAAGAACTCTTATGGCACTAAGAAATAGAGCAATAACTCATGTAACATTCATTATGTGTTGACATTGATATCAGTATTTATTAAAGAAAACGATGTTTCTCAGAAAATTGTTTTAAAAACCTGTTCAAAGGCTGTTGGGATAGTATATTCATTGAAGACGATTGACTAAATTGAGAATCGATGAATGGAAATTTATTCTTCAACGTAATGGGACATAAAACAGAAGTTCGGCTGCATATAGTACCACCTTCTTCTTTTGGGTTGCATCCATCCAGAAAATGATTCAAATTCCGACAGGCTTTACCTAGTTTCACTCTATATTCGCTGACGCTTTTGAAATGGCGTAGGGAGTGCTCCAAGGAATTGATCACACTAATACCCGTCGCAGACTTTCGTCATCATACGACGCGGCAAAACATCCATCACGTACACCATTGGCTATATCTATGGCTCTCAAGAAGCTATTTCTGACGTTACTTGTGCATTTGTAAGTACTTTTATGCATTTATGATATGATATACGTTTATCGCAGACAGTATCTGTGGATATTTAACTTGTCTTCGTTCAACGATAGTAGTCCCAATCGTTAAAACTCCTTTTTTTCGTTTATTATTGGTTTACCAACAATTGTATACATAGCATAATAACAAAGAAAAAAGCACATCAAGAGGAAAATAGCAATAGTGTTAAAATTACTTATAGGTAAACTCCGCATGCATAAAATGAAAAATCCCTTGAAAAATTATGCCTTATTAATTTTATTTATTTATTTAAAACAACCTAGTACCTCGTTAACAAGTTAAATAGAACGAACTTCTAAAGAATAACATGAAGTGACTAGAGTGTCATTTAGTGTTCATCACTTTCATCAGAGAGAGCACAAAATTATCTCATTACAGCTTATCAATACGATCGTATCTTTATTTGTGACAGACGATCTAATAGTCGATTCTAAATCAATATAAGTCGCAGTACACACCGACCAACAACATCAGTATGACATTACGCCGCGGTACGTTCATCAATTCTCTTTATGGGCACTTTCTTTTGCTATCGACACTATTGGCGGTGTTGGGTATCACGTTAAATTTTATGATACTGACTCATTTGTGTCTCCGTCAGTCATTTTCGTTGCCAAGTTCAATAATCGACCTCATTCGTTCGTTTATTTTCTCAAACGTCGACCGACTGAGCTAAAGTTTGATATATTTGATACTGTAGTATTTTTAAGACATTCTTAAAATGGAAGGTGAGGGGAAAAGTTTCGTCCAACATAACTTAGAGTAAAATATAAAAATGTAGTAATATTTAATTTTTTTAAAATTTATTTTATTTAAAAAATATTTTTAGCTGATCGCAAAGTGATACCAATTTTAAAGCCATTGCGGCACAAGTGACAAGGAACATGTGACCGATGCGGTATTAATTTTTTTTTTTTGAATAATAATATGTTAGAATAAAGTACTATTGAAACCAATTCCAAAATAGGAGGAGATTCTCAATTCGACTGGTTTTTTTTCTACACAATTAATTTTATATTCAAGAACGTAAATTGGCACAATTCACTATTATTTTATGAATTTGTTTCATTCATTGCTTTAGTTAACATTTTACAAAAATGAGTCATAATATCAAAATTTTCTTAATATTAATATCAAACTACGGTCTACGTTTAAATAGGAAAATTTGGATGGATGCTTTTTTTCATACACAAAGACGTTGTAGAGAGCTTAGAAAAGAAGAGGAAAGCATAGAGTTTCTACTGCGTTTTATCCCTGAATAAAATTAATTTGCAAAATCGAATCTATAGCAATGAATTATCTAAGCAATCAGACAAACTTACAAGATTTTGAAAGTCACTCAAGGAGTCGGCAAACTGTAGTGTTTCACAGAACAAGAGGCGAATTTTACGGTCTTGTCGTACAGAGAACTAATGAGATATTTTAAAACGTTATAATAAAAGCAATTAAAATTGAACAGAATGGCTGATTAAGTTTCAACGTTATTTATTTATTTAATCAGCTGCTCACTGCACTTACAGTTTGCGCACGTACAGAGAGCCAGTACAGTAATGTAATATTAAAAATAGTAGTTAGTTTCACAACTAAACCACAAGATAATCTCAAAATAATCGAAAAGAGAAAAAGCTAACAATGACAAGATGTGTCATTAAAATGAAACTTAGATAGAAAACTCCTTATTTGCACACTATAATATTAGTTAGAAGAGAGTACATGTGAGACGGAGTGTACAAAAGGGTGGCATTATTGCCTAAAATAATATCTTCCAGGCAAACATACGATGGATCGAAATGTATAGAAGAGACAGTGGTAGTTGTCGGTGCAATGATACTTACAGATCACGTTCTTCAACTTTTATATTTATTTTACAAATTTACTTCAATCATCTTCGTAGACTTTAATTTTTCCCAAGATTTTGGAGTGGGCTACCAGTTCAACCGGTTTTACCTGAATATCAGTTTTTACACGGAGTAACTGACAACGGACCTCCACAACCCTGAGAGTGAACGGAATTCGAAGGTCGAACTAGTTGTCAGTAAATTTGAGCACTGATTTCCCAATAAGGATTGCCATAGATGTTTATGACAATTGGGACCGACGTCTTAACATGCTCTCCGAGGAACGGGCGGGAAAAACCGCCATATTCCGTAGTCAGGGCTGCTATTAAGAATTTTTTTAAGAAAACCCCTATATCAGTATGCCTCGGGAATCAAACCCGAGTCCTCCTTGATTTGCAGTCGCTTACGCCAACCACTAGACCAACGAGGCAGTCTTTTAACTTCAATAAAAGTGTTATTTACTCGTATATTGTCTGTAATCTAACACAACCACAATCAGAGAGAAATGGGTCAAATGCGGCAAGGATTAGGTAAAATTAAAGTACCGGAATGATTTAAGGGTGGTGGCACATGGTTAGGGCTGACCGACCCTTAGACAATTTAAGTAGAGAAATGCGATTATAAAGGTAGCTCACAAAAGCTGATTTCGGTCGACAAATGGCTAAAACCTCGTAATATGCTTTATATAATGTTTACAGAATTAACCAAATACGCTTTTGTTGTTTGTATCTTATTTTAAGAATCTCATAAAATTAAATGGAAGACATTATTTAAATTTATCTTCTTTTGGGAGTCGCAGATCAGTACAGAAGTGTTCGCGTCATTATTTTTTCTATACACATTACTAACAAGTCACTAAACGCTAGGTCTAGTTTTAGGTAAATAAAATCTGTAGATCTACCTACACTGATATTATATATACACCTTTTTTTTTTACGTGGTGGAATGCCTTTACGCTCTTCGCTCCCCCCTTGCGGGTACAGGGGGTTGGCTTTGTGTGGGACTCCTGACTGACACCAGCCAGACTACCCACTAAACCACCACGGTGTGCCAGTCTGCGCCTGAGACGGGAGGGATCCGGGAACCGCTTTCTTACGCCATCCGGACCCCTCCCAGATTATATATACACCTGTACTAACATACTTCATACAACAAACCTTAATTTTACCTTATAAGAACATACATATTTTTGTTATTACATACATATTTTTGTACTCATTGTTTTTAAGCTATATTTTACTAGCTGACCCGGCGGAGTTCGTACCGCCATAATAATTTTCGTGAAAATTTTCTGAATAACCTAAAAACTTAGTTTAGTAAGCCCGTATTAAAAACATCCCGCAGAGCCGCAGTGTGTACAACTAAGCGGACTAAGAAAATACAGCACTTTCGTTTTTACTGTTTCTCTATACAAACCTTGTCCTGACAATAATATATACTTAAAAATAAATTATCCGATTTGGTGATTTCGATTGAACGTTATGCGCGTACATATTTTATATTTTTGTGATTCATTTTTATTTATATAGATTTGTTTCCTTTTTGTTAAGTATTTTTGTTTATTGATAAGTGTTTACAGATTTATGAATTTTAATTTACATTTTTATAGTGTACTCGACGTTGATAGCTTAGTAAAAACAAACAATTGAATACGTTCGAGTACAAAATGCATGTTAAATGTGTCGCATGTCAAATATACACTGCATTTATTATATCGTATCATTCTATCTTTACAGTATAGAATATTGAAGATTTAAGGAACAAAGTTCTAAAAGACTAGATACCTTGCACTAGTTTTGCTTACTCTTACTATAATAAGGAAACTTTAAAAGGCTATGCAACAATAAAAAAGAACTTATAGGTACCTGCATTATACAGTTTCTTAAACTTGCCTCATTAAAAGACGAAAGAAAGTACAAAAGTAAAATAAAATCTATTTTCAAGAATGATTTTTTTGGAAAAAAATCTGTTAAAATATTTCTTTCTACTCGCATTTCCTTTCTTTGCTTGTACTGTATACAAGGAAATTTTGTTTTATGTTACGTTAATAAAGACGGTATGAAAATTCTACTGCCTTAGTTACCCTTTGACCACGTTTAGAGCAATCAATTACTTTGACAATAGTTTTATAAATGAATGTCAAAAACTGTTCACTTTCTAATAATATGATAATACATTTTGAGTTTTGAGAGAAACAAATCAAATAATACAAAGTCGTGCGGTAACAGGTGGTATGTTTCTCCAATATAAAGATTGAATCTTCTTACCAGGCGAGGTTATCATATGCCTGATCATATGCTGATATTGGAGAGTGGCGTATATTACCAATCATCAGAAATCAATTTGAGATTTTTTTTTGCCTGATGTAGAATTAATAGTTATTCAAAACACATAAGAATGACTCGTATGTGTTTTCGTTGGATCAGATTAGATAAAATACATCAAACCGTTCTGTTTACATTAGTGTAATTCGGAGGTCACATTAAGCAGTCAGTCCCGGTTGTTATCATACAACAACAGTCGTGAAGCTTATTGAATGCCTTCGGGCGGCTTAAAAACATCCAACGGCATGGTACATAGCCCTAACATATTCTTGCTAGTCCCCAACCTGCACTTGGCCAGCGTGGGGGCGTATGGCCTTAACCCTCTCATGAAAGGAGACCCGAGCCCAGCAGTGGGACAATATGGGTTGTTGATTGATTGATTCTGTTTACATAGCGTGAAAACTACAGTATATACCTACATATATGCACATTCAAAAAACATAGCCCACTTTCTGATGCAGTCAGGTAAAATAAACCTTACTTTCAAAAACTTGTCAGGGAATTAAATGGAATTGCTTCATACTTATAAATGTGATTATGCCCCACTTCAAACGTGAATTCCAAAAGTTTTTTTTGGAATAGACCTAGAAGACAAATAATTTATAAAATGCATCAAATAACTCTTTTTTACTACCAGTAATCCACTACACAAAGCTAATCCAAGTATTAAAACTCCAAATACCCTAACCCCGATTTGTCAGCCCTGAAAGCAGCCCACAAAGTTTATCTGACCGAGGCACAGCTCAGTATAATCCTAATTAATTACACGACAGAATGTGCTCTCAGATATTAAACAAACATACACTCGTACAGATGTACCTAATCGTAATGTTCAGGGATGACCCTCAACTGTTTCCAGGAATAAATTATGGTTGACAAGTACAATAGATGAAAATGGATATTCTTGAAAGTAAAATTTAACAGTCAATACTCAATAGGTGAATCAATGTAATCAGTTGTGGAGTTCAAAAATTTATTAATAGTTAAATTGGAAAACGCTTCTTGTATGGTTCAATAACTCCAATATATAGTTTAGGAAATGACTGTATTGAAAACGAAAACAGAATATCGACGAAAGAACGAACGCTTGGCAAACTGCGGAGTAAGAGGACAAAATATGAACAGTATCACTTATATTATCGAAGGTGATAGAATTTTAATCACTTTAATTATTTCCAATACTTTCACTTATTTTTTTTTGTGATCTTACAAGCTTAAGATGTGATTTCCAAAGCACTAACAAGATTAATTTTTAGCCAATTGAGTTGCAGGGTAATGAAAATACACGTCCTTCTGGTATTATACAAAAGATATATTAATTTAGTTATTATAATATAGTATTTCATTAATGGTAATAATGTCGAAGTATATAGATAATAATAGCAATACATTAGAATTATAATACATTTGTATAAAGAATGTCAGTTAAAGAGTATAAAAATAATTCGGTATGGATATACATTCAAAATAAAAAATACAAAATGTATTATAAAAATCTCCTAATCTTTCGGCAAATAAGTCTAGTTCGAGATGCTGAGCAAGTATGCCCCCTATAGTGCACAAACCACGGTTGTTTGCATGCGACGGGCCAATAGCCGCGGGCGGCGGCGCAGCAATATCTGACCTTCCGAATTCGCTGATATGTTCAATGGAACCGAGATGCAGACTCGCTCTAGTATTTGTTGACTATGAATTTTATTACTAACTTTTAAACAGTAAACAGCAGATATTGCGCGACATGAGACACAGCACTTCTAAATTTCAACGGCTCCATGTCCTGCTATGCCCGAGACGAAAAAATGAGTGGAGGTTGGGAAACTATCCGTGCCGTTTTCTGTAGATCAAATTCATTCATAGAGCAATTTCAAGTTGTATTATTTCAATCATAAGGGTATATTTTTCCTCATAATGATTCCAGACAACAGCACCATATTCAAGTTTACTACGCACGTAATATTTTTGCACCCCTATGTTATAGAACTGTGACGCAATCCTCATGACAAACCCTAACGTTCTGATTGCTGATTAGCTAATTATATTAATGTACGTGTGAAAGTATAATTTACAATCGAATACTAATCCTAAATTCTTATTTCAGAAACTCTTTCCAGAGGAGCGTCCGTTAATTCATAATTAGTGATAATGGGTTGTAGTTTCCGTGAAAACGTTATTATTTTCCATTTAAGATTATTAAATTGGAGGTGTTTATTGAAGTCAAAGTAAGCTGCATCAACTTGCTAACGCATATCCATTTGTGTGCGGACATAATCAGCAAGCGCAATCAAGTTGGTGGTGGTGAATCGGGCGCTGCGAAACCCATGCTGACTATTACGTAGCTGGTAACAGATCCGGCAATTAATGTGGTCACTTAAAATTACCTGAAGGATCTTAGATAAAATTGACAAGACTACATAGGCCTAAATGAAAAATTATTCGTGACATCTTTACCTTCAAGAGCGAGGGTGACTCTGGATAACTTCCAGCTTTCAAGATACCTTGACTGGGTTAATGCAAGATTATAAAGATACAATAGCGGCCCTCGATGAGCCGATATGTAATCCTTGGCCAGAAAAACAGGCATATTATCCGGTTCACCAGATGATCGCAGTTTGAGGCGCCTCCCAGTCTTTCTCAGATCGATCTCATCAACGGATATGATCGAAACAAAGGCCGCACCCGGACAACTATATGTAGCTTTAGCAGCTAAACCCGGGTTATAAAAGTACAGGCAGGTAAAAAATGATGTTATTGGGATATAATTAACATCAATTTACTGGTTCTTTGTAGGAATGTAGCTAGATTCATTTATAAGACACATTGATTGTAGCTCGTCTACTCATTGTCACAGCCAATAACAAAGACACGTGAAGTATGTAGTTTTTCTATATCTAAAAGACAATAGCACATTAATACGCTAATTAGAAAGGACACTAAGTATCAGAGACAACTATAGGTAGGTGTAATAAGTATGAGACCTACAATACAATGTTTGTCTTAAAAATTTTTTACAACAGCTTCCCTTGCTGTTATCATGTAAATGTATCTTGAAACTCAATTCTAATTTACATTCATCGTTTTGAAATGAGATTAAGCTGGATGATTATTTAATAATGTAGTGACAATAGTGCTATAGGGCTAATCTGTTGATACATGAAGAATTCAGTCGTTTTTACGAATCAGATAGATTGAGCTTAGATAATAATAAAAAGTTGATAATAAAACTAAAAGTTTATGTTAATAATAGGCACGCTGTGCGTGTTTAACGCTATAGGTATTCCGATAAACGGCCAAAAACTCGTTTCTTTTGTCAAATTAGCATTACACTTAAAACTTTCGAATTTATCTTCTGTGCTTGCCGACAACATAAGTACTTAAAATAACAAGCCACGGGAACAAAACATGTTCTTCGCACACGCCTCCTCGTGATAATTGAGAAGTATTCTTGGTGAGTACTACGTAAAACTTTGCAATAAAAATACAATTTGTATGGGTATTATAAACTTTTTTTCAAATACATTGTGATTTAATATATACCATTCAAGGAATATACCGTTAGGAAATTTATTTTTCAAAAAATACTTAGATAATTCTCAATTCTAATTAAAAACTTGCTCGAAATTTTTTAATTCAAATAACCATACCAGTCGCCATTTCAAATTTATTTTCGAAGGCTGTAAAGTACGCCAGATTTGGAGCTTTTGCTGAAACTTTCTACTATAAAGCTATGTCCAACTGTACTTCTGGGTTAATAGCATTTTCTATATGAAAAGGCTATTAACAAAGACGGTAATACGATGTGTGATGTAGATGAGCATGGTCGCTTGAGCTCCATAGGGAGGAATAGGGTTGTCAGCGTACACCTCAGTCATAAATATATAAATCTGAGTTTATTAAGTTTATTGAAATGTTACACAACTTACACATAAAAAACACCTAGAGTAATTATAGTATTGCTATTCTTACTTTACGGCAATTTAACTTCTAGCGTTCAAGTCAAATAACTCTCATACAGCGTAGAACGCAGGAATGACTTAAATTCATATGCTATTTCTTTTATTGAAAGATTATTACTTTGCTTACGTTGAATTTATTATTAGACTGAGTATATTTTTGTAGTTTAAATTACTGAAACATAAGAGTTTTTAATTAAAGAACTAAAATAATTAAAACGTTTACAAGTAAGGAAAAAATTGCATGAAAACATTTTCCGTGCCAAGAAGAAAAGGTTTACGGCTTCCTACAAGAAATAATAACCACAAATTACTTCGTTAATGTATATCATTAAAGTATATTTATTAACTGTTCGTCTAAAATATATTTTCTGAAAGGTACTTTCTTAGCAAATTTTAAATTGCCTTTTATGTTTGGAATAGGGTTTTTAATAAAATATATGTTTACATGTTCGAGTACAAAACCCTATGGAGAGACACAGAGCGTCACAAAAACCGTTATATGTACGTCGAGAAAGTCATTAAGAACTTTTTGCTGGCCTGGAACTAGCTTGTAAGCCTACCTAAATCACAATGCAGCTTTCCACAATACATGTGTTTATGTAGATACCTTCATTCTACTTTTTCGATAATGGAAACTAAAAATGTTTGAACATCTCTATTAATATATTTTTTTAATTCTATCCTAAACCTACTCCGAAACAAGAGAAAGTTTTAAAAAACTATGATCCGACTACTCAAAAGCTTTTGTCCCCCGGGGTATTATTGTTAATTTATTGATGCTTCATTCATAATAATCATTCGTACTTTAAGCACTGCGGTGGACATACAAACATGCATGGACTGCCAAAACTATCCCTCCGTTTGGCTTCGCCGTAGTCGAGTAAAAAACACTCTATTTTCAATCAATGTTATCATTTCGTGAATATATTATCAAGATTCATACATAAGCTACTATTTTCAGAACTTGAAAGAATCACCTATCGGTAAAAAATAGTTCAGCTAAAAACTCAAACATTATTTCCTTAATGCCTTGAGGAGATAGGCCTATGAATAATATATAATAAGCCTTGCAATTTAAGTTTTAAAGCGTTTGGGACCAAACTTTCTTAAATCCTTTCTTAATGGATTTATAAAACAAATTTATTTTCTAAATTGACGATGCTAAGTAATGAAAAGCCACAGAGTATTAAGTTAGTTCACTACGAACTATTTAAATCTCATTTCCAGCTCGTAGCGTACACCAAGGTCTTTAATTAGAGACAGTTACGGCTCTAGCCTGTATTATTATTTTAATTGTGAAAACTTGATAGTATTTTATCAAACTCTTAAGTTAAATTACTCTTTCGAAATAAGTGTAATTAGTATTTGATTTAAGACATTGTACTGGATATTAAATCCTATTGAAAAATGCAGTTACGAATTAAATTTAAAGAATTTTTAATATGTTCAACATATAATTGACGAGCTTCGTATAAACACAGATCAGAACTATAAATAAAATTCTGATTGCCTGAGTCACGCCGCTCTCTACAGCACTGACTGTTGTGGGAAAACACTTTGTTGTGGGACAACAACATCTGCAGCAACAACGTTGCTTGTGTCCGTTTCTTATATGCTTGAAAAGTTCCCCGCTACACAAGATATATTTCTAAGGCGTGATTTATATTTAAAAAATCTATTATCGTTGTATAATCCAAAAGTATTTTTTACCGAATTCATTAAAACTGATTTAATCTGACTACAACTACTTTGACTTGATTACTTTAACAGTTTTCATCTAATAATCTTAAAATTCTTCTTCTTCTTAAAACGGCATATATATAATATTATTACTAGGTAGTATTATATTACTTAGTACGTAGCAGTACAGAGTTTTTATATTCAGACCTTGCTCCAGCAGATTGCCTTTTTTACCTAAATTTAGCAAACTTCTTAAAAGGCAAAAGAATTATCTTCAATGTGGCAGTCCAAATCGCCTTCAGAGAGTTTATTGATTCTCGCCCGCATGATTTTTTTAGTAAAGTGATCAATCAACTATCAATGACATAGCAAACGTGCATAGATACCAATGGTACATACCTACTTTGAATAATAAAATATATTTTACAAAAAAAAACTACTTTATATTCCTCCCATACAAGACGCCAATTTTATCTGAAAGCACCTTCAGCAGAAGATAGAAAAATCATAAAATATTTTGAATAATGTGAAATCAAAATTTGATGGTTATTTTCGTATACTATGTATTCACAATCGCATTGAATGCACAAAACCTTATTTTATGAGAAAACTATGGACGTTGCTTAATTTTGTATACAAACAACTATATCTTTACCCTACGATCTCTTTAGAAAAGCTCGTAAAACCTCCGTTATATTTCATCTGAATAAGTATGCCCCATTTTTGAAGCAGCTTGCCTCGTTTTCTCCATCAACGTGTGCACTTTACCGATTTAAAATATGCATCTCATGTAGGCGTCTAATTCAATATGGGCTGATTGTAATTGCTTATATAATTAAGTAATCATTAAAATTATGAGAACCGTTAAAAAAGTCATAACAAATGAAAATTAAGTGGTTTTCACTTCGAAGGTTGTATACTTTATTAATGTCTTTAAATTTCAAACATGAAATCATACTTATTAGACTTTGGTTTATACATTTAGATATAGAGACAGTAAGGTTTCGTTCTTTTGGAAGGCATTTGACATTTTGTAACATCAAGAGTCAGACCTCAGTTCTGTGTTACTAGACAACAACTACAAACGTTTTGAATGTTTCGTTTTATTTAATTGGCCTACATTACTACAGCAGTATACATGTATTGTGTAAAAAAATTACTTTTCTGCACTAAAAAATACATCTTGGCAACTTGCGTAATACGAAATATATAACGTGTTTTTACCATAATTATAATTTACTTCCCTTAGATTATTGCGAAAGATTTTCTTACTAAAGGTATTACCCGTTTCTGGTAATCTAGTGTGAACACAATAGTCTTATTAGCCTTTTATTTAATCAATATTCACGGACTTAATAAAGACAGCTCTGTGGTTTGTTACGGTATTTCTTTCCTGAATGTGTCTTGGAAAAATATCTATAAAAGATTTACTTACAAAACTAAATATATTTTATCACGTATATGGTAATACGTAAACTTTACTTTAAGTATAAGATTAATCAAGTTATATAAGTTACAACTTGTTCGCCTCACTTTTCTTACATATTTCTAGCAGATATAAGTTAATTATAGCTGAAGAATCTTACAGGTAGTTCGTTTACGCTATAGTTTTACGTTCGTGTAATTGTAGCCATTTTTTTTGTAGTTTGTTATTGCTCGGCACGGTGATTCTACACCAAGGTACTTTAAAAACTAATATTATAACTGTTGTGATGATTGTTTTTGTCTTGCTTATTAAATTATCATTGTTTCAAGTCATAATTTTTTCAAATACATCTTACAGCTTTTATTTTCAGAGTAAATATAGACGTATAATAATAATGAAATAAAATATAGTTAATTACGAAAATTAAAAAAAAAAAATAAGGGGACTACCGCCGCCCAAGGAAACCCGCAGCACCAGAGGCGTCACACGTGGGTTGCCGGCCTTTGTGGGATGGGATGAAGGATGGGGGGAAGGATTGGGGTATGGGCCTCCGGCATTCATGCCGAAGCGTGGCTCGCCAACGGTGAAGACGTTGAATTAAATCTACACAGATTCACCTGATGTGGGTGTTTGTATTTCCATTTTCTATAGAGAATAATGAGGTTTTCTTGAAAACATCAATAAGTAACAAAGTGAGAGTGAAAGGCTGCAGCTAGTAGATATTCCTTTTATCAATATTTCTCTTTATATTCTCTCGATAAACTCGCAACACCATTTCAAGCATACCTTTCTAGGGTCATTGCTCTTTGTTCCACCCACGCAAACTCGGCCGATGCTGTGTCAATATACTGCAGTTGCCTTTCTCCCAACAAAAATCCTAACCTAGTCTCATGACTCATTTTATAGATCCACTTAACACAATGACTCATTACCTTAATAATGATAGTGATACAAGACAAACGTAAAAACTGATTCTGTTGACACGATTTTCAACTTTATCCATTATGGAGTAAAGTACAAACTGCATAAAAGAAAATCATAGGAAATGGTCCTCCGGGGATCCATGTTCTTTACGGGGCGTCACGCGATCAACGGCGCCAGCCCCTGTTTTACTCTATTTTAATCAAATGAATTTCACCGCTATAGTTAGTACGTTGTCTTTATCTCTTAGTGTCCAATAGAAAGAGAGGAGAATAAGGCTCGTGTTTATATTTTTGCGAGTCCCGTGTTTTATTGATTGCTATGTCAACACCGTAAGGCAAGAACCATTGGATTTGTAACAGTTATCGAAAAGTTACTTTGTTCTTGTGATCGTTCTGGTGTAACTACTTTTTACGTGTTTGTAACAAAAATACAATGGAACTTTAAATCTTTATAACATCTTTTAATTATATAAAAGAGTCTGTCCCGTAACATGCGGTCTACAAAAAATTTACATGCAAAAACTCTGAAAATTTATTATGATCCAGGATGCCGGCTTACTGCCTAACTTTAAAATACAGGATAAAACGTTACACGTGCCGTTATTTTGTCTTGCTTAACCGAAGATGGTTCTAAAAACATTGAGTTTTTATATGAATGTAAATTACATATTTTATATTTTTTTCTTACCAAAAGTTTTGTGAATACGTCTTTATTTAGTATTAAATTAAATAAACAGTTCGGCAGACTACATTATGGATCTTTTATGTACTTAATATGAATTTTTTAAGGCAACTAACCAGAAATCACTTTTCATTATTAATACCTAGAGTTTGGAAGTAAAGATATGAATGCGGTAGTATTTTTTACTTCTAAAGGTCTCAAAGAACTCTTGTACTTAACAGGTTAATCTAATTATTCACCTGAGATTCGAGAGATGAGAGCACGCTCATGTTTGACTACACTTTATCTATATGCATTGTTGTAGAATACTGCATCGCAACGGAAACATTTATGGTTTATTGCGTGATTGCTAAGTGGGTTTAGTCATGCCGACCGGTGCAAAAATGAGAGATTTCATAAATTAAGAACACAGGCATACATTCAGGTAAACAAAACGAATGAATCAGTATTGCTTTCTTACGTTTTTCTGTTTCAAGTAGAAAATAAAAACAAAATCACGGATTAAAAGATTTAAAAAAAACTCGCACACCGTTGCTGTATTTTGAAAGGTACAGTTGTTCTAACACATACGGCTTTTTATCTTTTAACTGCGAATCAGGCCGACGAACCACAGTCGAAGTTAATTCTATTCACAGTTTTATAAAAGACAAGCTTTCTATCCACTTTTTCAACTCTATAACTCTTATTTTTATTCTAAGCGAGCTTGCTTCTCTTCTTCTCTTCTATGCTTTACTATCCATTTATGTATTTCAAAGCACTATTTGCTGCATAATTAACAATCAAAGTTAGAAGTATATCATAAGAACAATTCAGTATCACTACACACATAACATCTTTCGGTATCTTTAATGAGTATTCTTTTAACACATTAATTCTTCCAACGTTGTCGCTGCCATCATTATATTTACGACTATCGTAATAACCCGGTATCACTATTTATTATATTTAGTGTCATCACAATTAGCACAGATGTAATAAAACATCCTATAACCAAGTACCTGGCCATACGCCAAAAGGCTGTCTTCTAAAAATGGTAAAACATGCATTTAATTTATTCGTTTTTTATTAGTGCACTTGTTTAGTAGTTTACTGTAGGCAGCCAAATATTGTTTTAATGGAAACCATTGGATACGAGCTATTTAACTAGTTGTTGTGGAAAACTTTTAGTGATAACCTATATAATATGTTTAGCAATGAAGTTGTAAGCAGCAGTTGGAAAGGGTATTCAATAATTTTAAAGCAATATTTTAAAAACCTGCAAACTTAAGGTAAAAAGTTGTTGGGAAGAAACCAAATTTCTAGAAAAACTATTTGTTATTTACGGCAAATTTCAAGGTATGTATTATTTTACAGTAATATTCAGTCTACTCCAATATATATTGATAACGTAATACAAATAGGTAAACATCAACCAGCAAAGCAATATTGCTTCTCGTGGGTTATGAATTGGGTAATATTTCATTGTGTGTGCGAAACACCCAATTCGAAAATTAAATTACGGTATTTTTGTTAAATAAATGTAAAGTGTAAACTTTATATTTCGAATATATGATTTTGTTCACAACATATTGGACATTTCTATTTCCAATACAAAGAAGTTACTTGAACGCTATAATTATTGTTGGACTTTAGTAAAGAAAAACAACAACAATACAAAAACTCCTTTGCCTTTCGTGTCAATCGACCATTGAGAACAAACGTTCTAAATTTAAACATGGCAGTCGGGGTCGCAATTCGCTACTTAGATACTTACTCTATGAATTGGCTTTGTTCGTACCAGTATTTTGAGCTAGTCAGTTATGACAAACTATAGAAAAGTATTTTGTATATAGTAGGAAAAGTGACGTCTCATTTGGCTTTGTAGTGCAGTCTTGCCCAAACACATTAGGTTAACTTTGACTACATTAACAAACACATTATTTTCATAGTCTTTTAATAATATAGCATAAAATTATTACCAAACAAGGCGGCGCAAAATTAATCACTCTATCGGAAGATGCTATATTTATTGCAAATGGGATTATACTTCAATTATATTTGAAATATGTGAACTACACAGCTGCAGAATAAAAACTGTCAAGCAATGGATATTACGTACGCGACCAGGAAGCATTTCCTAGTCGCATAATCTACCATTATGAGAGTTTGGCTAACAAGATCACCCGATTTAACAGCCCCGACTTAATTCTTTGCGGCTATTTGAAGTCGCGGGTTTATGCCAACAAGCCACAGGCAATCGCCCTTAAATAGAAATATTCGACAAGAATATGATCAGTTTTCACCGAAAATCTTGCGACGTCATGGAAAATGCGATAAAACGTGTACCAAAGTTAAACGACACTGGCAGCAGCCACTTGACGGATATCGTCTTTTGCACTTAACAGAAAAAAACGGTAAAAGTTCTAATAAAGATTTCCATTACTCAAAATATTTTTTTATTTAGCAAAAATTTATACGAAAACAAAATTAAATGATTAATTTTGCGCCATCTTGTATAATTAATGCATCTGCCAACAACAGAAACACTGTATTAACAAATTATCTGTGAGGCAAAAATGTCTTTAAAATTTTACTAATCTGTCGAAACGAAAATTTATAATTGTACTCTTATATAAAATTAAACCTTAATCAGATTTATATTGTATTATTAAAACAATCAATACGTGAAAAAAGTTTGTCAAACTTAAAAATTCCCTGAAACTTAAAAATTCAAAAAAAACATAAAAATTCCCTGAAAGGTCCCACAAAGGGATATGAACCTTGAGAATCATTTATTCTTAAGCGAATTAAAGCGTTCTGTTCCTACCTAAGGAAAGTAGCGCAAGTGCCTGCACTTACATACCTTACTTTCTTTGCCCGAAGGTGCACACATATAAGGTACGGACGGTTGAGGCGTTGATACGCAACCACTTGTTAAGATCGGTAATTTTCACATGGCATTTCTTATGTGGGTTACAGTGTCAAATTCATGCTTGCCTGTATCTTAGACACTATTAAACTTTTAATAGTTAGTCGATAATTCATGTTATTGCGAGCCTAAAGTTTAATTTATAGAACGCGGGGGACAGACGCTAATTTAATTTATAGAATAGATAGACCCCAGTAATACCTTTGTTAGTGTTTAAACCTTTAGAACAGTCAAAGGCTTCTTACCCTATGTTCACTTAGCTCTTACATTATATCTGTGTACGATATTGTCTGCTATGTGCTTCTCCAAGAATGTACCTTAAGGTAACTAATTTATTATTCGGAGTTCCGTTTAAAACTACACAAAGTGAGTTTAATATGAGCACCGAGAAATCTATACAAACTTTTACTTAGATAATAAATTTGGAACTTCAGTTTCAGTGATTGATTTAATTAAGACACGATTTTTCACTTAAATTTACCCAAACAAAACAAGGCAGGTACGATATATCACTCACACTCAGGTCAGATCAGTCAGGACACTCAGATCAGATCAGATCAGATAGTAACTCTGGGTAGATAGGTGTTATTTAACAACTCTATATAAATATATATGTATTAGATTATGAATGTATAGGCGTATGTATTTATCCTAAACTTGGCTAGTTTTCTTGATACTTTCAGGTTTTTAATTTTGCAAAGTTAAGAAGCCAGCAGAGCAAATGAAAACTACACCGCTATATGTTTAAATATCAGAAACTTGAACTTTGTTGTCCAAGAGTTCATGTTGTTCATGGCTAGAGAAACCGCAAATTTCAAGGTGTGGCGTCGGACAAATACGGCGGAACATGACCGCATTAATTAGTATAATTATAGCATAGTAAACCTATATAATACGAAGCCAATGCAAAGTAGATCTAATCACTTCAAACTATTTTCTGACTTTTGATTATTTTAGTAAAATTTAATAATAAATTGAGTGGAAAGCAAAATACTATAAACAAAGCTTGAAAATAAATGAAAACTTGAGTTAAAATCATAAATCGACGTCTTCATCCTCAAAGTACTTCTTTGCCCAAGTGAAAAATGCCCAGTAAATATATGGGTCCAGTACATAAGGCCTTTTTTAGTAGCATACTAACTGCCTTCGTGGTGCAGTGGTAGCGTATGCGACTGCTGTGCTTGAGGTCTCGGTTTTGATTCCCGGGTCGCACCAAGTGTGTGTATGATCTGCAAATATTTATTTCGGAGTTTTGAAGTTTTCTATGTATAATATGTACGTATTTATAAAAAAGTATATATGTCTTTACAACAGATGTCTAGTTCCCATAACACAAACTCAACTTAGCTTGGGACTAGATGGCGTTGTGTGTTAGACTACTAGCAGTACTAGCAGCCTGCCCCGGCTTCGCATCGGTAGACATAACTACTTATCAAAAATTTTAAATATTATAAATTTTAACACGCTCTTAGCAAACATTCCAAGTTTGTTAGAACACTTGACGACGTCTCGAAGTTTGCATATGGATCCCTAACTTTTTTGCAAATGTATTATAACCTATGCTACTCGGGGATGATTTAGCTTTCTGATGGTGAGAGAATTTTTCAAATCGGTTCAGTAATTTCGAAACCTGTTCAATGCAAAAAAAGCAAACAATCAAATCTTTCCTCATAATATTAGCATAGAAGTATAGATAAAGTACTGTCAGCCACAGAATGAGTGATCGTGCTTATCACACAAAATTTAGGATCGTTAACTACTAAGCCAACAGGTTTGGGCAATTTTGATTCATTTTACCAAAAACTCCTCTCTGAAACCAAACCGTCAATAGTAATTATATTCATAGTGATTTCCCTAAATATAAAATCAAATAAAGACTACAATTCGGCAACATATAATTATTACTCTGAATTAGCTTGTCTTAACGTTATAAATCAGTTAACACTTACAGTGGGCAATTTTCAAAGCAACAATTCACTAAAGTGCATCCAGTGAGAACCGAGCATACATCACATACACTTATATATGCGCACATACGCTATAATGCATCTTAAAATGCTAAAAGGTAATACGGTTAGGTGTCGGAGAGTGCAACTTCATTCATAAAAGCTAAAGCGACTAACTTATATACGATGGAGCATTCATTCCATTTAAAATTACGCGAGTAGTGCTTGTATAGAAAGAATTTACCTCACAATGTTTCTCTGTAAACTTCAAGACCTATTCAGCGAATAAAATGTGGTAACTTGCGGTGAATTCATTTGTTTTTTGACTTAGATAACTGCTAATATTCGTCGTTCTTTAAAGTGTGATAGTATTTTTTTAAAGCCAATGGCGACCTTTTGAACGCTATTGATGCGATATATATAGACATTATATAGCTAGAAAGTTAGTATGGAATAAAGTAGCATTGTATTTATTTAAAAAGATTTTGACATTGTCGAACTACAAGCTTATAGAATAGGATTTATAGGACTGAGTCCAAATTAAAATCGAATATGGCCGAAGGCTACAAAGTACTTGAATCGAAGAAGATTCGCTATTTCTTAAACAATAATAAACAATTTTAATTGCTGTCACCATAACGAATCAAAACAGAAAAAGTCTCCTCAAACACCTAGAATTCGATATCGCAGCTTGTAATTACAAGGAGTGTATAATGTGGAATGTGCAGAAGGTGGCAATTCCTTAACAAGCCCCTTTAAACTCACAATTGACTACTTGTGACAGCCAATAACAAGCTACAAGATGGTCGTGTAATGAATATACAACTTAAAACCAACTACGACCAAGCAATTTGTCAAGAGCGTGGACTATTTAAATAACAAGCAGTAGATATATCTTCTAGAATTGAAATGAAATATCTTGAGGCTTACACCGTGAATAATATTGATTTTAATAATAGAACGAATCTTCCTTGGTTCTTAACTGCTACTACTTGTTTTCTATTCAACTCTTACAAAGATATTTATTGGATTTATTTATTTTACTCCATTTATTTCAGAACAATTAGATGCAAAACCGCAACGGTAAAAATTAATGTGACTTTTATAGTCGTGAAGATTCCGATTTATCTCATTTACATAGTACGGTAAGTACAACGAGTATACCATTTACATATGAAGACTAGCATCTTCTGATAATAAAGTCATATTCCTTTACATACTCACATGTATTAATTTAGTTTTAATGAGACCTACTGTTCTTGTTATCAAAGTAATTTAGCCGCTGTTCACTTTGAATTATTTTTCATACTAATCTTTTGATAGCTTGTTAGCTCATTCATTCGTATTTTCTAAATTTTGTGATAATCATATTTTGTTTGATAATATTTTCACATCATTTTGAGGCTTTTAAGGAATATCGATATAGCCTTTAACAGTATATATCCAGTAGTAGACAGTTAAAGGCTGTTGGTGTTTTCAAGAAAATAAATCTTATATATAGAGCTACGTCACAAGTTGCAAGTAGAAGTCGAAGTTAAGCAGTGGATACGCAGAAAGAAACAGATTTCGGTCCACAAAATAACTTGTATCCTGAAAGACTTAAGTTTCACATTTTCTCATGTTTTTATCATCGTTAAGCTTGCCGTATTACAGATATAACTAGCGTACCATTCAACTCTAGTCATTAAAGCAAAATTAAAAAGTTACGATTAGTGTATTCAAACAAATTACGTGCCTGGTATTGTTATGACAAACTTTTACACTTGAGACTTGACTCACATAATCACGGAACGTTATTAAGTCTAGAGCTGTTACGAACACTTTAACGACTCGCAACAGTAAAACAATTATTTAAGATTAGGATAACTATTTACGTGCTACGATAACGTATAATGAACTGACATTAATATGATCTAGTTTACAAATTTTTAAATTATACTACGTTTTACCATATCTAAATCATACACAGCTTATAGTGTTAGCATAAAAGTATCCATTAAAAATGACTTATGCATAAAATTAGATTCATATTTATTGTCCTTTCATCTAGCTATATTGCCAGCAGATATACGGAGCACAGGACAGAAGCACGAAAACGACTGCACGTATTTCTATTCATTAAGAGCATTTGCTCATAACCATGGCACTATTACATTTCTTACTTACTGTACTGTCAATATCAAATGTAATGTTCTGTTGTCAGACTGTAACCTTTATAAATATGAATACTAAGCTTTGTAACTACGGTTATTAAAAACTGGAACACATTTTAACACTCTCTATAATTGCAGTGACGGTTAAAAAGGACGAGTAATGACACGTTATTACGGGTTTAACGCTCGATGCCCCACACTACTCTTAACTGAAGCTTAAACGAACAGATGGAATTTTAATGACATTTAAAATTCCTGTCTGGCAAAAAAAGAAAATTCTATTTAAATTTATTCGGTGGTTTAAATGAAACTTTAAGAGTGATTTTATTTTACTTAAACGGAATGCTGAGCATTTAAATTCTTTTGAGAAATTTTCTTCTAAATTTTTCTCATGCGGTAAACCAAGCCAAGGAACGCAGTTGCTCGTGTGAGAAAGTAAAAGAAATTCAAAAGAAAGAAAATGATCCAAAAAAAGTTACCACTCTTATTCATCAACAAATTTAAAAAACTAAAGTTTTTTAAACCCAACTACGAATAAATTTTTGACAAAATTCATATAGCCTATCACAGAGCTATCTATAGCTAGCTATAGTCTATTGACACCTTATTGATAAAAATTAATTCCGCAGTATAAGCGTTACGTTGGAACATATGTCCATACATAGACTGGCAAAACTAAAACCCAGGTTTTGGCCTAACCGTAGTCGTGTACAATATCATAAAGCAAAAAATATATACATGCTTAAATTACAAGTATGATATATGAGCAAATAGCCTGTAATAAGTAATTAGTTTTACCGTTAATCGGCAGAGTAAACGCCCATAAGCATGGACTCCAAACCACATCTACACTAACTTTACCGATAGTCCATATAAGCATGATTAAATATGTATTAACTCTAAAAAGCTTCTTTCATTGTTATTTCGTACCACTATCCCAATTAGTTACATCTGTCGTCGTCCTCCAACACTTTCTTTGGGTCACTCCCTCTGTGAGGGTCACTAATTGTCTCATCTACGATGCTTTATGTCTGTGCGTGCTTGAGGGTATTGATCTAACCACTTAGTAAAGACCTTTTGGGCAGATCAAATGTACAGATCCTTGCTAAACAGAGTCAGAACTCAGAAATGTTTGTGCAAATATTTTTAAATAAAGAACACAAGCACATTATGTCAGTTTCTGGGAATAACTTCTACCCTTGACAAGAATATGATATGTGTGTATATAGATAATAGTTATGTAAATACGGTTAACGTACTGTATATTCAGTTTTATAAATACATAAATGTTAATAAAAGACATTATCTTTAAAAAAATTATGACGCTGCTCAAAAATATCTCTGAAACAAAATAGTAGTTTCAATTTACGTTCGCAAATTTATTTTTATAGCCAAGTGGTGTTTTATTTTGGTAAAAGTTTTTCACTATGATTTTGTGCTTACGTACTCTAAGTTGGTTAAGCGATTTCAAGAGCAATAACAAAAACTCCCCAGCGCATTACAGACTCCGACTAGTTTATGACGTACATTGGCGTGTAAAATCCTTACACATAAGGAAGAATCCAAGATATGATGAGCAGTCGCATACACCAATCGCTAGACCATCGAGGCAGCTTATTAAATTAATTCAATACGCGTAACTTCAATAATAAATATTTAACGAAATATATCTTAGACGCTGGTACTACCAAAAAAGTAAGTAAATACTAGTGTTTAAAAAATGCATATTTAGACTCGACAGGTTTCCCTATACGAGTAGAATCTGCCGCGTCTACAGATGCATATTTTTACGTAATGATGTAAACCTTTATTTGAGAAATCGCGACGAGTTTTGGCTGGTTTCCTTTATGCGTTCGTCTCATGGTTCATCTACATGCCCGTGGCGTTTTCAATCGTGGCTAACGAAAGATAAATTGCACTAATAGGGAAATAGAATAAGGAATACCGTAAGTTTTAGGTAGTAAATTTGGACTAAGAATACAGCAGCTAAAAAGGATTGCTTGGAGACAGCACAAGAGTATTAACATAGATATGTTCTTCAAATCAAACACATATTATTATTAACTTGGCCGTAAGTCGCCAGTAACTTGACTTAGTGGTTTTAAACTAAGTATAGTTAGTCTACTTAATTAGAAAATTACTATGGAATCGATAAATGCGTTAATATCCAAAAATACATTGTAAGACAAATCGCTTACAATTTATGTTTCAAGCCTTGGAAGTTTTTGACATTATTTCTCCAAATTAGATTTTAATTTCGGACATAAAACTCTTTACGACGCTCTTAAAAATAAGTAGTATAAGATAGAAATTACGGCAGGCTGTGCCCTTAATCAGAAGGGGCGGGTTGCAGTAATCCTGAGACGTAAGATAAGATGCTATCAGTAAGAGGAAACGGGACATCCCTTTAATAAGTGCGATAGGTCAGACACTGTAGGCGAGAAGGTCACCCTCATTTCGTTTATTATGTAGTCAAGTTACTTGCGACTTCTAACCAAGTTAATAATATTGAGTTGGACAAATTAAATTACATTTTGGGTTAACCTGACTGCTCTGGGGTCTGCTTATAAATATTGTTGACTTACTAGTTAGTGAAGTAGGTGCAAGATTTAAATACAAACCAACGTCTCCATACGCAGCGAGCTCTAAATAAAATTGTTGGTCTTGCCAATGGCACAATTTTATCGCACTGATTGTAATAGAATTCATACCAATTATACAGTAAAAACATCAGACTGATTAATATACATACGTGATAAGTTGAGCGATTAATTGAAATTATTGAATATGGTTTTGCAATTCCTATCAGAAACATATTGAAGCAAATTAAAAGTTCTAGAATCCATCCATGCATTGACCGTTTCATTAAAGCAGTCATATTAATAGCTACCCCTGCAACCTATTGAAAGGTCAGCGAAATAGATCACAGAGCACGAGTATTCATTAGCAACTGCGATGAAACTACAGTAAAAAATATTTTATGAGAGTTTCACAAAACAAACCGAGATTGAGTTCCAAAATTGCAATCGCAATGTTACGCTCGGACAAGCGCAATAATTACCGAAAATTCTTAGTTACGCCTTTATTGATTTGGACATACTCGTATATTTACTTAGCCCGCAATTAGGTCGTTTCATTACAACAAAATTTCAGCTGCCAATTACGTTTTTGCAAACAAAAAACGCAAATTATGAAAGAGCCAACAATTTAAGTTTTCTGACAATTTCAATAAAAACAATAAGTTTTCACTCACAATATCGTGACACAAGTTATGAATAAGCATGCGTCGCTAAGTATTCAACTATTTTAATATATTTGGTTTAGTTGTTGAAGAGTAATTTTCTTTGAAGATATAGATATGGCATGAATGTGTTATGATACGTTATGAAACAATGTAATAGCAAAAGGATATTACGTAAAGAACAAATGAGATTTTGGGAATAATGGCTACATGTGTAAATTTCATCACGTTGTCTTGTCATTATAAACAAAACTGTAATGTATATACATATACATATTACAGTTTTGTAGTGAAATATTACATAAGAGCAATGCAATATGTATACAGATTAATTAGGCAGAGCATCACAATCTATCAATTAATCAACAACCCATAATGTCTCACTGCTGGGCTCGGGTCTTCTCTCAGGAGAGGGTTTTGGCCATTCGGCTAACTGCGGGTTGGGGACTGGCAAGACCACGTTGTGACTACGTAATCTAGCCGTTGGATGTTTTTAAGCCGCCCAAAGGCCTCCAACTAAGCTTCACGGCTGTTATCCTATGATAACAACCGGGACCGACTGTTTAACGTGAACCTCCGAATCACAGAGATGCTCATGGTAACATGCCACCAGCACTCATGGTAACAGGTCACCCATACAGGTACTGATTGCGCCGTCATTGCTTATCCTGGGTGATTGTTTCTGATTACCGAGCGCAACTGGGCTATCAGTGCCTTGAAGGAATGGAACAAATTTCTTGTATATTTAAAAATGTTCCCTCGTGAGACAGGATATATAACAGGCAGGAAGCAGCGTGATAAATAACAAGCCTCTCTTTAGCAAGCAGGTTTTGACCTACTATACCACACTGGCCAAACGAGCTGGTATAGGGTCAAGTTTTTCTACTCTTTGTAGTGCTGCTATCTTACTAAGTTTGCTCCCTTAATCGTTTTTCTTCTTCTTCTTCAGCCAATTGCCGTCCACTGCTAAACAAAGGTCTCCCCCAAAGAGCGCCAACCAACCCGGTCTTGAGCAGTCGGCATCCATCCACCACCAGCCACTTTCCTCATATTTTTTCAATTCCAAAAATACAGTAAATCAATAAAAATAACATTTCACACACTATCATACGTATGACACACACAAACACAAACATCAAACATCAAATGTATGTATTCCAAAGTCTTTTTCTTCTTTTGATGAAATGGCAACCAGCTAATTAGATATTTCTGCCAATGTCAAGTGTTTAAAGTCTTCAAGTCTTAAGTGTTCGAGTCTTCAAGTCTTAGTCGTGATGAAAATAATGATAAAAACTATAAATAATGTGAATGAGATGAAATGGGGATCGTCTTTCAAAAAACAAAAAACGATCCCCCTTATTGCAAAGTCAAACTAAAAAGATGATTATTCATTTTCTGTACTATCATACAGAATATGAAAAGCAGCCATAATGACATTTAATTTGATTAAAGAGGTGTAATACTACTTAGCCTTAGAGGAGAGGAACCCTTAAAAGTTCTAGCTAAAAAATTTAAAGAATTATGGTCGAATTTCGACCTCTGACCGACCACTAGCATTTATTATTTAAACTAAAATGAGAAGAATCATGACATTTTGTGATTTGGGTTGTCTTGACATTAAAATATTAACTTAACATGAGTAACTCCTTTTTAAAATTATATTTTAAGTAACAAATTATAAAAATAATAGGCTTTTAAATCATAACCTACATTTATTTTAACTTGCCTAAAAATTATTTTTCTTAGGCGTTTCTAGGTTTCAAACCTATTTAAATATTTGACTTTCTTTGAATTACAACAGACCAACCTTAACATAATAACCGTTCAAAAGTCAAATAATTTTTAGAACAAATATAATTAAAATACGAGCATAAAATTTGAGGTTATGAAGAAAGTCGTACATTAAATCTATTGTAAGACAGTATCATAAAGTCGAAAAACTCGTATTGATTAAATTTATCACAGCATTGTGTAACTATCTTTGTACTTCTTTTAGGAGACTTTATTAGATGCACAACACACAACAGCACGTATTCGAATTTATAAAAAATCGATTAGTATTTTTTGCATGGTGTTATCGTGTACTCTTGCCTCATCACTATAAAGAGTTACTTGAACGTACGTGGAAGTCTGTGTATTGGTTCTCCAAATACTGTTGTTGTATGGTGACTCGCAAGTTTTAGCCATCTTTTGTGATGCAATTCAATACCATCGAACTCCAACGAGAGATGTAATTTGATCTAACGTTAGATAACTAATTGGTATATAGCGGTGACCCCTAATAGAATATTACAAAAAATATGGTAAATATGTCCGTCTTAGAAACACTTTATGTCATAACATGAAAAGGGGCAACATTTTTGTAATACAGTTCTCTTTATTATGTCTGAAAAAGATTTTATTCTAATAATCAATAATTCATTCAAGCGAATAACTTTAACACTACGAGGTATTGAGTAATATAATTTAATGTCAAAGACTTGACATTTAATTTTCTGACTGATAAATTCTCAAAGTTATGAGCCGAATACATGTTCCGATAACATGAAAACGAATATCTACTATAGCTTTAAACCGTGGTAAAGAAGTCTTCACAATGGGATCTTAAATCTTGAGCGGGGTCAGACGGACAACGCTCCCATAGATTCTGCTTAGTCAGTCGGTCTAATTACACATTGCTGAGATCGTTCACAGATTATAATTAGAGTTCGGTTCACCATTTATAAAAACACCTTTCAACGCTCTCAGACACAAAGCATAAACTTTAAATAGCGCATAATAATTATTTTGCATGTTTACAAAAGTTCTACAAGATAATTCGTCGATTTTCAAGATTGTGTTATCACGGCTGTATAACTGGATAAACGCTGACAAAGATTCATAAAACATGGGTAAAGATTACAGCAATCGACGCGCGAAGGCGATTTGCTCATCGTTATTTATTAATTATAACTGTACCGGCTGTATCCTTTAAATTTAAAAAACCAGTAATCATCTAAGATATTTTTCTTATGAGAATATTACATAAAACAGGGAGTGGGAAGACATAATAGCCTATAATGTAACTAACCTATATACATACACTTAGTATACTAACGATGACATACGTTTAAGAAAGCCGCCGTATTATTCGAGCAAATTACACAGACACAGGTTGTTTGCTGTTGATTGCATCGTCTAGTGTTCTCAGAATATAAGACTCTATTCCCTGTCCTTTCGATGCTTTCTATGACTGTTCCGTTGCTAGTAAAAGTAGTAGAGTGTACTAAACTACATAAATCGATACCAATTCTTGCGTATTCATGGCTAGGTAACCGACCGATTGAAACAAACTCGTTCTATTATCCAATTGAATAGCACCCACGCTGAATAATAAATCCGAATTTGTCTCGTCTAATTGGTGCGCTCTTAGAGGTCGGTAAAGGACCGGGTGCGGGCTGCAGGCAAATTGCACTACTCTCACAGAACGATGGCCCTCGACTCCGCTGGTAGCTCGCTTCGTGCCAAATTGGCTTGGACCTTTATCATTAAATTAAACAACATAATGTCTCGTCTAGGTGTTCGCTAAACTATGTCCCACTAGGCGAGCAACGTGAAGGAAGTCGTATTTTTTCATTTAAACGGCACGTATTCTTGCATCGGGTCGCACGAGACTGAAATGCCAGACATGTTTTATGTCTAACAGAATATTTGAAAATGAAATTTATGGAGCACATTTGCGCTCGTGTAAAGTATGAAATTGTTGTTCGTATTTTAGTTGAAGTGACTATAATAGGGACAGGTCTGTATACTAATTGGTGTGAGAAGAAAGAAACATTATCTTGCAATTTCTTTTATATAAGTCAGCAGTCTTTTTATGGTTCTTGAGTGACACTATATGCTAAACATTATTTACAAAAGGCAGAGAGTCGACACACAGTTTTCTTAGTGTTTTGGGCCAATAGTAGCCTAAGACAGTGGAAAGTTGATGACCAATGCATTTACAAGTTCAGGAATTCTGAGGTAAGATTAAAGAAATAGGAATGTGGACACATTTTATATTAAAATAAATATTAGAGACTCAAAACCTATACTTCCTTAAAAATAGACATGCATTTGCAAAATACGAAACTAAGATTTTTTTAAATTTTCAAATTTGCCTCCAATATCTATGAAGAATACGCAAGTTTGTGGTGGGCAGTATTTGTATAATTTTCTAAACCATTATAGCGGGCAATATTAATAAAAATAAACACATATACGTACACACTCACATACGTCTCTCTTTTAAATAATTAAAATCTATTTTTTGTCTTAACACGTAAAACAAAAACCTAGGGCAACATACGAGTAATTAATGATTGAAAATTTCTAAAGCTCTTTCATATATATTCTAGAGCTCATCATAATTTATTTTAAATATAGAAAACATCATATAACAGTTATTTTTTCAAACTAAACTCTCAATTATAGTATAGTTAAAACACTAATTTCCTTATTTTTATTTATAATTAGATATCCACCCTACATATTGATAGATGGTAATATATTCCGCAAGCAAAATGTGACGCATAAAAAAAGCTTTCCGTTCCGTGATACGGACAGGTATTCATCAGTCTGTGAGTTCGACATCGCTTTTTGCTTTTCACGAATGGAGGGTTTGACTGTATTGACGTCATCTCAGAGTATACACTGAAATATTTTTATTGGAAAACATAGGTTGTCATGAATAAAGCTTTGCTTACAAAGTAAGAGATGACAACTTCACTCAGAATATGCTTTTGTGTATTTCTCTCTGCCCCAATTTTTCTACGTTAATAATCAGAGTACGGTTTTATTACAAAACTCACGATACTTTGAACAATTTTGTATGGGTATAGGCGTTACGGCTGCGTGAGCGTATTCTAACTGACTTCTTGAACCCGGGACAGTTCGATGTCCAATAAGAAATAAACTTTATAGTGTGTTATCATTTAACTAGATATTCAAGAAAAGAGCGTACTCCTTCTTAAAAGGCCGGCAACGCGCTTGTGATGACTCTGGTATTTCGCGTATCCATGGGCGGCGATGATCGCTTAAGATCAGGCGATACGTCTGCTCGTTTGCCACCTATAGCATAAAAAAGAGATATTCAAAGTATACGTTTCTTAGTAACTCAGAATTAATCCCTATGTAAATAATGACATTTTTTGCAATCACACACCTCCCAAGTGACATGTTACAGAACCATCAAACTACACACACGCAAGGACGTGAACAAAAGCTAATTAGTTTAAAATCGAGGACAAACCTTTGATAAAATTTTATTATTTAAGAAAGCCACGTTATATAAATCCTATAAAAATGAAACGGACATCTTCTGTGCGCTTACTAAACGCTGCCATAAATAACGCCCAAGCTGCACCTGTCCCAAAAGGCTTTAGCGGAATAAGTTCCTGTCAGTGTGTAGAACAGAAAGCAAGCCGAACAAGTATGGACACGGTTTATAGTAGAGTAAGGTTAGATTTAACGGTAACTCTCAGTGTAATGAACCAGGTGCTCATCAATAAACCAATCATACTTCAAATAACTACGCCGTTCAAAACATTTTATTCATTATTGTTACACCTTTCTAATTTTCTTTTAGTAACCTTCTTATTTCCATACATAATGAATATTCTAAATCGGAAATATGATCGCATCCATCAATTATTGATAAGCGAATGAAAAAAAATTTAAAATGCTTTCTTTAATGCAAGTTGCATTTAACCATTTTTTTGTGTAAATACAAATAAGTTTGTGTAAATGCATAGCTTTTGTATGCGAAGTTGAGTATCGATTTAAATGGCGTGAAATTGGAGAGTATAGTTAGTATAGTAGAGTAGAGATGAGAAGCTGAGGATCGGACTAAGCGGCGTGAATAGCAGTAGATTGATAGGCTGATAATGCTGATGATGAAATACAAATAAGTAATTTATGTAGGTACTAGAAAATGAGGTCTTCTGTGTGGTGATGGGTTAATAATTCAAACACCACTCTGATGCATCCTATGGATGTCGTGTTTAATTAAATTAAATTATGCAAGACGACTTCACCGTAAAGAGAAGAAAAATGCAAACCATCTACACAGTAAAATCGACTCCCTACCTACTCCTTCCTTCCTACTTTGTATAGAAAAACCTATGTTCAGCAGTGGACTATTGAAGACTGTTGATGTGTGATGATGATGTGTAGGACTTGCATTTATATAACACAAGTACCTATACAAATCTGTCAATAAAACTCGAGACTGCCTTGATAGCGTATGCGACTACTGTGCTTTAGATTTCGATTCCCGGATCGGAACAAATGTTTTTATGATCTGTAAATATACAACATACATATCGGAATCCGAATTGATTCGGAGTTTAGATGTTTTCAATGTATAATATTAATATATATAGGGAAGAAAAGGGTATATATATATATATTTATATCAGTTTTCTAGTATCCATAATACTAACTGTGCTTAGTTTGGGACCAGAAGGCGTTGTGTTAGATGTTCAAAATACTTATTAATTACTCAATTACCTACCTTATAAATAAGCTTTATACTCTTATTTTCAACTCCAACCTTACATTTGACAATACACAGCTAAACTGACCTACCCGCTGAAGAAATATTGTCCCTGTTTACTTTCAAGCGTGTTCGCCGCCCTGAAAATAAACATTTGCTGCTTGAAGTTGTTTTTTCAACTGTCACTGTTGCTTTGTCTTGCGTGTCCTTTGAGAATTGTTATCAGAAAACGGTTGAGTTAGAAAATAACTATTGAAAACTTTATGTACGTTTTGTCATTTTAAGTCAAAGCAACCACTGGCTGTCTGAATGTTACTTTAACTTTGGATTGAATGAATTTTATGTATTTTCTAGACTATACTCAGTTAAATTCTTATGGTTTTAAATTCGTAAGTTATTTTAACAAAAAAAGAACCCCAGAATCATTTTATATAATACGCGTATAGCCACTGTCAAAGTTCTAATAAACTTTAAAGCATACAAACATACCATTAAAACACCCATTTCGTACAACTGACTCTTTAAATCAACGAAGAATAAATTATACTATTTCCAAGGTCGCTAATAAAGACCAAATTAAAAAAGTTTAACGAAATTAAATTAAACTTTTTTGGCTAGTAGGAAAAACGGAAAACTGGCAACGTTGCAAACTTCCGAGTTTAAAGTCTATACTCGTACAGTATACTTCGAACGTTAAGGTTCTCGGAAAACTTTCGTTCCACCGTATGTGAACCGTTATGTACTTATACAATAAGTATATGCTACCACTAATTGAATTCAGTCTAAACACAAAAGTATTAAGTAGCCTTTTTGCTCCTTCAATGTTTTTCTCTAAAAGGTGACTGAAAACAATCGCATGATGGTATAGAAACACAGAATAATAACATTGTTGGTTTGTAGCTTTGTTGATTGATTCCCATTAGGTTTGCATATTATTGCCATTATTATCTCTAAGCAGGATTGCAGTTGCGAATTTTTATCTAAATATTTAAAGTACGATAAAGAAATTGCATTTGGGTATGAGCACGCACCATTCATATATGTGAGTATATACCAAGAACAATAAATTTAAACAGCAGACTATGGGGATTCTTGACCATGGTGCAGTGACGTCATAATAACTGGAATGTGCCCGTCACTCATTGACAATGCACGGTTATGAAACCGCAACGCATTCCCGAGCGAATAAACTGTGGGGAAACGAATTTGCAAATTGCTACACATTTATGATACTCTGGTACATATTTTAAATTGATCTGCAATATTTACACTTCAATTACTGTCCATTGTCAATATCATGATTGATATTGTAACAAAAAACACTACAGCCTGACTATTGATTTGTCAATTTTGCTATGCTTAATTAAGACAACTACGTGTATTGCTGCTCGAATTTGGATTGCCTGTCTCATCGACGGTCTTTTACCTATATTTTCAATGGAAGTCCACATTTTGCACTCCTTGGGCCATACTTATTTCCTCATCTTGCAAACTAGAAAATCATTAATGCAAATAAAACTGCCTGGTTAGCGGCAATAAGCTCTTCACCTGCTACTTGGGACCAAAACACTGGCTAAAGTGGGCGTTAACTACGTCTCTGCCTGTCCCTTCAGAGAAACAGGTGTGATTTTATGTATGTATGAATGTATGTAATATCATCACATGATTTTATATAATTTTGTAATATTCTACTGTTAGTGTCGGGAGTTAAATCTATACTTAATACAAAATTAAGTCGCTGTCTGTACGCTTAGATCTTTTAAGCCACTCGGCGGATTTTAATGTAGTTTCCGCAATAGATAGAATGATTCAAGGGGAAAGTTTATATAATAAAACATGCATATTACAGTAAAGGAATTCCAAGAATTTTGTAGAATTATGTGCTGCACCGGATCGGGTAGCTAGTCATCTATATACAGAACTGTACTAACAAACATAAGATAATAAGGTGAACAAATTCCTTGACGGTCACTTAACTTTGTGTTTATTCAGACAATTTTTGCCAGTACCATACATCTACCGTGGAGAATGTCAGACATATTTCGACCACGTCAAGCTTGAAACAATTGTAGACACAGATTTGTTTTAGACTGCGCTTCGCGTCTGACTGTATGTACTGGCATCAGGTTTTTTCTTTTGTTTTTAAATACATAACGATTCCTGTTGCTAGGCAATTGTTTCGCAAACAATTGTTCCTAATTATCTAACTTATATTGTGACAATCTCTGTAAAGACGGAATGAATATTTTGAAAATATAATTTTACCAGGTGTTATAAAAACCACATATCGTACTTAAGAAACTTAAAAACAATAGTCAAAAAGCGTGATTTTGTTCGATTTCTTAAACTACCTATCATTATTAATTTTTTACTCAGCATTTTTAATCATTCTATTGTCATCGGTCTTCGATAATTCTATTAAGATTTCTTTTAGAAATCTGACCGGTAGAAGTGGCTCAAAGTCAAGTCCAAATTGACGATTACAAACAAACATTTAGGTGAAGCTAATAAAAAGCATGCCACAATCAGTTTTAATATCAAAAGTCCGTATATATATGTTCAGACATATTAAATATTTATTAGCTATTAGGGTTCTGCACTTCAAAAGGAAAAAACGGAACCCTTTTAAGATCACTTAGTTATTCATGTCTGTCTGTCAAGACCCTTTTTCTCAAGAAGGCGTGGAGGTTTCAAGCTGAAACTCGTATTAAATACTCAGGTCTACTGTCTCTTGGAACTGAGAGAAAATCAAACTTCTAAGGCAACGCAATCAAAAGATGACTACAGCAGTTTATGCTGCAAATTTTCGACACTAGCAAGGGAATCAAAACCTACAGGGTACTGCCCGTGAACACAGAATCTAGAAATATTCTACGAAGCAAGGTATTATAGCACAGATAAAGGAAAAATTGCGAAAATACAGGTTTGGATGAACCCTCGGTGCGCGAGCCCGACTCGCACTTGGCCGGTTTCTTTTTTTACAATCAATCCCATTGCTCAAATATTGTGCTATCTAAATAAGAAACTAGAAGTCGCACATAAGATTTTATGGTAGATAGAGTTTAATAGACCTCGTAAGTAAAACCCGACCATTCTTACAATTGGACAATAACTAAACTAGAATTAAAATACAAGTTTGTACTTACAACTAAATTATTTTACAGCTATCCAATCAATCAATCACCCTACTGCAGTCAACAGCTGGATATTGGCCTCTCAATGTGCGCCATATCGTTCGATCATCGGCCTTCAGTTTTCTATGTTTAACCAATTTAAGTGAAACAATTGAATACAGTTACGTAAACCCAACTGAGTTCAATTATTTGTATATCCATATTGCCTTTATAAATACATCTAGGACATCCCGTTCTTGCAGTAGTATTTACCGTGAAAGTTAAATAATCGACCTATTTGAGCTTCTTCATGATCTTCATAAACAACCCATAATGTCCCACTGCTGGGCTCGGGTCTTCTCTCAGGAGAGAGTTAAGGCCATGAGTCCCCACGCTGGCCAAGTGCGGGTTGGAGACTGGCAATACAACTCACTCAACTCAACAAAGAGCTATTTCACAAATAATATCGACATCAAGTATTGAGACGTATCTATTGATAAAGTTCAAAAAGTTCCTAACCTACACAACTGTCTAAGTAACGTAAAAGTAACGTACATGGATCCTTGACCGCAGACTTATTGAGAGAAAAATGTTCTTCTAATACTTCATAGATATACAATATTTAAGAGGTAGTGATTTAAGTGTGCTTACTTACAAATATATTTGTTAGTGTAAACATTAGAGAGAGATCTAGTCAAACTAAGACTAGGGGACGAGTATTCGGCAACTATTCAGTGTTCATATTAAAACTGATTTCTATATACGTTGCATTATGTGTATTCAGTACTTTACCAATAGTACCTCTGTTTATTAGTGTCGAATGTATGCACCAATTAACAAATATCTATAGTTTCTAGGTATGACAGCTTAGAAAAACATTATGCAAACATATTAATGCTAAATCAGGAAGGTTAACTGTTAACATTTTTTTTAAAGATATTTATTAGGCGCCAATCAAAAGCCAATGTACTTTATAAATTTAGATATGATCTCAGTGATAGCAATATTTTAGCGTCAGTTAGTTTAAATTATTAATTAAATGGGAGCTCCAAGGCTCTATCCTGGTTATAATTAGAAAGGACAACAGAGGCAGGTATGAATTATGGCCATTAAACCTTGACCTCAATTTGTGGGTGTGGCTCTATTCTCAGAACACAAATGCTTAAAATTAAACATTACATTTTAATTTGTATAAAAAATATATAAATAAGTGTTAAAAATAAGATAGAAAATACCAAATAATGACGTCCGAGCTAACTACAATCAATGACTTTTAATGCTCCAATGCTGGGCGTAGGCCTCCCTCAATAAGGAGAACACAGAGAACCGCATGCATGAGCAGGCTCGACTGGAGTGATACCACGGCCACATAGAAAACCGAGAGTGAGTGAGGTTACCGGAAGCCCATATCCCAACCCCTTCCCCCATCCCCTTCCCATCCCCCAAAGTCCGGCAACGCACTTGTGACGCCTCTAGTGTTACGGGTGCCCATGGGTAGCCGTAATCGCTTACCCTCAGTCGATACATCTGATCTATTGCACCCTATTACATAAAGAAAACAAGGAGATTTTAGCCTACTATATCAAGCTGATCAGAAACTATGAGGTTTGTTTCAAGTGCCTAGCTAACCACAACATCTATTCTAAAAAAGGTTTCCTTTAATATTTAAAAAGGCGCTTATAAAACTAGTTAGGTAGTTGTCTAACAGTTCTGAACCGTAATATTGAGTAGCTTCCACTTGACACAGTAACAGTTATCATCAACTTTAGCATACATAAATAATTAACAATACATTCTGTCAGTATCAGACGTGGGCGGAGCAGGAAACTTCGCACGCCTAGTTGAATGCAGGCACTATCACAGATATATGCCAGCTGTTTAATTAGCCACTAGTAGTCTTATCAAATAACACGATTTTGATTAAAGTTGATAGTTTACTATGAGTGTTATTTATTTTCTAGTAATTGATTTTTAACGAACTATTACCCGAATACGTAAAAACGTTAGTTAAAATTTATAATGCCTATGTCAAATATATTTTACGTATCTATTGCTGTCTCATTCATTAAAAGCGGTTTCGTAGCGTTACGGTGGTACATACAAATATATATAGATTGCCAATACTACTATCGTACTTCGTATCGTATCGTACTTTTGGCTTCGCCGTAGTCAGTTAAAAACAAATATAAAAGGTTTTAACAATTAGTTACTTTAACAAAAACATGCTTAAGTACTTTTTAAAATGACACATTATGCCAACCCCAAATCCAATTAGGAAAAGGACAGGCAGATGACAACGATGATGATATAGTTTAAAAAAGGAATATATATTTACTGGCTGTTTTTTAAGTCCAGTTTCAACATTTAGGTCGGTTGGTAGATCATAATCGATTCATTAACTATAGAAACGCTTGAAAAATCTGCGAGACTTCAGATATTTGCAGCTATTTGATAGAATTATTAACAAAATTTAAAACCCTCACTAAGCTTTTTAGTTATTTACAAAATTTCCAAGTACAATTTCAAAAAGATTAAAGAAGTATACCAAGAAACTAAAGGCTTTAATCTGAGTTAACACATTTAAATGTACAGACTACTAATTCCTAATGAGAGAATTTCGATAACGCAAGAAATCACATTTCTCAAATAAGATATTTTAGAGCTGTTATAATTTCTAACTTAATATGCCTTATCTTTTCATTTCAATTCAGATTTCATCAATGCCACGTTCTGTCTGTAGGTCGATTAGAAGGGAATATCGGCCTAAACATGATTTTTTTATAAATAAACTTTCGTTTGGAGCTAAACAATTACCACAATGGATTATTTGTTGGCTACTATTAATAGCTCGAGTGTACAAAACTCATTAGAAATGTGTTCTATCTATTTCGTTCTAGTTCTGATTATTATATATAAGTTTGTTTTCCCCGACATTACACTGCGACCGACTTATTGTACAGTCAGCATCATATTGATTTGTGCTCTAAAAGTAATCAAAATTATAATAAGATTATTAATTCCATTTTATGTTGGCAGACATAACGCTCAAATTGTTACACGCATTCAAAGCGGTAAAATAGCTCAACTCTCAGTGGTCAGTTGTGTTAGCTGACACAATATTCATATTAATGTTAACAAATAGATTGTTCAGTAGTATCTATGCATGCAAACTAGTTAAAAATATATTTATAATAAAGAAAAATCATCTTTAAATACAGCACAAATCAATATGATATTTAGAACAAATATCATGTTTCGGTCATCTAACACACAACCACACATAGTCTTGAACTAAGCAGAGCTTGTATTATGAATAGAGAGTATACGACTGATGCAATAACATATATACTTTTTTTTGTAAATACATACATAGAAAACACCCAAACTCCGAAACAAATTTTTGCAGAACATACAAGCATATGGTTGGACTGGGGAATCGAGTCCGAGACTTCAAGCACAGCAGTCGCATACGCTACCAGTGCGCCACTGAGGCAGTCAAATATGATGCTGACTGTACTCTGGTAAATGACCTTTTATTTTTACGTGTGCAGTTCTATTTCTGTAACTAAGATATACGGTCACGACAAGTTTGTTTAGCACTGTTTAAGAGTGGTCGTAAAGTGTCGCCTACGTCTACCCTAGTAACCTAATTCCCATGGGCTTGGACATTTAACGTTGAATGAATATAGACCTATGAATATCGAAATAGAGAACCGGTGTGACTTGGAAGGAGTGTAGCCTTTGTTTGTTACGTTCATTAAACACCCACGTTGTGCCATAGGTAAATGAACAAAACATTATACAAGATTGTTTCTAACTGTTTCTTAGGCCGAACACCCACAATACTAGAAGTTGATTACAACATTTATTTTGTGTTCACAGCATAACATAATCGAAATTGTTGCACACCAGTTTACTACATAACCCATACAAGAGTTAACCTAATTAACAACGATGTAGAAATAGCGGCATTTTCGCTAAAAAGCGATTACTTAGGGCAATTTCAAGATAGCCAACACTGTTAAAAATAAGAGGAACAGATCGTATACTTAACTAACAGATAAAGGAAACGACTTTACGTATAGAATAGTAATAAACTTACATTACATACGCCTGTAAAAGTGAATTGCATACACCTGAACTCATAACACATCTTTGTACTGACGAATCGGATGCAAAGTTGATCATGCATGAAGTCGTTTCTACCACACGTGAGTTTGTGACAAACTTAACTGCTAGTTAACAGTTAACTTGGTTGTGAATAGCTAATAAAATTTAACGAGTTTTTGATGCTACGTCATATATTCGTATATTCAGTCTCTGCCAAAATAGAACACTAGAAATACAGCAATAAATATGAATTATGCTTTCCATCAAGTTGACTAGTCATTTTGACAGCTCCATATAAAAAAAGTATTAGGAATTCGCCAACCATAGTAGTTACTTTATAGTATAGTTATGGTAGTTATGATTTGACTGCCCCGTTGGTCGGTTAGGTTAGCGGTTGGCTTATGCAACTGCTGATCGCAAGGTCTCGGATTCGATTCTCGAGTCGGACCAAATATTTGTATGATCTGCAACTATTTGTTTCGGAGGTTTAGTGTTTTGGTATAATATATATATGTATTTACCAAAAAAAGTATATATGTATTTATATCAGTTGTCTAGTACCCATGGTGTACACGCTTTGCTTAGTCTGGGACTATATGGCGTGGTGTGTTAACGTTAAAAAAAATTTATTTATTTCCTTTTCTGGATTATAGTTATATAAAAAACATGAATCTGGGATAAAAACCCAATATATAGAAGAATTATAACTTCTTACTAACGAAAGGAATATTTGTTAGGACAGGGCAGACAGTTTTCTTTTAAATCTTTTTTAGCTGTTGTTTTTCAATTTCAATAACAGAGGATTAAAGGTAGTAAAGTCTTAAATAAATGAATAGAAAAACTTTCACAACTAAATCTTAGATGTGCGAAATCACGATCACGCTCAATGGACGGTCACGATTGATACGGGTTAACAAACACGTCAGGTAAACAAAAATACCATCGAAATATTGTAAATAATATCATAAATGTGAACTTTCTTATTTCTATTCACCTTTAACTAATTATTTAAACTGAACAGAGATATCATGATTAATAAAAGAAATCAAAATGATACAGAAGATTGAAAGAAAAGAAGGAAGAGAACAGATTTGAAAAGATTATAAATTTATTGACAAACTATTTGCTAAATGAGGTCGCGAACAAATATTCGTACATAAATCTACATACACTAATATATATAGATAACATAAATCTTGACTGGTATTAACAAAAGTAGTTAAAAAATCAGTCCACAATTGACTGAATCATAGTATAACAAATATACAAAAAAACAGTTGAATGGAGAACTTCCTCCTTGTTTTGAAATCGGTTGATTAATATTTGTGTTTGATTTAACTTTATTATTCCGAAAGCATGTCTCACACACTCACATGTAAAAGTAAGATAATAGTTATTATGGTCAATTCCAATAAATCTGTAAGTCTGATACACTTTGGATTAATTAATGAGCGATTAACTTAAACAAAGAAAGAAATACCCATTTTTAATAAAAACAGCAGCTGTCAAATAATTGCATTTACTCCTCATAATCAGTATCGATCAGAGCGATTCGTTCTCCAGAAAGAAAACATAACATAATAAAATCTTTTGCAGTTCTTTTAAAAACAGTAACCTTAAATCTTATCATACATCTTATCTCACATACATATCTAAACAAACACTCAAATAAAAACACTTTAATAATTTACAATCAATCTATTTTAAAATAAAATGTATTTATAGTGTCACAACACCGTTTAGTCCCAAACTAAGCAGAACTTGTATTATGGGTACTAGACAACTGATGTAGATAGATACATAAATACTTTTTTTTTGTAAATATATACATATTACACATTGAGAACACCCAATTTCCGAAACAAATATTTGCAGATCATACAAACATTTAGTCTGAAACCGGAATTGAACTCAAGACCTCGAGACCTCGACTCGAGAACAGCAGTCGCATACGCTTCAACTGCGCCACCGAGGCAGTCAGTCTATGTCTTAACACATGAAAGTACATACAAACAAAATAATAATACGCATATAAACAAAGTACGCTGCCTGTCTGAATATAATATATACCTATAAATATACCTATAAACCTGTATCTCAAGCGATCGCTTGACTAAGTCTTAAACAAATTTAATTAAAATATTGATGTTAAATAATAATAAGATAAACGAATAATTATTTTAAAACAAAATATTTTAATGACATTTCAGTCCTGTTTAATGATAGGGGTATATATAATATACGTACGTACGTAATGTAACCATTTTAACCGAACAATGACGCCTAAGGCGTGGATCGATCATCGATTTAGATATAATGCAGTAAACGGCTCCGTGTGATATCGTGCGTGGATTAAGTGGACTGAACGGAACATAATCTATCTATTCTGTTCCGATCTCGATAAGCTCTTCCATGAAATACCAGGTGTATCAAACTGCCACTTTAGAAGTATACCACGGTAGGAACATAATATTATGTAATGTTCATAACCATATGCTTACCAGGGTCATTTTATTTATCCACGATAATTTCTATTATGTTTTGGTTAGGTTTTATACTTGACTAAAACGTTAATCTGTCTAAAAAGTTCATACAATTGGATTTTGGAACTTGGTTCCGTGTCATGATTGGCGAGTATTTCATACAGTGTAGTTTATTTCAATACTTATATATCAGAAAGTCAGTGCCCTTAAATATACTGACAACAAGTTCAATCTTCGAATTTGGTTTACCCTTAGGGCTGTGAAGGTCCGTTCCTAGACGCTTCGTGGAAAGACTGTTATTCAGGTAAAATCGGTTGAACTAATAACTGATTCCAAATAATCTTGGGAATAATAAAGGCTAGGAAGAATAAATACCTATTTAATTTGTCGTAGTGCGTATTTATCAATACGCAATCATTAAAAATGTATATCGTCAAAATTATGTCAGCTGTTTCTATGTGTAGAAACACATAGAAACAGCTGAATAAGTTTAGAAGCTTTATATAAAAGTTTTTTCTTCTTCGTTAAACACCCCATTTAAAGCGGAATGTTATGGCCAATTTACATAACTTTTTGTTGTTTAATAGGACTATCATCTTTGGTTTCTTGTCATACCTATCTGCATTGAATTAAATCAAAGACAATAGACTACTAATGTTACTATTGATTTTCCGTTTAAAGTAGATCTTAAAGCAAAATAACCACTGACAGTTTCATATTTTTCGTTTAATCGAATTAAAATTATCCTTAGCTGCTTGCACTGAAAAACAACCATCAGAGGTTTAAGCTCTTATTTCAATTCAACAACTCAAATTATAAGCCGATACTACAAATGACTCACCAAAAAATGTGGTTTAAAGTTCAAAAGATTTGTGCGGCTTAAAGCCACAAGAATGTTTTATAGCCATAATAAATCATAACGCGAAAACCACGTCGTGCGTTTGCCATTTCAAATTCGAAATGCCTACAAGTCAAAAATTTCTTTTGGATTTTTATTTTATTTCAAAACCTTTTCTCTAAATGAGTTTTTCTCGTGTGGTTGTAGTATACAATTGTAATCCAGCAAATTCAGGTCATATCCGTATTAATATTGTCAATTCGAAACTAACCCTGTTTGTGTGTCTGTCTGTATCAGTCTTTGATTCTAAAGGAAGAACACGGGTTACTCTTTAATCCGACAACCGACATACACGCATGCAAAAGCTATTAAAAGAACTTAATAGTATCAAACAAATAAGTAATTACATAGAATATTTTAAAGGCGATAGCCTGCAAACACGCGGGCGAAGCCGTGGGCAAAAGCTGGTATAATATTAAACTATTTTCTAAGAGCAGTTTACTAAAATCACTTTGCGTGTCAATACACTAGAAAACATGTACCAGTCGTCTGGCTCTCACGTTGTGACCTACAACATGCAGCTGTTTACTCTAACCTATAAACGGCCAGGGTCAGCTCAATTTATAATTGTTGTAAAAGTATCAAAGTTAAACGCATATTATATATTAATATTACCAGGTAGGCATTATCTTTCACACTCCACTTCATCCTGTCTTCGTGATAATTGACACTAATTGGTTCGTGCAAGCAATTCTTTTAACATTTATAACGAATATTAATTTCGAATGTGCAATGGCAATGCAGTGTCTTTTTCAATTTTTATTTAACGTAAATGACAGCGCCGGGATTTTTTTTCTGTTTCTAAAAAATAGGTAGCAGGAGACTTGTCATTCGTTGTAGCTTTACTTGAATCTCATTGTATTCATTAAACATATAACATTTCTTACTAAGATATTTTTCTATATCATATGAGCCTATCAACGTGATTCTACTCTGCCAATGGAAAGCAGGAACAGAATTCGAGTGTAGTGGTCACCAAACTCATTGTGAATACAGGCAATGTGACAATGCAGCATGGTGATCTACACTATAGCGGTCGATATAAATGATTCTGCATCATTGGGCCACCGTTCTCGCAATCACCAACGAAACACGACATCAAAAATGTTGTCAATTTAGGTTGGTCTTCTGTGAGAGAGTAGTACCCCTACGATCGATCCGATCTGTTCGTACTAAAAGTCTTGCGTGACTTTTTTATGGAATCGCGGGCAAACGTGCAGACGTATCGCCTGATGGTAAGCGATTACCGCCGTCCATGGATATCTGCAACACCAGAAGCGTCACAAGTACGTTGCCGGCGTTTGAAGGATGGGAACCAGGATGCGGATGGGGGGAGGGGTTGGGGTATGGGCCTCCGGTATCCTTACTCACTCGGTGAAACACAGCGCAAGCTGTTTCACACCAGTTTTCTGTGAGGCCGTGGTATCACTCGTAGAGCCGCCCATTCATGCCAAAGCGTGGCTCTAGTGAGTGATTCTACTACATTGAACTATAGATATCGGAAGCTAATTTTGTTTTTAAATTTAGCAACAAATAATACTACTTATAAAACTATTTAAATTAAGCCACAATATTCTCCTATCGGATCTAAGGGTTCGTCTAAAAGTAAGAACAGTGCCCCTATATGATCTATTAAACGATAGAGCGTTTTACTTCGAGTATGCCGACTAGTTTCGAACTCGACAGTTCTTTATCAAGCCATGAATCGTCCTGCCGCGACGAAGTTAAGAGTCGTAATTCCTCCTGCACTTACCGGTTTAATTAACGAAAGGTAGCATATAACAGTCCCGGCAAGTTACGAACTCCACTCTTTTTTTTTACGTTGTATTGTAAATTCTTTCACTTTTGTTACCGTAATAATGCGATTAATCGTTATGGTCCGATTTCCAAAACCGTTTGACATATCACATATTTACATGTTACTTAAAGTCCTTTATCTATTTATTATTCATTATGTATAACTGACCGCTAGGTGACCGCTGGTGGCATGTTACCATGAGCGTCTCCTTGATTCGGAGGTCACGTTTAGCAGTCGGTCCCGGTTGTTATCATACGATAACAGTCGTGAAGCTTAGTTGGAGGCTTTCGGGCGGCTTAAAATCATCCAACGGCAAGATTACGTAGCCTCAACATATTCTTGCCAGTCCCCAACCCGCATTTGGCCAGCGTGGGGACGTATGGCCTTAACCCTCTCCTGAGAGGAGACGAGAGCCCAGCAGTGGAACATTATGGGTTGTTGATATATATCTACTCGAGAATAGGAAATTTTAAACTCTCTTAGCACAAGAAGTGGAAAAATGTGAAAATTGGTTATTTGCAGTTAAAGATCGATCGGGTTTAGACGGATTTAAGGCAACTAATCGTACTTCGTGGATACTTAGTCTCTTTTTATATTTTAACAATCAAAGCATAATATACAGCATCTATAATTTAGTTTTCCTAATATCATCAATAAATATGTACATACATTCGAGTAGTCCACAATATCGAACTAATGATTAACATCAGTATGTTTACTTTAACGCATTTACTCAACTCGATCTGAAATCTGCTCGTCATTATTTACAATCTTTGTGTTATTTAACTACTATACACGTTAGGGTTTGCTTGACACCCAAAAGCAAAGCCATTTGCGAGTCATTATAAATATAGACAATCGAAAACCGTTGACTACGTGTTGTTAATACTAACTGAACTGAATTCATATCACATACATGCCGATTATAATCCAAGTGCTATACAATACAATACAATATACAACAACTATTGCTCGAACGCTTCTGGCCTGACAAAAACTTGTATGTGCGAATATAAGCATTCAATACGAATAGAGGCACGTGCCAAAACACTGCATAGCTAAACTAAAACGGTTATAAACCGTAACTTCTATGAATTAAAGTTTGTTATCCTTTAACAGGCTTTACGGCAAGTAAATTTCGATCATAGCCGTGCTATGCGGTGTTTACGCTCTGTGCTTATAATTTTTATTAGATTTTTATTTTACTGTTACGGACGTGTAGTGTATTTCAGTAACGGCATTTTACCAGCACTGTATAACACTGTCTAACTTTACTAACCATCTTCTTTACATAGTATAAAATAAAGTCATTTTCGCTATTTGATCGCTCAGGTGTTTTTTTCAACGTATTTTAATGCAGTTTGCAGAAATAGATAGAGTAAAAGGAAGACTTATGTGCTTAAATAGCTGCACCCCGTAGTGCTACCCACGGTTGTTGTTGTACCTTTACAATAACTATCACAGGTAACACCGCGGGGCGCCGCTAGTTATCTATAGAACGGTTTTGAGTGTACGATCTAAAAAATAGTGAAATATAGCCAATTTGTCAGGAAGATCAATTTTATCCATCAAATATTTTCTTAATGTTTCTACATTTAAGGGATTTAGCGTTCCTAAAAATTGGTCATAGTTCGGAGCTAGCCTCGATGCAGCTGGCAGTAGTATAATACAAAAATAAACTCGAGGAATTATATGTAATAGACAGCAGATCATCAACAGCCTTTAGCAGGCTACATAAGTCTCTCCATGTAAAGGAACGTCATAACTTTAGTAAAGATTTTTTACCAAGTATCCACTATACTTAGTAAAAAATCTTTCATGATTTGATCTATTTTACTTTCACAAAAATATATACGAATGTCTGTGACTCTCTCTTAGAATTACAACGTCACCGATATTGGGAACCATTTCTTAAACCGTCGGGTGAAACTTTGTATTCGACAATCGAAATGGAATGAGAGACGGATCGTAAGCACGTGTCCCAAGGGGACAATACGTAATATGTCAACCGATAACAAATAATAGCCAAATGTTTCGAATACCCATCTATAATAACATGAACATGTAGATAAATTAAAAAAAAAATAGTGAAATGGTAGGCAAAAGAACTTTATAGTATCTCGTTTTATTGCGACTAAGTACCAAAAAAAGACGTCGACAAAAAACCAGAGCGTGGGAGAGCCACGCTTCGGCATGAATGGGCCGGCTCGACCGGAGTGATACCACAGCCTCACAGATAACCGGTGTGAAACAGCGCTTACGCTGTGTTTCATCGAGTGAGTGAGGATACTGGAGGCCCATACCCCAATCCAAAGCCCCCTATCCCCCTTACCATCCCCTTTCCCCCCAGGCCGCCATAGTGTGGGTCACCATGCTGCATTTTTCTTTTTCGCATTGAGGATGGTGACTACCACTCTTGGATTCTGCTCATGCTTTCCATCAGGCAGGGCAGAGTCATTTTGGCAGTTTAAATATAAAAAAAAAAAATTATTCGGCTAAACAATGAAACATATATTGGACTCGAACTGCTGAAACCGCACACCGTCTCGGGTATTAAGAGCTGGGGGACCTGGTACACCCTAGAAAGGAAACACTACCCTCGCACAGAAGATCAACCAAAAATGACAGCATTCGTTCTGTCGTGTTTCGTTGATGAGTGCGAGACCAGAGGCCCAATAATGCAGATGCATCAATAGGCCGCCATGGTATGGGTCACTGTGCTCCATTGTTGCATAGTCTGCATTCGCGATGAGTATCGTGACTACCAATTTTGGATTCTGCTTATGCTTTTCATCAATCATAGAGTGACTTTGGCAGGCCCATACATAAAAAATAAAATTGTGAGGAGCACCTGTAAAATAAGAGTTCGTCTATATGTAATTTTTTAAACTTTAGTCAGACATATATGGTAAAAAAACAATAGAGGAAATTACGAAAATACAAAAAAACTTATTTACATTTAAAAAAATTGAACACGTTTGACAAAAGCGTGACGTCTTGACAAAAATTACAAGAAAGCGGATTGTAGGTACGAAAGGTTAAATAATGGGAGAGAAATCTTGTGAAGTATGTAAAAATTTAAACTGTTTTGATAATAGTAGAAATTGTTTCTATTCTTAGATATTTAAATCTGCCAAACTAGAACAGAGAAAGGTGTTAGCTTTTGTATTGTATGTAGTAATTTTCTGTCACACGAATAGGTTTTTGGGTAATTTTCAAATCAACGTTTTCTATTCACATTTTTGGTTTCCAATCGCAAATTAATCTATGTGTGAGAATATAGAATGTTTTTGCACACAGTGCCTGTCTTCTTTGTTTTGTGTCTTGTTGAGAAATATATTTTATTTCTTTCATGATTTTGGTATTCATATGAGAATGATTTCATTCTATTTTTTTGGAAGTTGTCAAATTTTTAGAACAAAAACTATAACAACACTAAATATGTGTACGTAGCCTCGCGCAGCCCTCATTACAAACGTTAAAACAAGTGAAGCCCAAACAATACGAAATATATAAACGATAACATCATAATTACTAGCTGTCAATTACACAAATGATACCATTATTTTGTCGCTGACTACATAATTATTTGATCCTACCTACTTTGGAAAGCGCCACTACTGAACACAAAAACACGGACAATAATAGCACTCGGTCATTGTTTGTATATCGTTATTTATTGCCGCTAGAGTTTGGACGATACCACAGGGGTTCTGTGTTTGTGAACCAATTTCCATCACCCTCACCTGTGAACTGTTGTAAATCATCATCATGATCAACAGACTCTAATAGCATAGTATATTGTTCATATAGCTCTCTCTAACACCTTAGTTTATATTCTGTTTACAGTGCCAGTTTCCTGGTACCGTTCTTCAATAGTCTTCTCTTACGACACCCACGGGGTGTTGTAGGGGTTATGTAACTCTGGATTCTTAATCCGTCACGACACGGGGAATGTTAGGGTGATAAAGGACCCACTTTCTAAAGATATCGTGAATGATTGAGTGTGCAAGTAAGTTAACATATTCGTCTTGTTAGCATAACTGAGAATACTTGCCTTTATTAACCTGTAGGAAAGTTAGTATAAATAAATCAAACCTAAGTTCTGTGATAAAATAACAGCTCTTGTGAAATACTTGCTGTATTCAACCTTTTCGAAGATATAATGTAAATTGGATTTCCAATGTACTTGTTTTTTGGTAATGTAAAAAAATAAAATGTTTAGCACATAACTTCAATCATACGACGTGGTGGCATTTGGCGAAGTGATGACACAAACATCAATACAGTAATAGTGAGTTGAATGCTAAACAGTTTTGTACCCGTAGAGAATTCTGGAACCAACATTAGATTGATAAAGTCGCTAGACACCTAACGGTCTACCCATATATTTAAATTATGCTATCGATTACTTGTATAAACTAGCTTATTGTATGTAACGAGAAAAGTTTAAATACTATAATCGGACTATGTTATAAGGAATAAAATTTATATAGCATATGTCATGATCAATCTATTAAAACCATAAAAAAAGTAGTTTGAAAGCAACGTAGACTGGAAAATAAAATAGAATTTCTGTGATATTTAAGAATCTAATACAACAATTTACCATTGCAACTCGCACCCATAAAACATAAAAGTAAGAATACAATTTACTAAGAAAAGTATTTTTATTTACTCTACCAACAGTTATTAAACATTTTTTCTACTAATAAAAACATCATTCGGCAACCAACCTTAGTCGTTCCCTTTAGGGAAAGACATAAAAACATATACCCCACTGCTTTATTACACATTACATATACATATGGCTAATAAAAGCGGGCTAGCTAGTTGTTTTTGTCGATATACATTGAGTTTTCTCTCGTTTAGTAGTTTGTCAATAAAGCTATGCCCAAGGCGCACAAGTCAACTTCATCGTAAATGTAGATACGATTGCTTCGTTTGCACGGATATAAATATTTAATTTAAGCGAAATAAATGTTTAAAGATAAAATTTATAATATGCATCTCTAGGGAAGCCGGTCGTGGTCGATGTCAACATCGTGGGGTTGATTTCCATCCAGGACAAATATTTGTGTGATGAGGACCTATATGCATAGGACGTCTAAAAACAAAGCATACATTATACATCGTTTGGCACAGCCAATTGAGACTAAAGGGGCCTTGGCGATTTGGAAATTGCCAAAACCTTTGATTAGGTCTGGCACAAAGCGTTTCTTTCGAAGCTTACTTCGCATAGGCTCCCCGTGAAATTATGCAAACGGGTCACTAAATTTTTAGTAGATAGAAGCATAAAGTCCACGGTGAGTGCTCTGATTTCATATCTTTGAATGCTGGTGTTCCGCAAGGCTGTGTGCTATCGCCTACTTAGTTCCTACTCCATGTCAATGACATTTTACAAATTAGCGACATTCATGACTACGCAGAGGACAGCACGGGCGATGCTATACCGGCCGCACTAATATTTCTCATGAAAACATCATTGAGAGTCGAAAAAACTTGTGCCTGAAATAGAAATTCAATATCTCTTTGGAAAAGGTCTTAGATAGATAGAAAACTCTTTATTTGCACACTTTAATATTACAGTTAGAGGAGAGTATACATTCATCAATCATTCATCTTACATTGGGGACAAGACATAATTGGGGACTAGACATAATTTAGTCTGATTTAACCCCACAAAGACAAAAGTTTGCACGTTCGCCACTACAAAACTGACGTTGGTCGTATGTCCTCGTTTTGAAGATACTCCCTTATCTGCCTCAGCCAATATTGGAATACTTGGTGTCTACATATCGAGTGAAGTCCAGTTTCGTGGCCATTTGGAGGATGAAGGTAAATTCGCCTCGCAGAAGCTTGGCGTGCTCGTACTATGAGAAGTGCTTCAAGGACTTGTTCGAACTGATGCCTGCTGCCTCTTTCCGCCATCGTCCTACGCGACAGCAGTTTTATCCTCATTATTTAGATCGTTTGCAGTCTATAACTTTCTGCTAACTTTCTGGGAACTTTCTGCCACGCACAATACTGTGGAATGAACTGTTGCCTGCATGTTTGACCCGACTGCTAAAGAAGGAAGATTAAGTTTTTCAAGTGTATGACTGTATGTATGTATATTTCTTTGGCACACCCTAGAGTCTAAATGGCTAGTCGTATTTTTATGTGAGTGGAGTCAATAGATTCTTCTTAGTCGTGAGATAAAAAGAATATAAAAAAACTGAATTTATTAAAGGTGGCAGATATTAAAGCAGTAGGATTTTTTGGATCCTCTTTTTTTGATACTCCGTCTTAAAAGGCCGGCAACGCACTTGTGACGCCTCAGGTTTTGCGAATGTTCATGGGTGGCAGTAATCGCTTACCATCAAGCGAGCCGTCTGCTCGTTTGCACCCTATCCTATAATAAGAGTTCGGAGAAGCGTAAATCTGTTGATGAATTCCCGAAATGTTGCAGGTCCTATCCTGGCTTCACGCTCAAATCAGTTCTAAATTTGTACATGGTATGTCCACCAGAGTACGTCATATGGCTAAATATCAAGTCCAAAAAAGTCAAATAAATAATGAGAACGATATGTTCTATATTTTTATAAAACTAAGTATATGGGTACATTTACTCGTTACATGTTAGTTTGTTGGAAACTCATTACATGCATTGAACTCCGAGCATTCACGAAGTAACGCCCAACATTTCAAGTTTAGCTAATCACCTCGTCTCCATATAGGGTCTTAATTTTCTATGCATTCAGCAGCGAGGAACACCCATGGCGCCATTGCTTATACTAGTTAAGTTAACACAATAAAACGTAACTGTAAATTAGCTCCTCGTTTTCCAAGCAATAAATTTAATGGACCCCTACGTGGGGTGGGTCGTGCTTATAATTGAATTTGGTGACAATTCCGTGATAAATCGGTTAATGATTAAAATTGCGATTTAAACTCGGATTTGTTAAGAAACGAGTGTTGTTTAATTTCCTTATTTCTTTAAGATTTCTAAATATTACTGTTATCTTAGTACAATCATGTGTCTAGTATTGCGGTGGCTATAATCTAGAATAAATTACAACGCTATTGAAGAAAATGGGACACTGGTATTCGAGCTGTCTAACAAAGCTATGTCAATGGCCATATGCCATTGCTGTCGCCTTATTAATTCGCTATTCAGTCTAGCCATTCTCTAGTTAGATGGTTTAATTATTTCGACCTTGTTTTGTTATATCACTAGCTTTGCCCACCTGCATATAAACGTAAATACCCTATCTTCTTCCTAAAGAAATAACGAATCTCGGTGCCATATTTAATTCAAATCGTTTCAGTCAGTTGCTTACTTCGCATTTTCTTTATATATTTTAGTATAATATGAAGTCGCTTTTGCTATCTGTTCGCTTAGATCTTTTAAACTACTCATAAGGTTTTTATGCAGTTTTCAGGAACAAATAAAGTGATTCAGAAGTAAGAAGATTCAAAAGAAAGTTTATTTTGTTGGTTATTCATGCATATTACAGTAGATGAAATCCAAAAATTCGAAAATCTTCCGTGCGAAGCCGGTCCGAGTAGCTAATATATAAACTTGATATTTTTTAACACCAAAATCGTTTGTAGCGATCAAAATTAATGGCAACATCAACACATCATAAATCAAACCTAAACAAAATCCTAAGAGTTCATATCTTACTGTTGAATACTTCGCAACAATGAATAACTTCTGCGTACTCATATCACTCAACACTTTAAATAAATATAAAACAACAAGTGACATAATTCACACAACTTACGTCACCATGTGCTCTCAAGCTGAAACTCGGAATAATATCTTTGACCGCGCTACTTAATGCTTGGGTGTTCCCATCTGTCCGTAATCTATATTTTAATTTATATAATTTAAATGTATAATTATGTAAGCACACAATACATTCTACGTTGCTAGATACGTACGCATCATAATACTCTTGTCAATGTGTTTCTTCACTTAAAATAAATACTTTGCTTTTTTACCTTTTTCATTTGAATAATACAGTCAGGAGAAGGTTACTCTTTCAGAAATACAGGCATGGAGAGAGGGTTCGGTTAAGGGTATCAAACGGTATCCTCACTCAGTCGGCAAAACACAGCCGTAGTATCATTCCGGTCGAGCCGGCTTATTCATGCCGAAGCGTGGCTCTGGCACGATAATTCCACAAAATATAAATCTGCATGAAAAATTTCTTTGGTACCGAACAGAGAGACAGAGTTCTTTTGAATTCATTATATTAGTATGGAAGTATGGATGACTAAACAGTAACTAAAATTTTACTGCTAATAAAGATTCATAAGCACTATATGAATTGCACTCTAAAATTAGTCCAATTGAACTAGTTCAAGTCATATGACTACATTACGAATAAAATTTTAGTAGTCGGTGTTTATTAATAAGACACATACATTGATCTACGTATAACGTATCAAATAGTTTTCAAATGTAAATGACTATATACTGAGTATCTAAAAATCACGAAACCGCAGACAACCTACCTACTTCATTCTTCTTTTTCCTTCTAGGTTGTTTTAAAGAACACAAAAATGTCTAGAAATTTTATTAAATCTCCTACGATGGTGCCTCAAAATTTGAAATGAAAAAAAAAACTAATTTTCTTTTTACTTATTAAAACACAATCAATCGGCTTAATTAACAAATTCAATTATTTCTTTCCGCTTTAATATTTAATTTTCAAATTAAATCAGTGAATTTGCATTTACGAACACCGTAGTGTTTCTTCAGTTATTTATTATTTTTAATTACCTTATCTTAAAAAAATTAAAAGCGTTTCTCTTTATGCTTAAAATATGTCTAATTAATTTTAAAATCAATATAATTAATACTTACTAACTTTGTAATGTGTACGAAGGTCAATCCTCAAACAAAAATAAATGGTCTTGAAGTGTTCATGATAATTATTGCGTCTGGTTCTTCAATTACAAAACAATAAATCCAATTAAAACTAATATATATGAGAGAGATATAGCTGTGCTGGTATTTTTTACGTATAGACATTTATAAAAAAGACTAACATTGTTAATGTTAGTCTCATCTGAGTCAGCTTAATATAATGGTATTTTATCTTTTGAAGTCAAATAAATTTTGAGTGTTTAGATCAACATGAATTTACACTTAATAGTAGGTATTTCAATAGATGTATGCATGTATAGACTAAAGAATGGAAGCATTTAATCGAAACAAACCCTGTACATTATGATAATGGATAATGTACAAAACACTGTCCCTGTATATTAGATTACCGCGTTCTTGATAAACACTGATGATTACAGAGCGACCACTTCAATTGGAACTTCTACACTCCAAGAAACAGTCACTTGGTGATCCTCTGAAAACGATTAATGTGTGCATACGTGTTATTAGACAAATTTTATTTATTTATTTATTAAGGATTAGTCCCAGTCGCAATTAAAATTCTTCTTTTTAAATATTAATAACAAAAAGTTCGGTTGAAGGTGAGTAAAACTGTTTATAAATTGAGTTTAAAACTGACACCTACGTTCAAAAAGAAAGTCCTAGCACCTACCTTAAATATTTAATTAAAGATTTTTCAATGTCAGTTTGTTCTAATTAAAAAGTTTTGTTAAACCTTGATACATATCAGTTTTAAACTTAAATTATATTCTATTAAATTACTTCAGTACTTATAGTAGGCCTCGCCCCAACAACATTCCATTACGTAAATATTCATTATTTTGTATTCTAATGTTCTATTGGTCGTAGTCCAACATTGTCAGGTTTCTACACAAATATCTTTTGTTTATTTCTGATAAATCAATAAACCACTATCTACATCAAGTAATAAAAACCTTATTGATATATATAATCTATTCAATAAATTAAATTGAAGTGTCTGTTTCTTATTCACTAAATGCATATGAAAGTATATACTGTCTGTAAGTAATACCTAGCTAATCTCTGGAACGGCTGCACAAATTTTGGAGGGACTTTTACTGGCTGTTAACTGATGATATAAAAAGTACCAAACTTATTTTTTAGACTAACGCGACTGTTGTTGTAGCGTGGGTAATACCGCGGGTCTGACCAAGTTGATAATAACAACGCTCATGTACTACTGACGATTTTACACGCACTTTTTAATTTAAAATCAAACAGTAAATAAAATACATGTTCAATATGATATTTTCTAATGCAATTTTTTATGTTATTCCTAGGGGGCCTCTTAAAATCATGTCACGTAATCAACTTTCACTGCACATATTGGCTCGGATATTCCCCGCGGAATAAGGGGTGACGTCACAGGGGTCCAATCTTCGTATGAGATGATCAATTCACATCGACGACTCGGGAAGCACTTAAACTTTATGTTGAAAAAGAAGAATAATAACTGTTAATGTTATCGATCGCATAATATTAATCATTCCTTTGTTTTTGTGTGATTTAATAGTGGATTAATTACTTGTGCTAAATACCATGCGTAAAATGGTGCTTTTTGTGCTATTACGGTAACATAGGCCTATATCTATACTTACATACTTATATATACTAACATATAAAGCTGAAGAGTTAGTTTGTTCGCCTATTTTTTTGGTTTGGATTTCGTCCGTTTTGAAAAATTCTTTCAGTGTTAGATAGCGCATTTATCGAGGAAGGTTATAGGGTATATATCATCTCGCTTAAACCAATAGGAGCTGAGCACTAAAGAAGAATGTCACAAAACGGGGAAAAATTATTACGCTACGGGCAATAGCAGATGTAAATAAGGTAGCGTGGGTCAGCTAGTAGTATATTTAAAGCAGAATAGTTTATTGGTTTATTTGCTTGAACGCGATAATGTCAGGAGCTACTGGTCCGATTTGAAAAATTATTTCAGTGTTAGATAGCCTAGTTATCGAGGAAGGCTTTAGGCTATATGTCATCAAGTTAAGACCACCGTGGCCGTGACCAGTCATACCGTGGGAGAGCCACGCTTCGGCATGAATGGGCCGGCTCGACCGGAGTGATACCACGGCCTCAATGAAAACCGGTTTGAAACAGCGCTTACGTTGTGTTTCATCGAGTGAGTGAGGATACCGGAGGCCCATACCCCAATCCAACGCCCCCTATCCCCCTTACCATCCCCTTTCCCCCCAGGCCGCCATAGTGTGGGTCACCATGCTTATTTCTTATTTCTTATTTCTTATTTCTATTAAAGACAACTCCCGCATTAGGAATATACATTCCTGTGTCGCGGGGATCTTTACAAACATACATGAGACGGACACAAAGTACACCCAGACTTAGAACAACAATTTATGGATCGCACAAAGTGTTGTCCCATGTAGGATTTGAACCCACAACACTTGGCGCAGTAGGAAGTGGTGTGGCGACCACTGAAACCACTAGGCCAACCGTGTAGTAAATGCTGCATTGTTCTTTTTCGCATTGAGGATGGTGACCACCACTCTTGGATTCTGCTCATGCTTTCCATCAGGCAGGGCAGAGTCACTTTTGGCAGCATAAATAAAAAAAAAAAAAAGCAATAAAAGTGGAGCACCAATGTAGAATGTTTCAAAAAGGAGGAAACTTATTACGCTACGGCTAATAGGTACGCAAGCGAGGTTACGTGGGTCCGCTAGTTATATTATAAATGCGAAAGCAACTCTACCTATCTGTTTCGTTATCACGGCTAAACCACAGCACCAGTTTCAATTAAATTTGGCATGGAAATAATTTGATTCTTGAGGAAGTATATAGGCTACTTTTTGCGATAACCAGCGTATCCACCCAAAGCCTAAACCGCTGGCAAAAGCTAGTGTATTGATTACCATTATTCCTTCACTCTTTTAGACATGAAAAACAGTAGACAAGAACTACTGTAAACAGGGGCTATTGTAAGCTGGGGTCTCGCAACGCTACAAGTACCTGCCACTTGAAAAATGCTTTTCGTTGTAATTAAATTTAGTCTAGTAGTAACTCTGAATCTCACTTGAATTTACTACAGTGGACTTATGGATCTCCTAGAACTGGTTCTACTCTAAGTTCTTTGATTAAAGTACTGTATACTTTTCTCTCTTCATTTTAGCAATTAACCAGAAGTTAAATTCTAGTAAGGGAACTTCCAAATTCAGTTTCGATGTACTCTTGATCTCTCAAATTTTAGTTATTGAGAGTTTAAACAAAATAACTATTTATATACTCAATAGTGATGAGATGATAAACTGGTTTTACAAACCCGCTACTTACGTTGCGACGAAATGTGTGCTGACGCGACGCTATACCCTCTTAAATTACCTATACATGTACTATACAGTGTCAGCAGTGCAGAAAACATGCTAGAATATCATTTTATGTTTGTTTGTTTGCAGTACCAGAGTAACATAACAATAGTCACTCACAAACAGAGTAACATGACAACAGTCTATACGCAGGGAAGTGGACATCTACCAACAAACATTTATCTAATTTATGAACAGTTGTAAGCCTATACACTCCATGTTGGAGGTCACGATCTGACCATTGGTCATGATATTCGATCAGAATAAACGTTTACACGATCATTCAATTATAAATTGATTTCAGTAGTGTAGTGAATAATAATCAGACAGATTGTTGTGGATGATTCATTTACAGAAACGTCAAAAATACTTACTTCAATTATCTTTCCCAATTATTATTCGCTTATAAATTAAATTAGATTAGTCAAACCCTGCAGTGTTACCCGCGATTGGAGTTGTAAAGAGCCAACCACGGGTAACATCGTGGGGCACAGCTAGTTATACAAACATATCTTTCTTTTGAATCACTATACCGATTGTAGGAAACTGCTATCTGTTGAGTAGTTTTAAATATCTAAGCAAACAGGCAACAGAAGTAACTTCAATTAATACTGTATATAGAAAATTATTGACCAGATTTTGCTCGCAGTCCTTCTGGCGATAATTTTAGTTTTGCCAATTTTTTTTTCAGATTAAAAATTACTCACTGTATTTCTCTGTGCTGCTTATCGCCCAACATGTTCTATTCTTTATCCGGAATGCGTAAGCTCATCAGTTAATTAACAAAAAAGTACTTTGCCTACATCACACCAACTTGAACAGGCAGCGGTATACCCACCAAATTCAACTGTAAAAAGACCGACCGAAAATCGCATAAGCCTATGTACCCCTCAATAACTCTTCCTGACAGTTGATACTTATCTGTATTATTCATCACATTAACAAGAAACTTCCACGTGCGCGCATAAGTAAAGAGTATTGACATAAAAAACAAATTGTATATAAAATCCGAGCCTCAAAGTATGATAATAGCATTTTACAAACACACATTATGTAACTGTGGTGATTTCACGCAGAAAAATATCAGTGAGTTGCAAGTTTCATAACGATGATGTAATTTAAAGAAGCGACCCACATCCGGTCATTTTAATTCAATATACAAAAACATGTAAATAAAAAAGTATTTATCGTAAATGGACTATAATGGATCGCCAGCGTACCGTGAATACAATTCTAATAAGCTTACGTTGAAGGTGGACGAGATTGTACCTTTGACGACACATTTTATGTGGGAAAACGCGTTTCTGGGTAAATACTTGCTTTAAATTTGTTTATGTGCGCACTTTATAAGTTTATGACCGTAGGGTTACAACACTTAATGGATTTTTGGATAAATAAAGAGTTTGCACTTGTAGGTTACTGTGCTGTTTTGCTTTTGATTTGAGAATCCGTTAAGCAGCTTAAATGTAACAGTTTGACATTCTTATATTTTCAAAATCAAATCAAAATCAAAAATCAAAAATGTTTATTGACACTGCAAAAATTACATATACGTGTCTCTTGGCCTGCAAACTAAGTATAAACTTGTAATATGGTATATTCTTATATTTTGAAGCTATGTTATGTATTTTGCCAAGATTTACGTTACATCACGTTAGATTAGGTTAGTCTTTGTCTACCGGATGGCGTAAGAAAGCGGTTCCTGGATCCCTCCCGTCTCAGGCGCAGAGTGGCACACCGTGTGGTTTTAGTCGGTTCGATTCCGACACACCGCCCCGCCACAAACCCCGATAGGGGTGAAGGCCCGTGGGGGTTGCCAAACGTAAAAAAATGTTAGTCTTTGTCTTATGTTTATTTGTTAAGATACTGTCTTGAATCTTAAATAAAATCTTAATTTACGTCCTAATAACCACTATATGTGAATAATCAAAACGATTTTAAAGCAACACCCAGTTAATAAATAAAAAAGCACTTCCACAGTCTACCACCTGCCTTTATAATCAAGCCGAGCTGGCTTGATAACGGAGCTTCTTGGACTTCTCAAAAAGAATCAAATGAACGTAAACTTGAGTAGTTAATAAGAGGCGATGACCAATTTCACTAATCGCTACCTATGTCCATTGTCGGCTAAGCTCCAATAAGCTCGATTAAATATAAGTAAAATGGCATTTCGATATGATTTTTAGAAGCAGATTGGTATACGATAGATAGATAGTACGTACTGTACCGTACTGTAAAAAGAAGTTGCCATCGATATTCTAGACCTGACAAGGACCTGCACCATTAACTTTTACACTACTTATTTTCACACATATACAAAAAAAAACTATGAGTAGAACTGAACGCATGTTTCTATCTATAAAACCGCAACGAGCTCGAAACTTATCAATAAATCAAAGGTGTTTATTTCAGACAAAGAGTACACAAAAGGCTGTATTCAAGAAGCTGTTAGAATCAGCTCTACAGTGTTCGATAGCCTGTTGAATACGAGGTCATATCCACGTATTGCAAGACACCTCTTGATGAAATCCCTTCACACCTACACCCAAATGAATTAGCAGCTTAGCACCCGCCTACTCGAAACGCAAGACATACTGTTTGACCTACTCTTTATCTTCAAGTTGGTGTATACTCATATATATTAGTTTTAGAACCGATTCAAACTCGGCTAAGTCGTTCCACCTACGCTAAATATATCTATTATTGCAGGTGATAACGGAAATTCAACTAGAGAAACTATCAAAGGCTGCAAGTTAAAACTGTTACTGTTGCAATAGCAAATAAACTGCCAAGCACATAAATGTGTGTGTTTAAATTCGAAAGTAACTCTGTCTGCCTATTACTCTTTCACGGCTAAACCACTACACCGATTTCAATGAAATTTAGCATGGAGATATGTCCTTTAATTCTCGAGGAACGACATAGGCTACTCTAGACCGCGATAACTGACACATACACGGGTAACCGCATACAAAAGAAGTAATGTATAAGTAAGTATGATATAACCTTTTTTAAACAATTATTTTTATTAAAATTTAAATCTAGTTAATGATAACTTAAAATAACATGGTATCTGATCAACTAGCATCAGTCAGAACCCAGCTCAGATTGTCTTCTAATATAGACCTCCTCTAATTCCCTCCACTTGTATCCGGTCTACCTCACTTTTTCTCCATTCTTTTGGCAAATCGTATTTTACTTGTATCAGTCTACCTCAGTTTTCCTCCATTCTTTTGGCAGATCGTCTTTTCATCTTTTTACCGGCTCTCTTCTTGTCTCTTCCCAGGATATAAAGGCTATTTTGATTTTATTTATTTAAGTATAATGTGTTTGACTAGATTTTCTCCCTACAGATTACAAACTCTTCACGTAAAACCAGCCATACCTCTTCGGAAGAAATGTTACCGATTCTGGATAAACTGTAAGCAATGCTGTAGTTATTTATGAGTGATAAAGGTTTCAAAGAAAAGATTAATGAAAGTCATGTCATCCGAGGTATATTATGAAACTCTGTTTCATAAAATTTTGTTAGGAAATAGTATAAGGGAATAAATATTTCTAAATTCCTTGGAACAAAAGACGTGATTTCATATTATTTATTTTATGCTTATTCAGAATTCGTATGTTTTTAACTACTAGGATACTTAGAATTTTTAAATACTTGTAAATAATAATAGGAAGTAACTAATCATACACTTACCAGATTGATATCGTGGGAGAGCCACGCGTCGGCTTGAGTGGGCCGGTCGCTCACAGAACACCGTTGTGAATCAGCACCTGCGCTGTGTTCCAAAGTAAGGATATCGGAGGCCCCCATCCCCAAAGACCGGCAGCGCACTCGTGACACTTCTAGTGCTGCAGGTGTCCATGGGCGGAGGTAATCGTTTACCATTAGGCGATACGTCTGCTCGTTTGCCCTATTATTTTTAAAAAATTCAGCGTTCTAATTGCCATTCTCAATCCTTGTGTCAAGGCTTTGTCATTAACAGACACAAGGTACTGTGAAATTAGAAAATGTTACATGACTTTATCTAATGCATTATTAAATCAAACCGCAACCAGAAGTCAAGGCTAGCATACATTTAGTTCATAAATAGTACAGTTAATATTAAAATTTGGTTTCTCTTCAATAGAGATAAAATGACAATAATGCATAAGCATGGTATGGGTTACCATGCTGCATTGTTGCATTGTCTGCATTGACAATGTGTACGGTGACCACCAATTTTGGATTCTGCTTATGCTTTCCATCAGGCAGAGTAGAGTTACTTTGGCGGGGCCATTCATAGAAAAAACAAAATAATAGAAGCTACTCATTTCAACCTGCAACAAATACGTACTTATTGCTATTCGTCTTACAGTCCAATACCAAGTAACGACGCATAAATTCATTTTCTTATCTTGAATTAATACCAAAAGCACAACCACTCAGACACTCCTTAGAAAATGCTTAGTCTCAATTAGTAAACCAAACAGATCGATAAAAGCAAACGAATATAGATAGAAAGCCTATTCCTGGAACTGGTAAAGCCTTTGTTCAAAGTTAGAGTAAGCTATGAATACCGTTCGCAGAGCTCTGTCTGTTGTATAGAAAATAAACTTTGTGTCTTTCTAACGGGAAAAGAACCTCTCACGAGCTGTGTTTCCCTAATCTGTTGACGTTAAGTATAGGTGACACAAAACTTGCTTGCCTTTCATTTGCGAAAGGAGTTACAGCTTTCTATCGACAATTCCAAGTGATACCTCGAGTGCGTAACTGACTTGTTTTCCACTTAACGTGACCTGGGATAAATCGGCTCAAAATTATATTATATTTACATTAACTTGAATGCTCTACAGTAGAATAATACCTGCGATGTGAGCAGTACTTCATACCTACACTTTATAGAGTACAATACTAAAAGTTGAAAAAAATCACGGTAAGAAAATTACGTACGCAATGTACATAGGTACGTTAGATTCCATTAAGTACTTTGTGTGAGGAGACAGAGACCTAAAGTTTGTAAGTCATTAAACTCATAAAAATAACAAATAATGAGATCTTTTTTTTATGTGCGGTCCAGAGACTTTGGAAGTTATAATGAGTATGAAATATTTGACGATTTAACTATCTAATGATAAACTTCTTTTCAATTTATAGATTAACTCAGAACCACTCTCACATAAGTTGTGTCATTAAGGTGGACCATCCGAGAGCTTAAGTGCCAATTAACACCGCACCCACCGACGTTGTGCTATTTTCTACACTATCACCTAACTAAGAATTAAGTGAACTTATTAACTTTAACATGTAAGAGGATATGACTGTGCTTAATTCATTAAACTTTTCTTTGAAGGCTTGATTCAAATCAATTCCCCTTTGTAGTGACTGCTGTGGCTCAAAGTATCATAGCTAGAATTTAAGTAATAACACCTTCCACAACAAATAACAAATCAAATCCTAGAACAATGATTTGACCATACATATTCAGCTAAAAAACTCTTTACCACACTCTTACATTGTGCTACACATTAACAAAAAAAGTGTAAAAACTATGACCCAACTACGTAACAACTTCTGATAAAATTTAAAGTAGAGATATGTCACCCGGGCCATTATTACGTATCTATGGACATCTCATTCATTAACCAAGTCGACCTTCAAACGTTCAATCCGGCGATACATATGCTCGTTTGCCCCCTGTTCCATAAAAAAAATGATAGTTTAGACGCTACGGTGCAGTGGAACATACAAACATACCTCAACTGCTAAAAATATTACCCTTCCTGTTGGCTTCGCTGCATTCGAGTACAAAGAATGTAAAAGAATTTGTACACATCCTTTAAAACTTTAAAGGATGTGTACAAATTCATATTATTCTGTCTGTCTATCTGTTACGTTCTGACGGCTATACCACTGCACGTATTTCAATGGAATTTGGCATAGAGATACTTTGATTCTTGGGGAAGGACATAGTCTACTCTTTGCCGTGATAACCGACATACACGCGGGCGCAGCTGTGGGCAATAGCTAGTAAATTCATAACTGTTTGATTAATGAAATGCTTTCGTAACATTTACAAAACACTCTTCATTCGTTTATAAAAATAAGTAGACTAGGCTCACACATTCAAGCAATTAAGGAAACGCCCTGCTGGATTAACGTTAATTAGAGGTTTTAAAAACTCGTTTCCGACCCTCTCTTTTGTCATTTACAACTGCCAGACAATGTGTATTGTGTTGCTTTGTATTAATATTAACTTTAGTAATGAAGTAATATTTCTGTGTACGCTTTCATGTAATTTAATCTATGTAGTGTAGGTGTCAACAAACGGAAATTATCTTCATAGCTTGGCTGTCATAAACACCAACGATTTCTGAAAAATTATTAATAAGAATGAAGTGTCTAATACAGATATTGAATATAAGTGTACATTACTTTATGGTTCATATTTTAACTTCCATAATCAACTTCAAACAAAGGTGGAGCATCTCAATTCGATTGCTTTTTTTTCTTTCATCTATACAATTTAAAAAAATTTTTTTTTAATTTGTCAACCGGGTAGTTAATCGGTCGCTTTGTTTACAGTACATTAGATAAAATCTATAATAACTTCAAGAAAAGGAATAATTTAAGCATTATGTAAAAGAAAGAGAAAACTTGACGAATTTAGAAATATACGATTAGTTAGATTTAGCATCATAACGATTTAGACTGTGGCGACTTCCATAAAACGCAAAAATAGAAACACGCTACAGCGCCATCTACCGAAGATACGTCTAACTACGGAGTAACGAAGGAAACTAAGAAACTATCAATCCTAAATCGCGCAATAGAAGTTCTCGAGCCGATTAGCATTTATACAACATCCCAACGACAAACGTTGAGCAATTGCCCGCAAGGCATGATCACCTCTCCTGGTCGGAGGATCTTCCCTTTGCGTTGGAGGGACATGACACCCGTTCCCCCACAAGATAATTTCTCCTTTTTCTGTGTTATTTTTGAACAGTGTCTACGAAGTGAAACCGTTCTACTTTAACTTGAAGGTTTATTATCGTGTGTCAGCTTAAGAAAAACGATCATATGCACAGCAGGACGTCTTTTCAAGGAATCTTTACTGGAATACGGAGAAGAAGTAAAAGGGTGGGGGACTCTTATACACACATGAAAACTACTAACTGCATTAATATACGCCACATAGAATCGATATTCTTGATACACCATCACTTAAACAACTTTTTAATGGTCCATTGTTATTAAAAAATCATAACTATAATGCTTAAACTATAGTTGGCAAACTGTAACCGTTTCCTACGCTTCTGCCTATTCTTTCCAGAACATAAGCGCGTTTATAAATGTACTAGCGATCCGGATTCCGATATTCTCAGATTTCCTTTACTATAATATGCACGTATTACTTATATCTATCGCTGAAAACTGCATTAAAATCTATTAAGTACTTTAAAAGATCAAAGACAAGAGATATTCGATCAAATTTTATTCTTGTATAGGAAAAGGTGGTTTTATGATTATTTTTGTAAAGAGAAACTACCTTAAACTAACAATAAATATTTTTATATAGGTCATCAAATATATTACTATAAAGAATTGTTAGGTAACTGTAATATCAACAAATACTAGACTAAAATCGTTGTGGTTGCAAAAAATATGAAATCGACTCACTTTTTGTTGCCTTTCCGAGATGTGCTGTTATTTATTGGACACCAGATTACGCACATTATGTAAGCCGTTTTTCCTGCACAAAATATTCCCTTTATTTATCGAAACACCTTTTGGCGTAAAATATTGCTATTTTTTTTTAAATATACAGCACTACATCTGCAGATTTATACGTAAAACACGTTTGATCTACGCGAATTAATAACTGTACTCAAAATGTTAAAGATTATTTAATTAGATTAAAAAGTGGAACTATTTATATTTAAAGTAGACGTGGGGCAAAGACGACTATACGATATTTGCTCTAAAGAATAGTTTTTAAATTCCAAGAGATCATACAGACTATATAAAAGTCTGTTTTAAACTCATTTATGCTTAACTGCTAAAAACAAAACCTGAGAAAAGCTTTTAATGATAATGAGCATTTCAAAGCTAATGCAGGCCAGTGGCGCTTATTATATACCCAGCTATTGAAGGCATAGATGACGGCCATGTTGCCTCGTATTTTATTCTGTTTACATGAACCAGCTGCTCCATTTCTGCCCGGCTCATAAAAAACTGAATTGGAAACAAAATGAAGTATGTATTTTTAACATCTGTATACGCAGATTTTTAAAACTTCTTTATAAAATGATATTGTTGCTAAACGAAGGACTGGTAACATTAAACTCATATTTTCTGTTTATAAACTTCTTTAATTACATATCTATGCAAACATCAGCCAATTGAATTACAACAACACAATAATTTACAGTCTTTCCGATTAATACTTAAAATATTTTTCATTTAAAAAAGTAATAAATACGAAGAAGCAAACCTTTTCAAATGCGAAAATTTGGTATCGTTATTGTACAAAAGTTACACATATGCTAAAGAGATTACAAAGTTTTATAAATATTTACAACTTAGGACGATTATCGTCTTTAACATAACATTTTCTTTAGTGTTTGTCTAAGACTACGACTAAGGCTTAAAGATACACAGATATAACGAGATCGTTTGGATTTATACCGTTTCCTTTACTTCTTCATACCAGATACGTTTGGACAGTGTGTTGAAATACTATGGACTGTGGTTGATGATGCCGACCTTGGAAGTCGGTGGATGAATAATCTGAATCTATTGTAGAATAGATATGTTCAGACAAGGGACGGTCGCATGGCGAGCGTTCCGCTGAATTTGCAGACTTACCACACAGAGTTTGACATGTACTATTTAACACTGAAGCGTCCATAGTGTATGTGTTAGAGTTTCTTCCATAATTTAGTCTTTTCAACTTCTGTCCACGTCGCTTAGACGATGGCATTGCATAACGTAACCTTTCCCAAAAACGTTTTTCTTTCCATGTTATCTCCAAACCCGTTTTGAAATATGACTTCAACTCCGGATCTCGTGGGATGTGGCCTATGCTGACTATAATTAATTTGTGTGGATGGTTTTGTAACGCTTTTTGTAAAGCTTGTCGGAACTCTATCTGCGACCACTCTGTTGTGATAAAGTTCTTTGTCAGCACTACTATGATACGCCTGGACGCTTCGGTGGCCTCGACTACTAAATCGGGAAATTGTGCATACGTCGCTTCAAACTGCGGCACATCTCGATAATGTAAGCAAAGATGGTAAGATGGATAGCCCGTCTCCAGTTCGCGAGCTAGTGATTCCACTACGAATTCCTCATCTTTAGGACTATAACAAATATATGCATCATAGAGCTTATCGGCATCCTTAAAGCTACCCGATAAAGGAGACAGCTTAATACCACAGTTTGAATACAACCACATTCTACAAGCGTATCTAAACGTGAATACTAAAGCTAATATTAATAAAATAAGCATGAACCCAGTAACAGCCGAGGCCAATAATGGCAAATTGTTGGAGACGAACAACGCGCTTATCATGGTCGAATCGCTTATTTCACTGCAAACTGTCACATTTAAATTCAATGGCTTCTTTGCCGGGTTCATGTTATCATTCACACACCAGAGATTATGAAGATCTATAACTTTCTCAACATTTTGCGATACATAAGTTAAAAAACCTTGAAAATATTCACAATCGCAGGACCAGTTGTTATTGCCAATGAATAATGCTTGTAATCTTTTATTATTGTCTAAATGCCACAGTCCAAAGTTCACAAGTCTGTTGCCATCAAGGCGTAAAAATTGTAGTGTTATCAAACCAAGAAAAGTTTCATTTGAAATGTATTCAATTAAATTACTTTGTAGATACAGTTCTTTTAAGTTCCATAAATTTGAAAATTCAAGCCCCCTTAATTGTTTTAGTTTATTATTATCCAGATGAAGTATTCGTAGATCTTCGAGTCGATGAAATGTATCATTATGTATAGTTACAATATTACTGGAATTAAGATACACAACGATAGCTTTACTCATTGAGTCAAAAATAGATGCATTTAATTCGCTATAAACATTGCCATCCAAATATATATGAGTGGCGTCGACAGGAAAGTTATGAGGTATTGATTTCAATTGTTTAACAGAACAATCAATCACGCTCGTGCTTTTGGCAGAGTCGTGATAACAAGAACAATTACTTGGGCACAATATTTTACAGTTACAGTTATTGAAATCGCAACAATGACAACCATCAGGACAGTAGTCGTCGTATTTACACAAAAAGTCTGTTATATCAAGGGTACTGACCGGGAGATATCTCTCGCCACGTGCGTAGGATTCCTTGCAAATAATATTGTCTAAGTCCATCAGACGTGGATATTGTCTGGATGTAATGGAATTAATAAGTAAAAGCCATTTCATTGTGCAATCACAACGAAATGGATTGCCACTAATGTAAAACTCGGGTAAAGAACGCTCTTCAGCTACTCTTGTGACACGCAAACTGTTTATATCCAAACTTTCAATTTCATTAGCATAGATATCAACACGGGTTAAATTTTTCTTTTCTAAAAATGTGTCTATATCAATGGTTGAAATTAAATTATTGTTTATAAATAATAACTCCACGCTGTTAGGAATAGACAACGCCGACAGAGTTACTAAACGATTATGACTCGCGTCTAATGTTTTGACATGGATTTCATTCTGAATTTTATAGTAATTTCCCAGTATTTCTATAAAGTTAGCATGAATATCCAACCATTTCAAACTGCCCGGAACAAAGGCATAGTCAAACCAAACCAAATGGTTTTCCGATAAATTTAACCATAACAATTTTGTCAATGCTACAAACACTCCGTTTATATCTGAAATAAAGTTTCCATCTAGCCGTACGGCCTCCAAAAGGGAATTCTTTTGAAAGGTTTCAGTCTCAATAGCCTGTATTTTATTTTTTGCCAAGTTGAGCACTTGCAGATTCGGCAAGCCCCAAAACATACCAGCGGTAAGGTTTCCGATTTGATTGTCAATTAAACGGAGCCCGGTTAGTTGCGATAGGTTTTGAAATGAACTATTAGTTATCTCTGTCAACAAATTTTCACCTAAATCCAGCGATTTCAAAAACGGTAATTGCAAAATTGCTTCAGGAACCTTAGTAAATTTATTAGAACTTATATCTAATTCTTTTAAATCTGAACAATTTGCAAATGCATTCTCGCTGATGTAAGATAACATGTTATTATTTAAATTTATTTTATTTAATATAAACAATCCATTAAACACATGGTCTTCTATAGCTTGTAACTTATTTTGGCCTAGGTTCAATGTGTGCAAGTTAAAAAGCGGTGTAAATGCATTAGCCTCAATGGATCCAATTGAATTATTATACAGATTTAAAATTTGCAAAAAGAACAAGTCTTTGAACATATTGCGAGTGATTCGTGCGACTGTATTATGGGACAGGTCGAGCACGATTAATCTTATTAGACCACCGAACGTTTCATCTTCTATGTGGTCGCTCCTCAATTTATTCGCCGAAAGATCTAAAACGAGCAATTGTTCCAGCCGATTAAATATTCTCTTCGGCAATGTTTCCAGTTCATTATTTTGCATATAAATTTCACGAATTTCTCTAGTATTATAAAATAATCCTTCTGGTAAATAACTTATAGCATTATCAGAAAGGTTAACAACTTTCAAAGATAGTAAATCACTAAAAACTTCTCCCGGTAGTTCACTTATTTTATTATTTTGAAGGAATAACTGTGTTAAACGTCGCAAATGCAAAATTTCTGAATCAGCTGGTAGCGACATGATGTCATTATGGCTTAAATCTATAGTCTGTAATGTGGACCCGCATTTGTGACCAAAACCGAGTTCATCGACAAACTTTATTTTATTATGCGTTAAATTAAGAGAAATAATGTTTTCTAAGGCGCAAAATAAATCCGATGGAATCTTTCTTATGTTATTGAAGCTTAAATCTAAAGTATGTAGCTCCCTCAAGCCATTAAAAGCTCCTAGAGATAGTTCCAATTCCTTATTGTTGCCCCATTCATTGTTCATGGAACGAATCTTCAGTGACTTCAAGCCTCGTTGACCTTCGAAAACATTGCCGGGTAAGCGTAATATTTTGCAGTTTTTTATAGATATCTCTGCCAAACCTTGCATTTTCCCGAAGTGATGATCTCGCAAAGAACTCTCGAGCAGTTCTTGTTTGCAACGAATCGAGAGTCGTTCCGCGCCATCCGAGTGCATCGAACCGGCGATATCCCTGTCCGACGACAGTGTTCGTACATCGCACTCCACCAACCCAATCTCATCAGAGACACGGAAACAGACATCTGCATCGTCAGGCGCTTCTGTAAGCACCGCGCCCATCACTAAACAAAAGAATATCGCGTTAATTATCATTTTAAACGGCACTGTGTCCATATCACCATTTTATCACTTTTCAAAATAGAGTTTTATGAATGAAAGTCTAGTTCGTACGTTGAGCACAGTCATTTTTAACTGTTTTGAACGTATGTAGTTCACGAAAGCGATTTAATAACGACTACGATTTTAAAACGTGTAGTAAACAGAGGAGTGTGTTTATAGCGAAGCATTGCTACGCAAGCACGCGATCCCCCCGCGGTGGCGAGGCCGCGACTGCCGTACAATGAAATGCCATGAATGCGCGGCGCTCGGAGGGAACGGACCGCACCAACATTTCTATTGCCGCATAATAAGTAACCCTCGTAGTTTTGACTTTTGTACAAAACGGAAACCGTTACGTGACTTTGTATACATAACATTGTTTTTTTCGGAATGTTACCTTTTTGGAACGCAAACAATACGTATATTTAGATTATTTTGGTTCGTGTCATATTCAAATTGTTTATGGTGGATAAATATGACTGATATGTAATATCATCATGAAATGTTTATAATGAAATTTTTGATGTCAGGTAAATCGCATCACATTTATACCAACAAAATAAATTTTCAATTTTACCAATATTTATTTTAAAATTTTCTAATATATACAATTCTCGTCTTGCGGGGTTTTTATTACCAAACTCCTCCTGAAACGGCTGGATCGATTTATATGAAATTTTATTTGCATATCGAGTAGGTCTGAGAATCGATCAACATCTATTTTTCATACCCCTAGAAAGATGACCCATCCCTATTTTTTTATATTAATATATTTTATATTACTTAAGTGTCAGGTTCTTGACACAAGTCTTGAAATTGTCCTTTAACCAGACGATTGTCCTATTCAGAAATAATATTTAAGCTATATAAAATTCGACAGAATAATGAAAGAACTAAATATGTGTATTCAAATAAGTGAAACTAAATAGGTTTAAACTTTACGGTGCCGCATGTGGTGACAAACGTAGTTTTAGTAGATCTTTCTCCATTAGTAGTAGATTGACTCTGACCAGGCTAACCATCAGAAAATGAAACTAGACTAGGCAAATAGTTAAAAAATTTTAAGTCAAGTCATTTAGCTATTCATCTTAGCTGTTTAATTAAATGGCTGAATATCATTCAGGCCGCTATTTGAAAGGCATCTTATAGTAAATAGGCTAGGCTTCCAATTAAAGTGTTAATTAGGCTAGTTGGCTGCGAAATAATTTACTGCGCACGTCAACGACTCCCATCATGGCCGTCACGGTGGCGCAGTGGTAGCATATGCAACTGCTGCGCTTTAGGTCTCGGGTTCGATTCCCGTATCGAACTAAATGTTTGTACCATCTGCAAATGTCTGTTTCGGAGTTTGGGTATTTATTTTCTATCTATAATATGAATGTACCATGTATAAGTGTATTTTACGTACCCATAGCACAAGCTCTGCTTAGTTTTGGACTATTCCATTTGGGTCCAAGATATTTTTAATGATGCGAGGCAAACTATTGTACCTAGGTCAGCATTAAATTTTTATTTTTGCCTGAATGTATCTACAACTACTCTATCAATTGTTTGAATAACGTACTAAATTTTACTTTCTCCAATTTTCACGAGTTTTCAGCTATGGTCGGCTCCTATTGCATGATGTTATATAGATATCTGCCTCTAATATTATGTATCTATCTAGGAAGGCAAGATAAATGGGCTATCCAATCATCATCCTCATCTTCCGAGCCTTTTTTATTTCCAAAATTATTTGTTTTCGGTTACTAATGGGCTATCTAATATAAAAGATGTTTTAACTAAACCAGAATTTCCTAAGATTAAAGAAGAAGAAAGAAAAAAGAGAAAGCCTGTGCTATGGCGCCCAGACTGCTGATAAAAATACTTTTATATTTCTAAAGAAGTATATTCCTACTATTTTATTATAGAGAAATCACACCCAATACAGAATAAATGCTTACGCTCATTATACAAGTATTTATTCTGGGCAAGAATCGAACCAACGGCCTCCGTCTCAGTAGTCTGGGCTACTAACCACTATACCAACAGAAACAAGCTAGTCATGACTGTCATAAATATGCTGTTAATCGCATCATTTCGTACTCACAATTCGTTGCTTCTACCGATCATGCGACAAAACCTAACCGAATACCAAAACTTCCCTTGGCCTGATTTTAGGAGGGGTGCCCAAAAAAACGTGTTCAACGCACTGCTCGTTAGCCCTCCTAGTAAAAAAAAAAGAGTGTTTTAGACCATACGACCGGACTAAAACTTCTTTATATATAACAGGCTATGAAAAGAAAATTTGTCCTCTTGCCGCTACAGTAATATACGAAACATAACTCTCTTCACTAACTTATATATCCCTCTCAACTTCCGTTTCAATCACCGGATCAACTCTTCGTAACGATCTTGTCACGCATTCATCAGCTTACTCCCATAGTCAAACGTGCGTAAAGAAGTTTTACATCCCAATCAGACGTGAGTCCCAAATGTAATCTAAATGCATTCATTGTTGTACTTACCAGTCCAAAGTAGCCAGGGCGCATTCATAATACATGCGTAAATTTTTCACACAGGTCAATGAAAAATGACAATGCTTCACAAAAAAACCGTTTTATTGTCCACACCAAAATCAAATGGAGGGGTTCCTATCGATGGTTAAATATCTTTTTTAAATAAAATTATGCTACTTAAATTACATTGGAATGTTTTCTTCTTCTTCTAATGTATACAACTGTGCTCCTAGAATGACAGATGTCAATCTGTAAAGATAAACAATTGGTATATTCAAAGAGTAACCACAATAGACTACGGGCCCGTGTCGAAAATTGATTTGTCATGTGAACCACCAAGAGACATTTTTAGAGACGTTCAGAACTAGCATATACCGTGGGAGAGCCACGCTTCGGCATAAAAGGCCCGGCCCGACCTGAGTGAAACTACGGCGTCACACAAAACCGGTGTGAAATAGCTCTTGCGCTGTATTATACCGAGTGAGTGAGGATATCAAAGGCCCATATTCCCAACTCCTCCCCTCATCCTCCAAAAGCCGGCAACGCACTTGCGATGTCTCTAATGTTGCGGGTGTCCATGGGCGGCGGTAAGGCCTACAATCAGGCGATACGTATGTTCGTTCGCCTGCTGTCCAACTGAGTACTGGTGAAGGGGAGAGGGTAGCAGCCCTTCATATTTCTCGCTTGTCAGGTGATTTCGGCCCACAGGCCCATCGTGTTGCTAGACGAGGCGGGCAAGTTGTTCGAGAGGGTGCTCTCTGCCCGCATCGTCCAGCACCTGAGCGAGGTGGGCCCCTACCTGTCGGACGCCCAATTCGGGTTCCGAGAGGGGCGTTCGACCGTCGATGCCGTGATGCGCCTGAGGGCCGTGACCGAGGAGGCGGTGAGCTGTGGCGGCGTGGTGTTGGCGGTGTCGTTAGACATGGCCAACGCCTTTAATAGTCTGCCATTCAGCTGCATCAGGGAAGCACTCCGCTACCACGGGGTGCCAGAGTACCTGAGGCAGCTGGTGGCAGACTATCTAGAGGACCGTACCGTNCGCTACCACGGGGTGCCAGAGTACCTGAGGCAGCTGGTGGCAGACTATCTAGAGGACCGTACCGTCGTGTACGAGGACCGAGAGGGCGCCTTGAGACGGTGACCCATGTCGTGCGGCGTTCCACAGGGGTCTGTCCTAGGACCAATCCTGCGGACCGTGGGGTACGACTGGGTCCTTCGAGAGCGTCTCCCTCCGGGCTGGGCGTAATCTGTTACGCCGATGACACATTGGTCACAGCTCGGGGGGCGAACTTTCAGGAGGCGGCGTGCCTGGCCACCAGGGGAGTCTCTCTGGTGGTCGGGCGCATCGAGGCGCTGGGCTTGCGGGTGTCCCTGGACAAGACGGAGGCCCTGCTCTTCCATGGGCCCCGTTGCGCGCCGCCCACCGGCGCCTCCATAGTGGTCAACTCGGTCCTCGTACCGGTTCGGGTCCAGATGAAGTATCTGGGCCTGATCCTCGATGGTCGGTGGCTCTTCGACGAGCACTTCCGACAGCTTGCTCCGAAGCTGGTCGACACTGCCTCCGCCCTCGGGCGACTTTTGCCCAATCTGGGTGGAGCCAGTGTCGCAACGAGAAGCCTCTTCACGGGGTTTGTCCGGTCGATGGCGCTGTACGGCGCACCGGTGTGAGTGTCGGCTCTGAGCGACCACTCAGAGGTGGGCAAGGCGGCAGCACGGGACCCTTTCCTTCCGACTGACGCAGGTGCTTTCCGGGCACGGTTGCTTCGGGAAGTACCTGTACTCGGTCGCGCGGAGGGAATTGAGTCCCACCTGCCACCACTGCGACTGCAGTGAGGACTCGGCCCAGCACACGCTGGCGGTGTGCCCCGCTTGGCCGGGCCCTCACTGCAGTCATCGGAGATCTCTCGCTGCCGGCCGTTGTACGCTCCATGGCCGGCGGCGAGAGCAGTTTTACCGCGGTCGCGACCTTCTGCGAGGAAGTCATCTCGAAGGAGGCGGCGGAGAAGGCCCGGGAGGACGACCTCCACTCGGACCCGATCCGCCTCCGGCGAACCGGGCGGCGGAGGCGGATTGAGGTGGTTTAGTGAGTAGTCTGGCGAGTCAGTCAGGAGTCCCACACGAAGCGTACCCCCTGTCCCCGCGGGGAGGGAGCGAAGTGCGTAAAGGCATTCCACCACGTAGAAAAAAAAATGTCCAGCAGTAGATTTTTTCGACTAAGATGATGACTGGACAAAGACTGTATTTCCTAAAAGAATGTGCTACATGGGAATTATTAAAACAATAATAGTCGACTCTTCTAATATTTTATAGTAATCTTAACGAAATATGTACAAAGAAAGAGATTGAAAGTTATACACAATGCGTAATGGAGAAGAGAAACCATTTTAGAACTGGACTTTAAGCTGAATTCATGAGTAATAAATAATTAAATAGCTTTTATACTACACACATTGTTATATGGCCATACCTTAAATTTTACATCAAACAAGACAAAAATAAGGAAAGGCAAGTCTAAAACAGTTACAGCGTCATATAGAATATTGAAGCTATACTACACAATATATTTCTGTTAATTTATTTTGTCTTCACAATCAAGTAACAAACGTCACATAAGGAAATATTTACAATGGCTCTGAAAACAGACTTACAGGAAAGGAAACGAAGTGAATTCTGTCACTAATCTGCCTCCTCAGCCAAGATGAAAGTTCTTCGTCAATACTCTTTCTACAATCACTAACGTCTCTATTCTCTTGCTTATACATGCTAATATTTTGCTTTGACCACGTGACTTAACGTTAAGAGGCATTCCCATATACTTGTCAGTTTTCTAATAACTTTTACGTTTGTAGTACCTCAACTTGGCTTGGGGACAGACTTCTTAAATTATAGTAGAGTTAATAATCATAAACCATCAAAATAGACGAGCATAGTCACGTTCACCAAATATTGTATCACAAATGATTCAATTACACATGTATCTTACGCTAGAACTGTCGACGGCAAATGCCGATGACAATAACTTATAATAATTAAACTAATGAAACTAACTAGTCCGCACTGTTATGTTCCGAATATTCAGTCTTAGCTAATGCACTTGCAATAACCAATTATAAAAAGCTGTTGTAACATATACTACACAGCAATTACAATTACTTTATTTTCAATAACTTTGGCAAAGGTAAAATACAAATACGGTTATATAATCTTCATAGAATACATTCTTGTAAATCACTATCCAGTATAATAAACACATTATTGCGATTACTATTATTGATAATTTATTTTGTTAGTAGTTGAGAATTAAACATTTGTTCATGTTGAAGATCTTTAGAAAATCTAAAAGTTAATTAATCAAAGTTCTGTTTTTCTTATTGTAACTCAAAACAATTACATACTAATTATTGCAGATATTTGTAAGAGCTACCAAGGCCACAATACAACTACTAGTATACATAATATTGCTTCAAAAATATAGATACATCTCTTTGAATGTTGACATAAATGAAACGAGCCCTAGTAAGCATATAACTAGATAACATTTATGTCACATCATCGTAATCATAAAGAAGCTATTCGAAAAGGTTTTAAAACATTTCATTTAACTCATTCCCTTTTGTATATTTATGAAAAGGTTGTCGGGTGATGTTTAACAAAACGTAAATAATGTAAAGATGCCCTAAATGTGCAATGTTCTTACGAAACTAACACTTATTAAAACCAATCAATTGATATCACATACCAAAAATGTGATCAATCAGCAAGGCCGCGCATCTGAAAACTGTTTACAGGTAACTAACCTTGTCAATTACCAATTAGTACGTATGTTTTTGTTGAATACATAGATACTAGCTGACAAACTGAAACTGAGCTTTACCTTACACAAATAATATCACACGCAGTCCACAATCTGCTCGCGACTGACACTTATAACTATACTATCCACCAAGAAATGTAAGAATCTTTCGTTCTTTGAATGGACTCACGGAAATTTTATGTAGGCGATAAACCAAAATATTACATGGATGTCGGTGAAGCAACTATCGTTTGCTACGCCTACAACTTTATAAACCCACTGTCACTGTCACTAGCACCTTCGGCATTTCTTAGCTGTCTGCTGAATGTCATCGCCGGTGTGAACTAAAGTCTATTTATTATCGATAGCTTGTACGTGGTCCGGTTGCTCGCCTCTCGCGTACTTCGCCCACATCTTGTTGTATAACATTTCTAAACCAGTAGCGTATGCCTTACAGTCAAACAGAGGACTATCTGTGCGCGCCGTCCATACTTTGGCACGAATGGCTTTTAGGCTGTAAAAAGAAACCATTGTAATTTAGTTTGTGGTTCAAGTTGACACATTAGTCAAATAAGTTACGTTTATCAACTGTCAAAACAATAACTTTGTACGAAAATTGTACTAAATACAAACTTGTGACGTCACTGTTTTATACAACTCAATTGAGCTATATCTTTCAAAGTTTATTTGATTAAAATTTGGAATAGAAATGATAATAACTGTTGTAATTATCTTTTCCGAGATGTTTTGTAATATTCGTTTTAAGGAATAAGATATAGGTATATGTTGACGGGTAGTTGAGTGTATTAGAGATGGGTCACACTAGGTAAATCAGATACTAGGTACACCTTGTTCCTAAACTTGAGCAATACCTAATCCAAATACCACTAAATCCACATAAACAAACAAAACAACAACCCATAATGTCCCACTGCTGGGCTCGGGTCTCCTCTCAGGAGAGGGTTAAGGCCATACGTCCCCACGCTGGCCAAGTGCGGGTTGGGGACTGGCAAGAATACGTTGTGGCTACGTAAATCTTGCCGTTGGATGTTTTTAAGCCGCCCGATGGCCTCCAACTAAGCTTCACGACTGTTATCGTATGATAACAACCGGGACCGACTGCTTAACGTGACCTCCGAATCACGGAGACGCTCATGGTAACATGCCACCAGCGGTCACCCATCCAGGTACTGACCGCGCCATCGTTGCTTACCCTCGATGATTGTTTCTAATCACCGAGTGCAACTGGGCTATGAGCGCCTAAATCCACATAATATTTCTAATCTCATTCACAAACCATTACTTGATACAATCTTAATCTGTCTATTCCTAATCTAAAGTTCTAATCCTAATTTTAATCCACATTTATCAACTCCTAATAACAATATTATAAGGATTTGATAAATATGATCGTTGGATATATGGTGAATATGGTGAATATTACATGAATGATTAGGATCAGGAATGCGTTAGCAAACTGTGAAGTGTTGTTTGTGATATTTATTTATATCTTATAGCGTGAAATGCCGGCACTTACAGTATGTCTAACTATTATTATGAAACTAGAATAATGTAATCATAATTAGGCTGAGGTCTCGAGATGTATTTACGACTGTATAGTTAAGTCCCTAAATGCACCCGTTGCTCGAATTTGGTCTTCTTTCTGGTATGTTGTGTGACTATGCTCTCCGCGCAAATCTGTCAAGGATACGGGCACGTGCTGCGAGTGAGCATGAAAGACGGATCAATAAGGTATCCATTGTATAGCGCTATCTCGGATTCTATGGCTCCAGATGTGTAGCGAGATGGTGAGAAACGTTACAAAACGTAAGTGAGTGAGATAGCTCAGGAACAGGTGGATTATGAAGATCAGGTGTGTTATGAATACGAAGATTAGGTGGAACAGTTGGATTATACACATTAACGTAACGGGATTAGGTGCAGCCTAATCTCGTAAAATACCTAATGCATCTGCTCTAATAAACACTCATTCCTAGACTGTATGTCAACTACCCTATTTAGAAACGAATGTATGATATATCATACATTCTTTTCTGAATAGGATTTACTATAGTAAATTAAAGGTTTTTAGACTAAACTCCGAATAATGTTCCAGGGATTCTAGGTGATTATTTGATAATATATCGGTCAATTTTCCGTCTAGCAAAAAGCTGTCTATTATTAGAACTAGTGCCTCAAGTGCTGTTCAAGCCTCGGTAAATTTATTAGTAGCATACTTAACCCGATATTCGAGACCTTAGCTGATATTAATGGAGGCAAGTTTTATAGAAAATGCCGGGTGACCAAATAAATACTCACTATTCTCTATCAGTTCCTAATCTTACAGCTATATCTTGGTATTCTTGTCTCGTTCTGGCAATTAATTCTGAACAGCCAAGGGTATTTAATTGAGATGCTGCCACTCTGGAAATAATAATAATACATAAATGTAAAGATGGAAAGTACAGAATACGTTTCAAATGATAAAGGAGACCTATGAAGTTGTCAATGCTGCATCCCATACTAATACTATAAAATCGAAAGTAACTATCTGTTAGAATTTCACGGCTAAACCGCTGCAGTGATTTCTATGGAATTTGGTATGGTGATACACTTTATATTTTGAGCAAGGATATAGGCTACTCTTTATCGCGATAAACGACAAAGGCATGGACAGGAGCTATCAACTATTAAGCATTTTATTATTTCTGTAAAATATTGAAGTGATAGCTGTATCAGACTTCAACTTGACTTTTTATTTGAAGTCGATTTTATTCCCCATTTTAACAAGTTTAGTATTTTATGTGCAAATTATTATCTATTTTGTTAATACAAACACATGGTTAGAATTATAACAATTATAAATAAAACACTGTAGTCATAACGGTAGGTAGGTATGACATATATTTGTTGCTAAGCATATCATCATTTTGTATATCTTAGTCCATAGTATACTGGTCTTATAAATGGCCTTTGCCAGCAATATCGTTTGCGTGGTTACCTGTTATTTCATGTTTCTATCTTCAAAATGAACTACTAGCAATAGGTGGAATTTACTGAAATCCTTTCTAATTGGGTGCTTACAACATAAAAAGAATCAGTGGACAAACTTTAAAATTGTAGTTAAACGTTCAGTCAGGCAATGAGGGGAAATTTTAAGTGAAGTCTTATAAAAAATGAGTTTATAATATATTTTTACAATATCTATGTTAATAACAATTACCTGGAAGCTAATGTCTCGCCAGGCAGCGTGACCACAGGCGTACCCGTCCACAAAATGTCCATACTTGTCGTGTGTCCGTTACACAGTGGAGTGTCCAGGCACACGTCCGCTAACTGTCCTCGACGAACATGCTCCTCTTTAGCCGCTACATTCGAGAAGATAATGCGACCCGGGGGAAGACCTGGTAACAAACAACACGTAAAACTCTAGTCATACAACACCAGTGACATTAGCTTCCAATATAAATAATATAATATTAACACTAACTTCTGTAATAAGTGATAAATGTATGTATATATAGTAATAATATTTTGGACATCTTACACACAACCCCATCTAGGCCCAAGCTAACCAGAATTTGCATTATGGTACTAGACAACTGATATAAAAAACATAGAAAACACCCAAACTCTGAAACAAATATTTGCAGATCATACAAATATTTTGTCCGACCCCAGTATCAAACCTACAGTCGAAAATGGTACTGGTATAAATATGCTTATAAATATATGCAATTAAATTACCTAATTGTTGGGCAGTACTCTGCAGGTTCGGTTCACCGACGGCCGGGAACCTCAACAACCATAATACACTATTCGGAACATGCTTCAGGATATAAACCCACATGTGTAGCGTTAACGGATCAATTTTGTACAACTGGTTGAAGTTACAGTATACCACAGCGTCGTCAGGTAAACCATATTGCTGTCGGGTTGTGATTACAATAGATTGGGGCACTTCCTCTCCAGTAGCCGCTTTGTTATTAGTTTGTGTTGTCGCCAAGCCATTTTGTAAAATAACGCCATTCACAGAGGTCTGTAAAAAAGTTTAGTGAAAAAAAAAGTGTTCAGAACCGAAATAATAAGCATTATTTTGATTAATATCTTTAGTTTCTCCATGTTCAGTAAATACATTTAATTGAACGCTTTCAGGCAAATTTGAGTTAATTTATCTATGATAATTAAAATAGTTCTTACCTGCACTTGTCCAGAAGCAATCATGGTTTCAATAGGTGTAGTAGTCGGTAATTCGGCAACTTTTAGGGAGATCTCTACAGGCCTCGCAGCTCTAACAATTTCTTTAATTTCTTTAACATCCGTATTTTCAACCAAAGGCGACAAATCAGTGGCATTAATCACAGCCACGTTATCAGCAACTCCTCCCAAATTGTTATGCGACTTGATCTTGTCACTAAGAATCAAACGTTCTTGTAAATGCGGGAACATTTGCTTGTGATCGCCTACAAAGTAAGTGTGTGGCATGTAAGACAACTTTTCACTATACTGGCTCGCCAATTCTAAAGGCGAAGTAACAGCGTCTGTTACCAAATAATCCATGTAACTAGCTCCACTCGTACCCGGGTATCCGAGCCACATGACTTGTACAGGGGCCGGTCGTAGCGCAAATATTTCATTCCTCGCTCCTTTAGTGTATCCATTCATATTGACCAGAATGTGAATACCGTCACTGTATATTTTATCGGCAGCTTTGCCATTACATGGCATTTGTGACAAGTCAATGAAATGCTCTGCCTCTCTGGCGATTTTAGAGCGGAATGTGGTACCATCATCAGGGCTTAAAGCGTAGCAGAATATTTCCACCTTTGCCCTGTCATGCAAACCTGGGACTGATTGCATTAAATGCGAAGTAGGATGGTTACCAAAGTCGCTGCTCACGTACCCAACGCGAAGACGTCCAGTTAATTCTCTTGGGAATTTATATGGTGGTTTGTGCAGAACCTGTACTTTTTCGAGACATAAGTTTGCATGACGAGCAGCGATAGCTTTCCTAAAGTCATGTGTGAGGGGATACAACATGGAATGATGAGGATGAACTGACGGTAATCTATTCTTATCGAGTTGCTCGGCTACAATGCTAACAAGTTTCTTCATGCGAGCTTCATAATCGGTCCAATCACACACAATTTGCAGGCAATGAGCCAAATTGCAATACGCATCGGGGAAGTCTGGTTTTAACTTCAAAGCTGTTCTATAGGACTGTATAGCTTCGGGGATATTACCAGAATCTTTGTGGATGCTAGCAAGGTTGCTGTGAGCATCAGCAAAGGCGGGATTAATCTGTATAGCTCGCGTGTAACATTGTAAGGCGCCCGCAACGTCCTGCATCTCCTTAAGTGTGTTGCCCATATTACTGTAAGCATCAGCGAATGTTGGTTGAATTCGAATTGCCTCCTTGTAATGCATGAGAGCTTCATTTAGTTTTCCCTGTTGTTGTAAAACAGAAGCCAAATTGCTGTGAGCTGCAGCAAATTCAGGGAAAACTTCTAAAGCCTTCAAATATAACCTTGTGGCTTCCTCGATGTAGCCTTGCTCACGTTTTATATTCGCCAAATTGTTGAGCGAGTCAGCGTGTGACGGGCACAATCTTAAAGCTGTGTTGTAGCATTCTTCAGCGTCAGCCACTTGCCCTTTTTCTTTGAGAGCGTTTGCTAGATTACAATACGCATCAGGGAAGTTGGGTTGTAACTCAATGGCACGCCTGTATGTATCGATGGCCAAATCAATTAATCCTTGTTCATAGTAAACGCACGCTAAGTTACCATGGACAACGGCGTTATTTGGTGATAAATTTAATGCTCTTAGGTACGCTGCCACGGCCCTAAGAAACATGAGAATTATTATTTATATTAAAAAACAATTTACAAAAAATTATTAAAAACTTATTTATGATATTTTCACCAACCTATCAAAAATCCTTGCTTCTTTAAGGACATTTCCCAAATTAATATAGGCGTCCAAAAAGTTTGGGTCTAGGGCCACCGCCTTCTCAAAGTGATGAATAGCCAACCAAATTTCACTCTGTGCATTGAATACACATCCTAAGTTACTCCATGCGACCGCAAAATCCGGTCTTGTTTCTATTGCCTTCAAGTAACATGCCTACACACACGAAAAAACATCACATTAAATTTAGAATAACATTATATTTTACGGCAATGAAGTTCTGAAATGTATGTTACGCCAATGACAGTAATTACACCTTAGCGACGAACAATGCAAAGTGTTCTTCGGTTGAACTACATTAAATCTTCAAGAACATCAAGCATTGATCGGGAACAATGTAAAAGCTACGCAAATTGCCCCTAGAGACACGATACTACGCCGAATGCCACACACATCAGTAGGAAATGCAAACGAAAAACAATTGTAATCGTAGTGCATCTGCACCTCCTTATAAAATGAAAAATACAAAAAGAAGCGAATACAAGAGAAACGCTTCCACTTCCTAGCCGATGAGGGAGGATGACACGACAGTGGTAAGTCAATTAGCACGAGTTGTTTCCAATGTCCCTGTTCATAGTTTATTTCTTGCAAACCTTTTCCACTTTACCTGCAGCAGGTTTGGTGTCACCGTGGCGGGAATGTGAGTTGCGTACCAACCGTAACCCAGCTAGATACAGCAGCGGTCACACCTACACTTGCCTTACCAGACAATACCTTGTGAAAATATAATAGAAATTAGTTGATTTTGAGTCAAATTGTTATACCCGATCGTCTTCTTAACAATTTTATTGTATTTCAAATATTTATGATTGAGGATCTTTATCTCACGCTGTCATCGCAGAGTATTGCGACAGGCATGATGTAGATGACCAAAACATGTTACAAAACAATAAGTCACTACATCATTATCGCTAAATGAATCACTACCGAATCCCCTGATCCTCCAATGTAATAAAAGTCATCACTACAAGCGCAAGGATTATAAGTTCAACTGATAAAGAAAACAGGATTTAGTATGATAATGTTTTAGTAGTACAACGTAAATTAGCATACTCTGATATGCTTATCAATACCCTGCACAACCATGTAGAGCAACGCCACATACAATATTGGCAAATTAAAATATAATAAATGCTATGTACAAATATTGTGCTGAGAATTGAGGTATCTTTACGCTTAAATGCTGTCACAGAATATTACACCACTGTTAACCCTGAAACTTTTACGTAAACATTTTAAAAATACATGCTTTGTTCAGTATCCACTTGGTTTTCAATGAAATAGCACATTCGAGTTCTATAGAATTTATATTATTATATTATCATGAAAAACAAATGTCACATACGCTACGTAAAAATGTCTTCGCTGTTAGTACTTTTTGACAATTAAACATTAGAAAAAAAAAACAATATATCGGATTAAAATATACGTAATCACGTAATATTTTGTGACTGTGTGTAACGTGTAACAAGATAGGAGGCGAATATAACTGAGAAACAAAAAGAACAACGACATCCAATCTTGTTCTCACGTATTTCATCACAATGGCTTCAACAAACTGAAACTCTTAAACAGACATTCACTTGTATGCGAAACTCAAAGGGAACTTCTATAGGTTGAAACCATCGTGAAGAGGACGCAAACGGCATTATTACAAAATATATACGCATCAGCAATTAAGTACGCCTATAGAGCAGAGAGCACGCTAATTTGGTACAGCACAAAGGCAGTTTATACAGAATCCTGTTAACTTCGGAGCAAACCAGATAGTTCTGTCGGAAATTATATTTACCTTTGCTTCGTCTAGTCGTCCAAGGGCTTTAAGCAAATTGCCCAAATCGCTTCTTACGCAATATAGGTCCTAGAACAACAGACAAGTTCATTATTTTGGATTAATTCATCAACAGATTAATTAGTGTTATGATACCTACTCTGCCCTACACACTGTTTGATGATAGTACTTTTAAAAATATCAAATTCAAAATTTTCAGAAAATTTGATACTGCTTTATCTCTTTAGTGTTTTATTAGTGTGAATGTTTATCAGTGTTAATGTTCACCTTCAATTTTGGATGAGCAATATTAAACAGCCTGTTGTTATGTAAATATAATTAATTTAGCTACATATCTATATGATATGTAGCTAAATTAATTATTCCTGACCTTATATAGGCATACATTACAAGGGACATCTGATAGTATGATTACGTGAGAAGATGTAAGGCGATAACACTGCATACCATGTCACTATTTTAATTGTTATAGTCGTTTAGTATTATAGAATTAATTAGGTGAAAACTGAATAAATCCCGACATGAAAGGCATTCATCTCGAGATTCTAAAAAATGTATTTAAAAACTGTCAGTTCAATTGTAAATACAGTATTTATTACAGTTAAAACATACTTAGTTTCAGTCTTAGTTCAATAATCGCAATCAATGACATTTATTTCTTCAAGGTATGATAGTACATACATGTTTTTTTCCTACTATGCCACGCAAGTTGGGTATAGATTGTTAAGTCTATTTTTTTGTTTAAAGTCTCCTTCTCATAACATTATTGTGATCCTTCGAGGTTTATTACGTTATTCGTCTTTTACGAAAAGACCCATGGGATCAATAGAGATGATACATAGTATTCTTTATTCATTACCACACAGACTATACATACACTTATTTAATGTTTTCTCTCTAAACATTTGTGTGATTCCATAGACAATAGACATTTGCTGTTCAATTAATGCCTCTAAGCTAATAAAGTGGATAAATATGAACATTATACAAAATCAATGAAATACAATGGTGGTAATTCTGTTGTCATCACTAAACTAAAATTCACTAAATTTTTTTGTTGGATTATATACTTTAATCTGCTTACAGTCCATTTTTGGATATCTTATATTTCAGCTTTCACTATATTTAGTTCAGTACGAACTTACAGCTAAACAGAAGTACACGCTTGGTTATTAGTAAAAAAGACAAACTAACCTTTAAATGTAAAAAATATGAGTAAATAATTGCGTAAGTAATTTAGTCGGCATGTATGTAGATGACATCTAAGTTTATTGCGACCTGCCTAGGTTTACGTTACACTTTATACGTTTTAAACGTGCAACACAGGGTCAGCATAAAAAAAAATGATATCCTCAGTTGAGTAATTTAACTACTGTTAGTTATGCCAAAGTTAATTTTTCTTTTTTAGAAAAGAAACAAGTGTGTGTCTTTGATTAACGTTTATTTGGTACTGAACTAACCACAGTGACAGTTAAGATGAGAGTCAAAAAAAAAGACTAAGCAAATGATATTAAGCGTATATAATCCAGCAATAAAGTTCATTGAATTTTAGTTTAGTGATGATAACAATAGAATTACCACCAACGTCTTTTATCTGTAAATATTGCAAGAGTGTGTCATGTATTTTTCTGTGCTAAAATGAAACAATTTCAAAGCAAAAACAATTGGTAAATATCAGGGAGATCAAATTATAGTGTTTAAATGTTGATGATAGTAATATAGTATTCTGCATTCTATAATATACTCTAGTTATCTATTCTCACTCATATCTCCGTCATATGCAAGTTAAAATGCAATATGAATTAATAGGGACTAACTGTAACTTCTAGACAGGGCCCAAAACATATTACATGAATCTAAAAATAGAATTTCAATACTAAACTTACGGGATTATACTGAAGAGCAGTAACATATGCCTGCACAGCCTGCTCCATGTCTCCTGCTGCAACCAAGGCTGCCGCCAAGTTAATATATCCATCGATAAAATCTGGTTTTAGTCTGACTGCATGCCTGTAGTTCTCTAACGCCTCTTGAAGTTGACCACGCTCCTTATACACGTTTCCGAGATTGCTATAGAAAACAAATAAATTAAAATAGTGACTCTCAATATCCTTTTGATTTAAAAAAAAAAGAGAACAAGTAATGAATTGTTTAAAAAAGCTTGACTGGGTTTAATTCTTTATGATTAGTTTTTTCTTAATTTTGATGTACCAGGTTTGTCACTCTCAGGAATAAGACAGATCTATTGACAACACTTACATAAAAATACAAGCCATTTTAGGCTCTAGAGTGTGCCTATTATGTCTTCAATAAAACACCAAATATCTTAATTTGTGTATTGAGCTAGGTAGCCAAGAATTACAAGTGAAGTAATCATAAAATTAAGGTAGGAACAATAGGTATGACGAAGGGTAGTTCCACAACCCAATAAACATAAACTTATAAAGTATGAAGTATATAGGTACTTATATATGTAGAAGCTCGGACCGTGTTAGGCTCGGTAGTGTCGGTAAAATCCATTTTTTNTGCGCCGTCATATACAACAGTGCCAAAGAAATATACACACACACACATACCCTTGAAAAACAAAACCGATCTTTCGCAGTCGGGTGAAAAGCACAAAAACATTTAAAAAAAAATCATCATTATAGTAAATGTAATGCTAAAGACAAAGAAAAGATACTAATAAATTTTATGTATTTAGGACCTCTGTAGTAAAGAGTATTTTTGGAGTAATACCACGGCCTCACAGAACACCGGTGTGAAACAGGGCTTGCAATGTGTTTCACCGAGTGAGTGAGGATACTGGAGCGCCATACCCCAACCCGATCCCCCATCCTCCTCCCCGCCCCCCAAAGGTTGGCAACACACATATCATGCAATGTGTTGCGGGTGTCCATATGCGGCTGTAATCGCTTACCATCAGGCGATACGTCAGTTCTTTTGTCCCATATTACATAAAGAGAAATAAAAAAAAAGATGTCTCAATAGATGCATAAACAATCATCATCATCATCAATGGTTTTTTTTAATAGACCACAACTGGACACAGGCCTCTCCTTGGAAAGGAGGTTTTGGCCCCCTATACTCCCCGGCCAGAAAACGTTGTATTGGGTTTCCTTCTATTTATAGTGGTGTTGTCCTGCAATTGTCTCTTACAATACTCTTGGGTTGAATAGGGATGGTGCCAGTTATGTACTGGTTCTTAACCAACAGCACAGTGTAAAGCTTTTTCAATATTATTTTTATGACATGAAGCTTATTACTACTGGAAGTGTTTTCAGGTCAAGTTAAAAAATCCCATCGGGAGATAAAGATAGTACCTAAAACCATGGACTATATTGAAAAGATGACTTAGGACTTGCAGCCTATAAGATGTGATGCGATAGACGAGATGCACTGGTCCTTTCTTAACTAAAAATTGGATGGTAAATCAAAATAACTACTTAACTCGGTACAAGTGTTCAAGATACCTTTCTTGATAAGATAGTAGTAAGCCCCTTAATAACACCATGTTCAATAATCAAGAATAGTCATTTCAGCAAGTGGACTGGATCATAAGTCTCTACCCGTCCAATCTTGGTTAGAAATTAACGTTCCAGACTTTATCAGAGCTGATGACTGGCTCTGATCTAGTCCTGATCTTAATCCACTGGATTATGATTATGATCAGTTTTAGAGGGTAAGACTTGCTACAGCAAGCCTTACCTACCTTACTTAAACTGTAAATTTTCCCATAGAAAAGGGTGCATGCTGCTATTGATAACTGGCCTAATCATTTAAAGGACTGCATTGCAGCCAAAGACGACCACTTCTAGTAAGCTTTATATAATGTTAATGGTTTTATATTAGTATATTAAACTAACACACTGTAATAGTCATAAATGCACATGTACAATAAAAAAATTATTTTCTTTGTAACAATATTTATGGCAAAGGTGGACTAAATGCCTGACAAAGGTGGGCTTGATGCCTGACAAAGATGGGCTTGATGCCTGACAAAGATAGAGTTAATGTCATTTCAATGATTGAAATATTAAAAAAATTGTACAGTAGAATTGATTTCATATAAGTAATATATAACATGGAAACTCATCCAGGAGGAAAAACCTATTTTTAACAAATAATTTTTATGAAAATGTTGAGACTGTTTAAAAAACAGTTCTTAGAAATATACATAAGAGAAATGTAGAACACACCAAATACTGTAAGTACACACTTGGGGATCTAACAAGCCTCATAAAAAATTCATCAGAAAATTGTATAAAAATATTCTATTATGAATAAATTTCCCAATTTAAGACTAACTAGTGGTTGAAATTCAATTGTAAGTGATAACTATGCTAATTACAAACTCCTTCATTAACATAATTTTCATAGAAAGGAGTAAAAAGTTTTTGCTTCACATAATAATTCATAGATCACATTTTAAATATCAATAGTATAAATGTTATGAATAATAACATTAAAAGTTGATTTTAAAACAAATATATTTAGTACCTGTATGCCTCAGCCAGTAAAGGATTCTGTTTAATAGCCAGTGTAGAAAAGTGGGCTGACTTGTCCAATCTACGGCATTGGAAGTGTATGGAAGACAGCAGTAAGAGAACACCAGTATTTGTGCCATCTTGTCTCCACAACTGCATACAATGTAGTTCAGCACTTTCGTAGTCACCAGCTTGGTACTCACGGTGTGCCAATTCAAGTAGTCCTAGGAAAGCAAAGTGATATTTTGTAGGAATTAATTATAAAATTATTTACATCACCAGATGTGTGACTTGTTGATATAAATAGATATGACAGTTACAAGGCATAACATCCTTTTCAGAAAGAAATTAAGTCACAAAAATTTACCATCATATAAGGATTACAATAACCATATAAAGCAATCTAAAAAGGTTTAGGGCACTTGAAAGACTACATAACCTATTTGTATACTACCAATTGTGTTCTAATTATCTTTTCATACAAAATATAAACAATTACAGCTATTACCTTCTCGAGAGGATAAAAATTTTGACTACTTGAAGTACAAGAGAACAATGCTAACAAAGAGTTTAAAATTACTATGCAGAGGAAAATTCCTATGTTTATATTTCAATAATTTTAACTTGGATGTTTGTATATCCGCAAAAAACTCACCGACTGTAGATATTTGTTGAATGTCCGACATTTTCAATATTACTGCATTAGCAGGAACACCAACACCAACAATTTGCTGAGATTGGGGCTGCGTTGTGACAGATTGTGGCACGGCGACATTCGCTTGTGATTGCATTTTGGTTATCATTATTCTAAGTACACACACGTATTTTAACTGATACTATAGGGCAGAAATCCATTAAAAAGGTGCAGTCTTTAATTCAATTTCCATGAGAGAAAGAATTCAGCGCAATGCCACTGCTGAAAATCTGCAAACTGCAATCCGCAAAGCAAGACGCCACGGATAACGGAAACAACTTCTTTTTTACCAACCATCCAAACTAGTGCTTTAATAGATTTCAATTTGAGTTTTCGTAACAGTCGATTATAATCTTTACTTCTTGACCCATAACGAATATTATAGCATATCCTTTTCTTACTGCTAGTAAGTACTCCTGACGGATGTTTTACAACGAGTTATACAATGTGTGTTTGTCTATGGTACTTTTCATATTATTTTTTTCCAATTCTATTAATTTCTAGAGTGTTCCTTATTGCATAGTTAAAAATAATCAATTTAAGGTTTATCCGTCTATTAAATCATTGTTAAATTTTACCAATTGTACATTTAAACAGTAAAGATAACACTTAGATCCAATACGTACGCTTTGTTTCCGGTAAAAAATTTCGCGCCAAATTTAAAAATTATAACCAACAGCATGAAATACGATGACTAATTTTTAAATTTTTTGAGGTAATTTTCCATGTAACACAATACAATGTTACAAAATTCGAAAACATTTGTCGCGTCCAATTGGTTCTAGTGCACTGTCCTTCCATTTTTATTGGGTTAAACCACATACAAGATTTTAATAGGATTACAAATATATCAATGCGGAACTAATTTAATTAACGTCGTCTATGTTATGTACTAATAGTACCGTAGACGTGAAACCGAGCCAGAATTGAAGTGTAAAGACCTGTTTGTTTTTTTATTGAATACGCCAACCGCTAGACCAAACTGGCAGTAATAATCGATCTCAAAAACAGATAAACTCTTTGTTTGCTACATAAACTTTTAATATATTTTTTAAAGCAATCTAAAATATTTAAAGCTTATATAGTGTTAACTACCCAATTATTGGCACTTTGAGCAAAATGTGTTAAATTTATATGTACCTATTGTGTGTGATAATTTAACGACTTTGTAAGATAAAAGAATAGAAAAAGTACTAGCGGAATAATTGTTTTACGGCTATTTATACCGAAACAGATATTTGAATAACTTGATATAAAAACCAGTTTTCGCCAATTTTAATATTTGGACCATATATCTAATAATACTGGCGCGAGTAGCCCAAACTATTTTCATACGTCAAAGCAATCATTGGCATGTCTCAGAAAGAAGAATCTTAAGGACTTTTGAAAATCATTTTTATATCTTAATATCATATTAGTTAGGTATAAAGTTACTACTGATTAACCTTCTGATTAAATTTGGTGATTTTTTTTAAACATAATATAGCAATGATGTAACTAATTTTGTACTAAATAAAACAACGTTTCTAGCATAAAATATATTTATTGGACGGATTTAATTCAATGAGTATAACAATTATTATTGTCCCTTAAACAACATACGTAGGTAATTTTTTTTACGTATATTTAATATTGTAAATGCAACACAAACAGTCTCCTACATTATAAAATCTTTGCAGCAACAAGATATACGTCCTGAACCATAATATTTGAAGCGTAAGTGTAACAGCGATTACAATTGAAATATAGAATATTTTTATATTTTTTTTTCTTTATAAGGTTTGAATTTTAAAAGAGGTTTATTTTAAAATAATATACTCTCTTTGTGTCTACAATGTTTTCTTCAAAATCTTATAAAGGGCTCAACACATGAATTTTTCTCTACATATAGAACTGTTCTTGATTATATTTAAAAAAGGACGGATAATAAATAATTCAATCAAAAATAAAATATTTACTACAATTAAACTTAAAATTTACATTTTAAGTTTATTGTAGTATTACTACTACAATACTAAGTCGGTTAACCTACTTGAAATATTAAATTCCATCGATAGAACCAATTATACTTCAAATAATTAGATAAACATCAGCCTGAAATACTATTCGTATCATAATACCATTGGAGATCCACGCTTCGTCATGAGTGGGCTGGCTCGACCGGAGTGATACCCCGACCTCACAAAAAACCGATGTGAAACAGAGCTTGCGCTGGAGCTGGGAGCCTCCCTACATCCTCCCCAAATGCCGGCAACGCACTTGTGATGCCTCTGGTGTTGCAAGTGTTCATAGGCGACGGTAAACGCTTACTATCAGGTGATACGTCTGCTCATTTGCCCACTATTCCATAAAAAAGGGGATCTTAATAGGTATGTTCACTTAAATTAACCTCTAAATCAAGGAGTCACGAAAATCTTCCGGCCGTATTATTTTATCTTTTAAGAAATGCCGTGTTTCTTTGTCTATTTTATTCCAGTTTATTCCAAATATGACAACATGTATGCCACTTCGGTAAGGTCTTGAGGCACAGATTCGTGATAACACAAATACAGCTCCCTGGGCTCAGGTTCGCTAAAAACTCGCCTGCAAAATATATAACATTGTTTAAACCAAAAAATAATAATATTAATAACACTTAAGCTTTAAACAGTTTGTTATACACTATTTATTATTTGTGATATGATAAAAATATAATGATACTTAATTTTAAGATAAGGTAAGATGTAGGTACACTTGACGACTGATAAGCCTCACAAAATAACAATTTGATTTACTAAAACAATCTAGACAAAACTATCTGTAGTAGTCCTTTAAGGATACTATCACTAAACCTCTGACTTTGTGGGGGTCTATTGATCTCTCAAGGCCATGCTTTCCATCAGGCAGAAGAGTCATTTTGGTAGGGCCATTCATAATAAAAATGGCAACAGAACTGTAATCCAACGACTTAAAAGCCTATCCCACTTGGGCCATTATTACGAATCATTGACACTTTATTAATTAAAATCCATTCAGTAGTTTAAGTGATACGGTGAAACGGTATAAAAACATTTGCCGTAGTCAGGTAAAAAAAAAAACAGGACCAAGCAAACAGAAACTTTAGTCATGAGTCTCGAAACTTTCGTGGTTCGTCTGTGTGGTGACAGGGAAACGAACTACGTAGAACCATAGCGCTGTAAGAAGGAAAACTTGACGTAGACCCTATATCCACCCGTCTGACATGTTATAGTAGGTCTAAACCTCTTTGCTAAGGAGAGGCCTTAGTCCTGCAGTGAACTATTAAGAAGTGTTAAAGTGAAGAATATGTGCATAATAATAAATAAAAGCGTATTACCCAACAACCCAAAATTGATAAGGCTCCGTCATTTTCTTGCTAAAACCACATTGTATTAGAATATCTGGAGGCACTTGAAATAACATACCATGCTCTTTAACAGCGACCAAGATTTTGTTCAAAGGATTTGATGGAGCGTGGTTCTTTTTGAACCTGTAATAATATGCCACATATTGAACCACCATAAAGATAACTGTGACAACGATGAAAGGGTAATAATATTACCAAAATAAAATTGTTATAAGTAAATAAATATTTCGGACATCTAACACACGATGCCATCTAGACCCATACTAAGCAGAACTTGTATTATGGGCACTAAACAACTCACTCATCACGAAATATTAAGTTGTTTACAATAATTATTATTATAACACTAATGTCGTAATGCAAAATATGTACCTATATTTTTGTATAAAATGAATACCACACAGGAAAACTAGTGATATTGCTAAATTTTCGTAGAAACAGGTAACAATGCTGCTTAATAGTTTTATTAGGATATATTACTGTATAAAATAAATGAATCAACTTCAAAAATATCCTTACTACTACTAGAAAGTGCTTGTTAGATAATTACAAATAACCATGAAAGTACTACCCAAAGTTTTTGGATACCGAAAATCCGAGGATTGTTATGCTAGCAGCACACACTCGGCGAGATCGCTGCATGAATGTCTCGGCGAGTCATTCGCAAGGCGAGGAGCAGCTAGTGGAGCTGTGTACACTCTCAACTCGAATCGCCTTAGTTCTATCCACCATTCTTCATTCAGTCAATGGATGGGATAGTTGTGGACGTTGCTGCTGTGGCGACTTCCACATACAGCGTCAACATAAATATATGACAACGCCATCCACTGAAGATACACTGAACTACGGAGTAACGTAGTGCACGAAGAAGCTACCAATCCTGCATCGCGCAATAGAAGTTCTCGCGCCGATTAACATATATACAACTTCCCAACATCTACCGTTGGGCAGTGGCCCAACAGACATGATCACCTAGCCTGATCGGAGGATCCTCCCTTTGTGTTGGAGGGACATGTGGCCCGTTCCTCCACACTGCTATTGCTGTTTTTTCTTAATTTGTGGAATCGTTCGCTACAGTTGTTTACTCAAATGAACCCATGCATCATTCACTTTATTTCCTTATGACAAATATGTATGAAAATGCATGGAATCCCACAAAATGGGTTCGTTTTAGTAATGTTCTAAAAACACCAGAGCACATTCATTGGTCTAGTCAGCTATTGTCAACAATATTAAATCAAAATTTGCCTGTTCTAGGCACTGGCACTATTGCGTGTTACTGCAGTTAAATCATATTTGCATGTTGATTTAGCTGACGGTTAACACCCACTCTCAATTGCGAGCGCAGACAAGAGAGCACTCAATGAGCTCGCGCTCGCCACTTGTTTTGACTCGTGGTCCGAAAACCGACTCGAACCGGAACGCTCCCGAGACGAGGCGAGACGGCTTGAATGGGACCGAGCGCTGTAAGTACACTCTCGCGCTCGTTAGGTCTCGTTATGTCTCGCTGAGATTGTACTCCCAGCATTACTTGCATATATTATAACTCATCTTTAATTTTTTTTGTATGTATACAATAAAAATATAAATAAAAATATCTCACCTGATGCTATGTTGTAGCAGTTCATGTATCCGTTTACAAGCAGAACGGAACGTTTTAATTATATATGAATAAAGTACATTATTAGCCTGAATTTCTATATTTTTAACGGGAGCTATCAGAATTCCTTTTTCGGATTCCAATTCTACAAAATGGAATAATACGTTTTCATCTCCAGCTGTTATTCTGTAGAAAAGAAAATATTTAAAAAGTGTTTGTAATATTATCCTTTTACACGAAAATCATTTTTAAAATATCGTATTTTTAAGTGAATAGGACGTCCACAAGCTAGTTGGAGTGATGACCTGCGCAAGACGGCAGGAGCTGAATGTCAGAAACAAGGAATCGAACCAAGATGCGTGAAATTAGAGACGCCTATGTCCAGCAGTAGACGGCGTTAGGATGATGATGATGATGAAGTAAGATGGCTATATAGATAGTATAAGATAAATCAAGTGGGAGCACGTAAGGCGTTACACAGCAGTTAAATATATAAATAATAATGAATCATTGCAAATTCTACCTTTGCACAGCAACGTGGTTTATGTCATTCAGTAACGACTTCCTGATGTCTGACATATCAACGTTACTGCTCGTTCTGCTACCATCCTGAAACCGAAACACATGGATTTATGAAAAATTCTCGACTTTTCAGCATTCGTGAATTTCTGATTTTTAAGTAGTATTTAAGTTAACAATATTACCTATTCAAAACCAATGCTCGATATTTTTTTTTGTAATCGCCCTAGTAACGTAACTTTGTTTGACTGAGAATACCTAATGTAAATCAAGATCAGAAAAAAATGCAAACTTTGTTAAATATCATGGTCACGATCCTCTTCGAATGTTAAATTGCGGTTAGAGTATGTGACTGCCAATCAATAGGTCTCGGGTTCGATTAACAGTTCGAGTTTGGAAATTTGGCGGTGTTTCACGCTCGTACTTCGCAGAGCACGTTAAGCCATGGATCCCGGTTGCCATGAACGTCTACGGCAATCGTTACCAGGAATAGAATTCAGTTCGTCTCAGTATCAGGGTGTCGGAGATCCGATGCCAGTCGCTCCGTGGAAAAACTGATATTCTAGTAAAACCGGTTGAACTAGCCGACTCCAAAAAATCTTGGCAATAATAAAAGACTAGGAAGATCAAATTGCATGTGGCTATAAAACAGAATTTCTTAACATTTTAGATAATCTCTTACCAGTTTCTCCCAATCGGAGTCGGAACCAGACGAGTCGCGTCGATTCTTTTGTTCCCTGTCTGCCCTTCTACCTTGAATGCGATCTTCACTTATTTCACTGTAAGTACCATAAATTAAATTATTATTATTTTTATATGTCACACATCTATAGTTAGCATTATAAATTATATTTTTCGTAAAAATTTTATATGACCGAAGATTAATTAGTATTTTTTCAAAACGGAATTAATTTTACGTGAGACTGACTATTAGAAATTTCCGACAGTGTATTTGTTCTTCCCTTTCGTATTTCAAAACCTATAGATCTGTTCAAACAATATACGTACGTACATAAGTAGTTCTATCTATTCCTAATTCTATTATAATAACATTAGAAACAAACAGTTAATATAAAGAGATTAAGTCAGTATTTACCTGTTGCTTTTCAAGCTATTCGAGTCTTCTGAAACGCTTACATCCAAACTGGAGTGCCTATACTTCTGTGCGTTGTTATAGGATGGAGTGTATAAACTGTGATGATTGTCGTAATTGGTAAGAGAGTTCAGTTCCGTTGTAACTGATCCAACGTTGATCTGATCAGAGGAATTGTGGCGACGTTTATCTATTTGCGGCTTCGACATTTTGAGAGTAGAAACCTTTAAGGCGGTGTCCAGCTTCAATGCTACAAATAAAATTAAGTTTCAACAGTTGTTTTTTTGCTAATTTTTACGCAGAGTGTATGTCAGTTCCATCTTATCCTAAACATGTCGGTTCATACTTGTTGTCTTAACACAGACGACATGAATTTGAACAGAGCTTTCGCATCATCGCTGTTTGGTTCTGATAGAATTCTATGAAACTTGCCTATGTGGGCTCTATTCAAATTCAAATCGGACTTTTTTCATTTCTTCAGCTGTTGTTGATAGATACATATCAATAGCCTTTAATTATAGCCCACTGCAGGAGATAGACCGCTTGTGCAGTCAGATGTTTTAGCATACTGTACCACGCTGGCCATAGGGGTTATTTTTTTATGGAAAAGGGAGCTAACGAGCAGATGTATCGCCGCCCATCCGCACACCCGCAACACCAGAGGCGTCACAAGTGCGTTGCCGGCCTTGGGGGATGAGGAGTGGAACGGGAGGAGGGGTTTGGGTATGGGCCTTAGGTATCCTCGCTCACTCGTTAAAACATAGTGCAAGCGCTGTTTCACACTGGTTTTCTATGAGGCTTTGATAACACTCCGATCGAGCCCATTCATGCCGAAGCGTGGCATCCAATATACTATTTGTTTCCAGTTTTCGTTCTCTTTGTAGTTATATTGTCCTGCGTGGTTTGGTCCCTCACGACACCCGTAGGATGAATAGGGATGATGACCCTTCGTATTCTTAATACAACAACACACGAATAAATACACTACACTAGCACTATAATAATTGCTATTATTAAATATTTTATTCGGGAAACTATATCATCAAAAAAATATAACAATAGATTCGTGTAAAAATCTGCAAATACTACCACTTACAATCTTACTTTACGCTCACCAAAGCTGAGAATGAAGTGGTAAGTCGGACTCAAAGACTTGAGTGACAAATCACAAATGATTATGGACCGAATGCTTAATGTGACGTCTGAATCCCGGAGACGCTCATGGTAACATGCCACCAGCAGTCACCCATCCAGGTACTGACCGCGCCGTCGTTGCTTACCCTCGTTGATTGTTTCCAATCACCGAGTGCAACTGGGCTAAGAGCGCCTTACGCCATACGCTATACTATTATGTTTCAATACAAAAAAAAACTTTAAATGAACAACTCAAGCTCAACTATACTTACAGCTGTTATCCCTTACTTTTCTGCCATGCTTCGTCAAATATTCAGGAGTGGTCTCCACTTGCGGTTGTGTATTGGAGCAGAACCATGAGGCTAAGTATTTGTTTAGTCCGACATCATATAATAATTCTAGGCAACTCTCGCACTCTTCTACGTAAAATGGAGAAGGCGGTGTTATGCCAACGGCCTGTAAAGTATTATATATCAACAACCCATAACGTCCCACTGCTGGGCTCGGGTCTCCTCTCAGGAGAGGGTTAAGGCCATACGTCCCCACGCTGGCCAAGTGCGGGTTGGGGACTGGCAAGACAACGTTGTGGCTACGTAATCTTACCGTCGGATGTTTTCAAGCCGCCCGAAGGCCTCCAACTAAGCTTCACGACTGTTATCGTATGATAACAACCGGGACCGACTGCTTAACGTGACCTCCGAATCACGGAGACGCTCATGATAACATGCCACTAGCGGTCACACATCCGGGTACTGACCGCGCCGTCGTTGCTTACCCTCGGTGATTGTTTCTAAACACCGAGTGCAACTGAGCTATAAGCGCCTGCGTAAAGTATTAACTTCAATTAAACTATGACCCCTTGTTGCTGCTATAACTTTAAGAATGTCTAGTTCAAATGGTAAGTATAATTAAAAGTTAGTTACCGCGTAAAATTTATTGTCAACCAACCAACCAATCGTGTGTGTTAAAGTAACATTTATAGACAAAAGAAGAAAGAGTTTAAAAAACTATAACCCGAATATTTAAAAACTTTTGACAAAATGGACATAGCCTATGTCACCGGGGCTATTTTCACGAATCTATTGATACCTCATTCATTAAATTTGGTTTAGTTTAGGCGCTACGGTGGAACATACAAATATACATATCCTGGCAAAACAATTTAATAAAAGATTACAATAAACTTAGTGAGACAAGGCAAGACAATTTAACTAAATATTTATACATAAAGATAGATGTTAAATGTCAAATTAAGTTTGAACTTACATCTTCCGTGCAACCTCCAGCTTCCATTAGAGTAGTTAGTATAAAATGCCCTTTACCGACCGTAAGGATAAACCAGCGACCATCTGAAATCCTACAGAAAATTTAAACATTAACTAAAAGAAAATAGAAGGATTAAATAATAACCGAGAGGTGAAAAAATGCTTTGTTTTAAATAGGAGGCAAACGAGCAGTCGTATCGCCCACACCAGAGGAGTCACAAGTGCGTTGCCGGCCTTAGGGGGGTGGGAGGAAGGGTGAAACACAGCGCAGGCGTTATTTCACACCGGTTTTTTGTAAGGCCGTGGTATCACTAAAAGCAACGCAAAGCAATGCATTTTGGAATGCAAATCGACTTCATTATGCGAGGTGGCGACTTAAACAAAAAAAGGAGGCTGAAAACGATTTCTTTATTCCAAAAAAATGCATTACATGCTGGGGAGTGCAATGTGTTTCACACGCGTAAAACGAATAACGAAATCTGCATCTTCACAACTCATTTTGTCCACAATAGATATGAATGTTACAGAGCAACTTCACTTACTTATATTCACTCCCAGTGCTTTTATTCTGGTTTCTATGTTCATGAATAAATACTTCCTTCCACATTACTAGCTTTTCTATTTCTTTTTCGGCACTTAGTTTGAGTACACCGTTCAATTTCAAGTATGCATTAATTTCTTTGAAATCTTCGTCCTGTAGATGAGAACTGAGCAGGTGTCCAGAATAGTATAAGCACGATCCCATGACAGTGTACAATCTTTGATAATTTTCCACATCGTCCGTCTGATGATGAAAACAATTGAATTAGTTTCTTCAGTGCATATAATATAATATACAGAATGGAATTTTGTAAAGCCACCTGAAGGGAAAGCGCTATTGTATCAAATTTTACTCAAAGAAAGCATTCGTTTATTTTTTAAAAGAAAGAAAACTGCTTTCAAAGATTTCCGAAAATTTGCCATACCCGGGAATCGTGCCTACTAAAATCTGTAAAAGTTACAGCCTGTGCTTTTATCGCATCGATGGTTAGGGTCAAGTATAAGAATGAAATCTCTATCTCAATAAAATGTTGCTTTTCTACTAAATACATCAGTAAGCTCATCTATAAATATCGATCTAAATATATATGTAGTACGAGGTCAGTCCCCATAAAAATGCAACCTACGTTCATATCTTCGCGCAAAGCGACCTCTGGGGGGGTATGAACGTCACCAGCAACTCCTAACCTTCTCGTCAGTAACTCGAGATACTGACGAAACGCCTTAGTTCCTGCGCAGCGTGTATTTGCTTCCAACGACATTTTTGAGATGGTTGCAATTTTCTTATTGCTAAAAATGGCAGAACGAATCGAACAGCGAATTTACATAAAATTTAGCTTTAATCTCGCTAAAAGATGTGCGGAAACTAATTAAATGTTGCAAAAGGCCTTTAAAGATAAGTGTATCATCGGGGCAAAACACATTTAAGAGTGGTATATGCAGTACAAAAGTGGATGAACATCTGTTGAAAGCGAGTCTCGTTCTATCAAGTCAATGTTGATTCTTTTTTCGATTATGGCCTGGTATGGATTATATAGGCCAATCGATCAACAAAGAATACTACGGTAAAGTTTTAAAAAGATTGCTTAATGCAATTACGAGAAAACAACCGCAACTTTGGGAAACAGGTGACTGGCTTCTTCATCACGATAATGCTACAGCGCACGCATCAAACCTTGTGCAGCAGTTTTTATTGACACAGTGTTTCACAGCTCCACCAGCCTCCATACAGTCCCGATATAGCTTCTTGCGACTTTTGTGAAAACATCGATAAGAACATCTTGTTCAATCAAACGGGGACTACTTTGAAGGATGACGAAGAATAAATCAAATTCCGAGAAATTAAAATGGGTCGGATACTTTTGGGACAGACCTGGTATATATTTTAAAATAAGTAATTTAAAATATCTTCGGCAATCTAACACAAAACGCCATCTAGTTTATAAATAAATAGACTTTAAGCATGATGTATTTAAAAAACGTTTGAATACGTTTTTAATGACGGTTTGTAACAACTTTTTGAGCAGAAATAAAATTCTTTTACTACTGTTCAAAAATATGATAATCACATAAAAATAATTATGGTGATTCATTTAATAAACGTTTCCGTGATTCGGAGGTCACGTTAAGCAGTCGGTCCCGGTTGTTATCATAGGATAACAGTCGTGAAGCTTAGTTGGAGGCCTTCGGGCGGCTTAAAAACATCCAACGGTAAGATTTACGTAGCCACAACGTTGTCTTGCCAGTCCCCAATCCGCACTTGGCCAGCGTGGGGACGTATGGCCTTAACCCTCTCTTGAGAGGAGACCCGAGCCCAGCAGTGGGACATTATGGGTTGTTGATGATTGATTGATTTAATAAACAGTACAAATGTCATAATCATCCATTACATATTGCCAGCATCATTGAAAGCGATGCAGCGGCATAGCCGCGAAAGCCTGCCAGATAGAGTTACTTCCAAATTTATAATATTAAAGCATGGAGTATAGATTAGTTTTTGTTATAAAGTGGGACTTATTCGTGACAAAAGAATTTAAAAAGTCACCGGCGTTTCACATAGGTAGACTGAAGGGGAGACGGCATTCTAGTGGGAATAAGTCCCGCTTCATTACAAAAAGTACGTTCATATAAAAGTCGTGAAAGAAACAAAACAGTTATTTACCCATTCTCTATAGTCAGCCGCTTCCAGCTCAGTAACAGCATCATCAATTTGTACCTTCACCTCTAATGGCAAAATTACTGAATGTGCTGCCAACAAATCCTCAAAACTGTACCCCGGTATCTTACTGCTACTATCCTTACCGGCTTTTTGGAATATCGATGTAATGAAAATACGAGTAAACAGGCTATCCAATTTATCGACATTGTTTGGCTTTGTAAAACAAGATTTTATTGACCCATATAAAAATTCTAGAAGTCTTACGACATCAGCTATTATTTTTTTAGCTGCAAATAAACCCACTTCTTTGTTAGGGAAAGCAATTAATAGTAAATCATTACAGTGGGAGGTGTAAGTGACATTTATAAGGGAATTATTATGCAGCACAGTGGAGCTTGTTGGTTCACTAGTACCTAAAGACTTCAGGGCAAGATGGTTTAATGTTACGTATGCTCCTCTGGTATTGTATAAAAAATTTTGATTAAAAGGCCTTGGAAAACAGTAAAGGACTCCTTTATCATCGATGCTGTTATATTCTATGTCGTTGCAACATATGTATAAGACTGAGCAGGATGAATCTTTAAGTAATATTGTCAATAAATTCTCAGGAACATTATTGGTCTTTAACAGTCTTTCGACGTCAATATTATCTTCCTCTGTAGGAATTTCAAATGTTAATTTTGGGTGATTCGGGTCTTCAATAACTCGTTGTAGAATACTATTTAAGTTGTGAGAACTGACGGCTATGCCATTGATTTTATTCAAATAATATCCCTTTTTTATTTTCTGCACATAGATAGGTTTAGCCTCAGTTAAAAAATCTGAAATGATTAACGTTTTGCCATCTGGGTGTGTTTCTAAACTTATTCCAAAGAGTTTTTCAACCTGGCAATTTTTTTCGCTGCTAAATATCATACTTTTGCTAACCTGGAGAAAAGAAAAAACCGATATAACAATATCCATAATCCTTGCTTTAATTAGATACCCTCTTGCTTTTTTGGCCTCAAAGTTGCCTGTAACTTAGATGTTAGGAAGAAGTTCAGTTAGTGTGTCTGATTAAAGCGATGTAAATGTATTCTAAGTAATATTCAAGCATACAAGTCATTGCATAATCTTTAATGTATGTAGGTAACAAGTAGTGTGTATTCCAATTATCTGTTTTACTAAACCGTTATATACTTAGATACAAAACAGCTCCCTTCTGTTATACACCTTAATAACGTTTTTGTAATTCAATACATAGATAGCAACTAAACTCCTAAATAAATATTTACAGATCATTAAAACATTCGACCCGAATCGAGATCGAACCCGAGACCTTAAGCACAGCAGTTGCAAACGTCACTGAGTCAGTGACCCTAATAAAAGTGTATTTTTGCTGTAATTATTTATTTACCCACGTTTTATTTCATGATAACTGTTTGAGGGTTCAGCCGGGCATGATTGAAGTTGTATAAAGCAACTAAAGTTAAATATTAGTTAGTTTAATATTATCATATCTGCTTTAGGTGTAAACGTCATTAGCAGTTCTTTAATGTAATACAATAACAATATATCAAATCTTATTTCAGTTGTTTTAAAATTTTTCCAACTGCTTTTCTCGAAAGGAATGAATTGTAAGAAATGTTCAAAAAACAAAGACGTATTGTGAACATTTTTCATTCCTGTGGCAGAAGTCATTACAAATAAAACGGAGACAAAGAACAGAACAACAATTTGAGGATCACACAAGTGTTGTACCATGTAGGATTTGAACCCACAATACTAGGGGCTAATATTTCACTATGTAAAACTAGAAAACGCTGAATAGTTTTGTGATAATAACAGTTATAAAAATAATATTGTCTAATATAGAAAAATAAGACTGCATATTATTATTAATATTATATCTGTTTCTCATCTATTTCATAGTATGTATGTATGCATGTACATATGATTTGCAATTTTTGGTAGGTAGGTATGTATTGACTCGTTGAGGTAACTTGAATTACTTCAGTTTTCAGTATGAATGCAAATCACTATTGTTGAATTTTCCCAATTTTCATTTTCTTTTTTTTTATGTGCGGTGATAAGGTGTGTGTAAGGTACTAACGGTACTAACTTATAAATAGAAAGACTGTATGCATATTAGAAGATCCATACTTTCGATTTCACCGCATAAATTTTCCAAGACTATAATAACATTCGAGTATTTTCATTTTCAGGGATTTGTATGTTACAAAACCCTGTCAGGTTTGTACTTTGGTTTCAGAATTTAGTAAACCATATAATAGTTTGTGTTCCGACACTTTCTTTTGTTTTATTTGCCAACACTAATGGGGTTTTAAGTACCTGTTTAGTACACAGCTGAATTAGCATTAGCATAGAGGAGTTTTTTGCCAACTCCTCCGAAATGGCTGGACCGATTTTTATATGTTGTGTCTCAAGCGGATAGATCTGAGAATCGGCCTTCAAACCCCTAAATGATAATGGTGACCTACCCATATTTTTTGGGTGACCCCCTTTATTTTTCTATTTTATGGCAAAATAACGTTTGCCAGTTCAGCTTGTAACTATATAAATATAAGATTGAAGCAAATAGAAATAGTAGACAGCTCAACTTAAACTAGGATATTATAGGGTACCTAATACCTGAATAACAATATGTTTGTCATCATTAGCTGGATTTCTGTTTGCATAAGCATCACAACCTCTTTTGACACCAAAGTCAGCATTTTTTTGTTTATGTGCTCTTAAAACTTTAAAAATCCTCCCTGTAAACCAAAAAATAAATAAATTCACTTTTGTATATTTATTTCTTTATTTTACAATAACTTCATCATAAGAACATATTTCAATCCTATTTTAACATTATATTAATAGCGGATTTGCTGGAATTGCAGTATTTAGTTGAACTAAAAAGAAAAAACAGAATATATGAACTAAATCAATTTTACAGTCGCTTTATAAACAACAAAAACAGAGAGAATTGCAGTATTTAGTCTTACTAAAAAGAAAAACATAAAATATATGAACAAATCATTTTTAGTCACTTTATAAATAACAGAAATAGAGAACACTTTATAACTCTTCATCCCAACATGGCTCAGACAGTTGCTGGTCCGATTGACCCAGTTCAGACAATTCAATGGGTTCCCCTTTTTGATTTTCTTCTAGAATTTTATCCTCCTGTTCAGCTGGTTTGGTTTGATCCTGATGATTCATATTATCCAAGTCTCCATTATTCAAATTCACTTCTTGTGTAACTGCGCTATTGACTTCATTTTCAGCAGAGGGTTCCTCTTTTAAAGTGTTTTCTGCAACTTCATTAGACTGGGGCACGATTTGGGGTTGTGGATTCATGATTTTAAAAAATATTTTTCTGAAACCAAGAAGGGCTTTGAACTTGCTAACCTTGAGGGCTTCAAAAGAGTAACGGTCGATGGAAAATGTTACTACTTTGCCTCCTTGAAATTCATTTTCGTTTAGGACTTTCCACTCTTCAGTATTAAGCCCTTTGTTTTGTATTTGCAGTAGTTTCAGAGCTTTTTCTACAGTGTCCGCTTCTTTGCCAGGCAAAAATGTAGAAGCAATCAATGTTCTATTTTTTATTTTTGTAGAGAGTTCTGCTTCTGGCCAGGGTTTGATTTTCTCAACTGCCTTCACAAGCCAATCCTGGCTGTCATGATTTTCACATAGAATAAGTATAAAACCTTTTTTATGGAAAAATCCACAAAATCTGGGGCCTTTCCCTGCTTCGCCTTTAGCAATTTCTACCAGAAGGGCATCATGTATCATTTTCATTTCATTATCAGACAAAAGCTTGGTGTTGTGGATTTCAACAAGTGAGATAAGCTTTGATTTAGGCTTGACTTGCTTTTCCACTTCAGATGATGTTTGAGTTTGTTTCTTAGCAGGGTTAGCTTTATTGACGTGATCAATATGTTGAGTTTTTTGGATCTTTTTTGGTGGACTAGATTGACCATAGCCTGGCATATTCCGTTTCTGAATGGCGCTCATCAGCTGTCCACTTTTTTTTAGCTCAGATATTTTTTTATCAGTCTTACCTCGTGAAGCAGCTGCTAGAGCTTTATTAGGAGGCATGTTTTGATGCAAAAGGTTCCAGAATCTTTTTCTTCCTGCCCCAGATAGTAATATGTACTCAGGGAGGGACTTGTATAAGTTATACTTCTTATACATGTTGGAGTCCATCTGGCAATATTAATAAATTAATTATATTAAGACAATAAAATAAAGTCATGAAATTAAAAAAAAAAGCTTTATATCATTACTCTTGATCTACAGGCAGGATATTAATATATCTCCTGCACTAAATTCAGATCCTGAATGCTTGAGTGCTATGGTGTGTGAGTATATTTAATGCAACCTACAGAGTGTAAGAGAATACACGCATACCCTACTGAAATATAACTAAATGTTTAAAACACGTGTATATTTAATTATTTATCATCATCATCCTTTAACAGGCCACTGTTTCATATAAGCCTCCTCCTTAGTATGAAGGTTTTGGCCTACTATAACACGTTGAACTTTTTTCTTCTCTTTAACATAATGTTGTCCTACATATATTGCTACCTTAGATGCCTCTTACAACACACACAAGGTGTTAATATTTTTAAACTTGAGTTTTATTGCCAGTTTTGTAACAATTATATAAATAATATATGCAACATTCTGGATTTTATTCCTAACTTAATTACTTAAACATAATTTAAAATAAAGGGATTCTGATGTGTTTTGCTGTAGGTCTTTCAGACTACTCAACAAGAGTAATACAAGTAGATGGTTTATATGTGTAATATATGGATAATATTAAAGAGGACATCCAAGTATTTTAGTACAAAATAAAGTAACATCACTACCTAAGTGCTGGTTGGGTCTTGCAAGTCCCCAATCTGCACTTGGCTAGAAAGGGGACATATGGCCTTAACCCTCTCCTGAGAGGAGACCCGAGCCCAGCAGTGGGACATTATGGGTTGTTGATGACGATGATGATGATGACCACCTAACAGAATCTGACTTTTTTCATATTATTTCTGCTTAAATAATATCAACCCACATTCTTAGCTCAAAATTAGAAGGTATATACACTTTTTAAGAGGCACCCACATAAATTTTGTTTCAATATTGCTATGAATACAATTTTTGGTACTTGTCCAAATTTGAAATGGCCTAACTGAGGCCCACTCAAGACAATAAAAAAATATTTTACCTTTTGAGTTACTTTTATCTTATTATAATGTTAAGTTATATTAATTATTATACATGTATTTGTCACAATATAACAAAAGAACAAAAATATGAAAATAAATAACAACATTAATTAAATATTATTTATTGCAATTATTCTGCAATCAGTCATCAGAATTTATTTAACAATAATCTGAAATTAATAAATACTAAAATAAAGAAATTAAATAAGCTAATTATAACACTGCTACCATTTTTATTTGTTTACAAAAACAGTTCCCATATAAAAAGAAATCCTATAATTCAGAGCACTTGACATGAAACAGACACAAATATCCAAACTCAGAGCAACAATTTGTAGATCACACAAAGTATTGGCCCATGTGAGGATCAGACCTAAAATTCACATGCTTGAGAGGCAGGAAGCGGTAAAGTTATTTGATAAATAGTAAATATATTTACCTTTAGTAGATTTTCTAGTTGATGATCTTTTAAAATTGTTTCTTAGTTTAAAGGTTTCACAATTTTCCAGTAAAGGTGTTTTGCTATTATCTATATTTTCATTTACAGACACAGTTTTAATGTACACTAATTCACCATCCTCTGCTACATCAGAATCCCATTCAGGCACAGAACTGAAAGAACATTTGGAAATTAAAAATCATTTGTATCATGAAAAACATTATATAAATAAATAGAATCATTTTTATTTAATTAAGGTAACTAAATACAACACCTTTCAGAATCTGAATATTTTGAGCCACCTGTAGAATTTGTCCAATCGTTATCCGAATCACAAGGACTATCGTAATTTAGTTTACTTTCATAGGTATTCATTATGACATAGTAACGCTAAATATTCATTTTTTTGCCACATATACTATAAGAAACAGCTCACCATTAGCAAGCAAACAAGCAGAAAATGCCGAGCCGCTACAAACAGGTACCATAGATTAGGCTCATCACTTCTTGCAGTGGCTTTTGGTATTTATTTAATAATTGAAGGTATTGTATCTTTAGTTGTTATGTGCACAGTACTGAGTGCATGCGCTTATTTTATATTTATTTAATAAAAATTAAATATTTTTACGGTTTTTCACGTCGGTTTGGTGACGCCGCGCCGTGAAGTTGAATGAAAATAAGGATGGTCGATATTCATCAATACTGATTGAACATCGATGTCAAAACATCGATGTTAAAGAATAGAGTATCGAAATGTATAACTCTTCAGTATCATCTCTATCATGCAGGGATTAAATAAATGTCAATTTCGGTCTTTTATAACTGGCCAACATCATTACCAACCGCGGAGCTATTTATAGGGAAATCGCCTAAATCAGTCTCCTCGTACGGAATATACCCAAAGAATACTTAGAACGACATTTTTTCAGTTTTCGTCGTCATAAACGAATTTTATAAATGGAACAAACAGTTTTATTTGCCACCGAAAGCATCGTTTTATTTAAAAATCCATGTTTACATCAATGTTTTCTGATCTCGACATCCTTAACTGAAATTAATTAAATGAGAAGGCGGAGGCAATTAAACTAGGTTGCCAATTGCCAACTTTGGAACTTCTCTCGTTCAAAAACAACTAAAAATTACACTTTTTCATTGACCAAACTCGTACATTCATCAACTATTTTTATAATCAAACTAATGCACTGATTCTCTCGTTATTTCTATGTATATAATTGCATACACTTTAGCATTCAAATGATGGAACAAAGTTTATTAATGCGAACTAGTATGCATTAACTTTTACTTTTTAGTTAATTTTACAATAACACAGAGAGAAAATCAAAACAAAGATATTAAATAGTAAATTACTTACCCAGACATTATTTGGTCTCTTTGAATTGTTTAAGCTGTCCTGCCGATCTCACTCGCGTCTTATTGGAAATGGTCTTTGTTGAAAAGAATTGCTCTAAGATTGGTTTAAAGTTGGCGCGCTGGCTGGCCTGTTATTATTATAAGTCATGTAAAGGCGCAACTTCAATAGCGTAAACAAAGGCCGAAAACCGCATTATAAATTGATCTATGACACTTATCATGAGTGTTAAAGTAGGCATTTGTTAATTTTGATAATTTTGACTGAAACATAAAGTTATATAGCAAAAAAAATGAGATTGCGATTTAACTTTTAATCATTTTTAAAATGTCGTATTTCTTTCGCATTTGTACGTACCGTACGGGAGGTAGCGCTATAGTTGAGAGAGTCATTTTATACCGGCTTTACTTAATCATAACAATAATAGTAACAAATATCAGTTCCAAACGTCAGCTGCGATAGCGATAGGAGTTAAAGGAGACAGCATAAAAAAGTCATTGCGAAAAAATCTACTTCGATGATTTTTATATCGAGCAAAACTGTATTGTGTGTGCAATTACTGTGTTACTCACAAATTAAAATGAAATTGTTAGCTATACTTTTGACAGGGGTAACATCGTCAGTGATCGTGATAAACAGGTCGCGCGCCCAACGGAACTCTTTGGAAACTAAACTGACGATTCTTATACGCACAAATAATCAGCTGACGACGACATTTTGAAATGAACCCTCAAATGCGTTGAGCTTAAATGATGTTTATCACGTTTAGTGACGGTGTTACTTACCTCTGTCAATAATATAGTTGACAATATTCTTTACTATCTCACAAGCTTAGATTATTAATAGCTATGTCTAGATAGAGTATTGCGATACAAAGGAACAAAAATGTAAGACAATTTTTCGGTATTTGTGTGTAAAAAAATATGCTAGGAAAACAAAATGTGTGATATTTATATTTAATAAAAAATTAGGAATTTTATTTTTACACATTAATTTTACAACTAACATTCTTAGTTATAAGTTTTCCCTTCTATCGGCAGTCCTTATGACTGCCAATTTTTGTTATTTATTATCATTTAGCAGTGGACTGTTCAAGAGCGATGATTATTTCGTACTAGAAATAAATTTTAATCTGGTATTGTGAAAGCCGATTAACGATTTTTAAACCTGTTAAAATATGCAAGAGTAAATTTATTTGTTGATTTAGATCGTCCTCTGTAATTTCCACAAACTTTTATCGCACATATCGCATATTGTTCGCCATTATCATCAATACAAATTATGACAGTAACGTATTCGTAACCTTGTGCGTTTGACTATAAACACGGGAAAACCATTAAGCGCCTGCATGGTCTAAGAAAACAAGGTCTTGCATTCCGAGAGAGTCACGAGATGGCGTCACTATCGGGTTACCACTTTATTGCAACATAACACGAAATGCGATGTCCGTGCGGAGCTTCAGTCACTCGACGACCAGAAAGCCAGTGGACCCGACGGTATCCCAGCGGTGGTTCTTAAGGACTGTGCACCAGAGTTGTCTCCGGTATTAACGGCCTGTACCGCCAGTCGTATTCCTTGGAAACTGTTCCGAAAGATTGGAGAGAGGCGAATGTTCAACCACTCCCCAAAAAAGGCGATCGCCCCGATCCGGCTATATACCGTCCGATAGTCGTCACCTCCACTATCTGCAAAATGATTGAGTGGGTAAACAAACAAATGATCCACTACCTGGAAGAAGACTACCTATTAAATAATCGTCAGTATGGTTTTAAACCGAACCGATCCACGTGTGGTCTTCTAGAGTACATCACACACCTTCGGGGTGAGGCTGTTGTCAGGCACGGCGAATCCCTAGCCATAAACCTCGACAGTACGTTAGTTTTTGGAGCATTTTAATAAAAGGAAAATCAGGTGGCTACTACTTGATTACTCTTAGTACCTTTCATGTAATCTTAATACCTTTCATGTAATTTATTGTATTTAATTATCTGACTTTTAAAAGAGTGACCATGAGTTTCTTTGCCAGTGTTCTTCTCATAAGGCTCTACGCATAATGGAAACTGTAGATTATGGATCGACACAGACAGACAGTGAATTAGGTGTTGTCTAGTCTGGCTCATCTGGACTTCAGTGTCATCCACACGGATCGAGACATGAGCTGGGTAATTCCTGGAGCTTACGTAAGTGATGGAGGCGCCACCCTCAGACCCAGGTCACAAATTGCTCGGAGCGAGCAGAAGCACCTCCCAAAGCGTGACCTTCTGGCCAGTATTAAGATTTCGTCTGCATAACAAGCGACACTAAAGTCAGAGTATAGCTAGTGCAAAGGCAAGCATCGTATGCGAGGTTCCATAGCAATAGGCCTAATGCAGAGCCCTGGGAACCCCCACACATCTCCCTTCAATTTGCTACTCCGTTCCGATCATCGACCGTCGACCAGAATTGCCAATCCGATTGCGTCGGAGGGATCAGGCTACTGTCCTGGACCCTAGGAAAGAGCATGCCTGGCTCTCTTCGTAGAAACTCCGGTTCAAGCTAGTAGTGTCATCTGATTCTTTATGGCAGAGCAGGCCTGAATCACAACAGCTTTGGAGGGTTGTGTATGTTATTTAAAATACATGATTAATAAGTACTTAAAATGTGAGGATCAACATCACCAGGCGAACCGGCGGCATGACTGCACTTGTCAGAACCTCAAATAGTTTATTCCAAATAGAAAGATTGTATTATACCTACACTTAAAAGTGATGTATAAGGGTATTACTTTATGTAGCATTCTAATTTACATTTATTTGATGACTTTCGATGACGCTAGTTACAATCAAACCTAATAGTAATTCATTTATAGTTCATTCTAACCTATTAGTAAAAACAATGGCTTGCAGGTCAATTTCTAAATAGCTTAATTTATCTCATCAAATCCTTATGATATTATTGAAAGTTATGAGCAAATAAGCAAGTAAGCACTCTGAGGAGAAGGAGTAAGATGAATATACATATATTTACAAACAGAGGAAAATAAATCAGATTATATTGCGAATATCAAGACGGGATATGATGCTGAATGTCTTTGAGAAACTAAACTAACTACTAATTATTGTTGATGATTGAGTTGTGACTAACAAAGAGTATTTAAACATATCACAGAGTCATAGATGTAACAGTGTTGGTCATAAACTAAACCGTGTATGGTTTACGTTTATTACGCTCAAAAGTGTACTACTATTGTGAATATTATGACATAAAACTATACATGTATTACTTACAAATTTAAACATCAATTATGATTTAATACGAGAGTCTAAAATATTTATAAAAACTTTCAAGTTATATTTCCCTTTAATTAATTTTGGCCAAGTTAATTTCCCAAGTAAGCAATGGATGACAGTGACGATGAAATATCCAGCAATAGTGAGGATCCAGACAATGCTTCCAGCTACTCTATAGAAGCAAAAGTATATGACAAACGTAATACCGAGCATCCGAATCTAAGCAAACAGCTGTTTGCAGCAATAAGTCAGACAGTTGAAGCGGATGGGGCATCATCCCCTCTGATTTCACGCGCCACAGCAACAAGTGCATTAAAAAAAGTTGGAGGAAACTCGAAGTTTGAAAGTGTTCGACCTAAAAATGTAATGTCTACTGAACCTTTCTGCCATGTGAAATTGGTACGTAACATAATCTACACTTATACATATAAATGAATCCTACTTCGTAGACATGTTTTTGTTATTTTTACATTTGGAAGACAATATTGAGTTGTTTTGAAGTTATCATTAGATATCATAACCAGCCTTTATTGAAAATGCTACCTTCACTGTATGGCAAGCAATTTGGTAAAACAGTTAATTGTTTGTATGAGACTAAAACCAGACGACACAATGTTCCATCATCGGGTCTTTTCCTGATACCTTACTGAAAATAATTGAATTCAGTGAAATTGCTTATTCACATAAAATGTGTGCGTTAATGTTTTAAATTAACGTGAATATTAGTTGAGTCAACATTTGATAGATTCGGGAGAAAAAAATCATTGCATATTTAAGTAGTTTAAAGACAAAGATCTCTCGTTTTCAAATTTTTGCAATCAATATACGTAGTATAACAACCTTGTCATATTCTGGCTGCCCACAATTTTGGCGGCTAGCAAGCATGGACGATTAGCATGTCAGACGCATGCAGCATGGCAGCTGGTTCACACAAGTGGCGAACGGCCCAGGTGGTTTCGATCAGTATCCAGAGGCTATTTAGATCAGTATTTCTATGTCTAAAAAGGAAAGTTCGAACTGTTCGAAAGTCGAAAAGTGGGTGTTATCCCCGTTTTTGCGAGACCGTGATGAAATCTCACTCCCTTCGGTCGTACCAGCCTTTAAGTACCAAAGCCAAACACTCACGGTTGATACTATAACAACACGTCATTTGAATAAATAAATTCATCCATATCCCATGTATTTTTACTTATTTCCAAATATTTAACTTAAAAATGGATTGTTAAAGTTACTTTTAAATAAATTTGATCTAATTAGAATAGATTGTGATATTTGAAAGAAAGTATTGAAACATAAACTATATAATACACATTATCTTTTATGCCTGATTATGAACTTTTCAGGATTCCATCATCCAATTGAAAGACAGCACTAAAAAACTGCTATGTCTTTTAGACGACATTCAAATAAAATCTAAACTCAAGCAGTCACCTACGGGGAACAATTGGAGGACAGCGGGATTGGTTAATCCCATTCCATCAGGCATCGATGTAAGTATTGTCGTTGTCTGTTTCTAGTATGTACCATTAACATCATGCTGAAAAAGAAGTCTTAAGCAACAATTTATAATAGCATACAGTAGGTACATAGAAAACACCTAAACTCCGAAGCAAATATTTGCAGATCATACAAACATTTGGTCCTACCCGGGAATCGAACCTGAGCACAGACCTCAATAAAATCTTATTTCGTTTAAAAAACTCGTCAGCTATGTCTAAATAATACGCTACAAACAAGCTTTTGTGTATTCCATCGTTGAATGACACATTAGGAACAGAAGCACATTTCACTGTTAGATTAGTAACACAATCCTCGCTATTGTTTAGGCACAATAGGACGCGGTGTTCTTTCTTTGTAAGTAGTAACTACGCGGTCACTAAAGCTCACACAAAACACTAACGCACTTACACGTACTTAGTCAGTAGTTTTTCTGTATCATGCAGAACTCGATAAAGAACTTCTTTTTTACAATTTCCTCACACATCTCACGTACGAACGTCTGATCCAGAACTAGGCAAAGCCTTGTCAAGGCCTAGGCAAGGCCAGTCTTGTTTTTTTTTAACTGGGGCCTTTGGTATCTTTACTACGCCTCTGGTCCTATGATGTATTAAGTTTTTAACACCGGGAAGGCACGGAACTCGAACAATAAAAACCTAGTCGAAATGTCACGTCTGAAATACCTATTAGAAAAAAAGTATAAAATACCTATTAGAGACATTGATCAAGTTCAGTCCCGTAAATACACATAATTATTAAAAACTATTTTGTTTCCAGGCAGGTATGTGTACGATGTGAAAAAGATCGGAAGAAGATATGAATGTAGAGACATTTATATCTTCTGCCGATCCTTTTCCCAAATTAGTTTAAGTTTAGGTTAGATCTACTACGATACGGCTGAACTTCGATTTTTACGTAAGGCGACTGCTTAGAACTGCACAATGCTTTAGTTGTAACTAAACTTGTACTGTCGCAATTTTTATTTTTAATTTTTCACGTACCCGTTACGATTGCCAAAGATGTTCGTATTGCAACCGGGACCGATGGCTTAACGTCTGAGGCTCAGAGTGGTCTCAATATGATAAGAAATGTACAACCAACCATGGACTAACTTGGCTCGAATCGTTTAACTTTGCAATAGCTACAAGCCACGAGTACTTACTGTATATTCATTTTGCTGTAATAGAATTAAAAATTACAGATCAATTCTGATGTCTGTTCATTAGCGATAAAGAGATTGGAGACTCAAACACAGCTTTTGGAATCAATTGATTTTGCAGTAAGTTTTCTAAGTGCACCTACCTGATTGTTTTTATTACAAATATCTAGTAAATTAAATTGAGGTTGGATAATAAAGTTCTTAACAATAACCTTGTGTGATGTTAAGGAATCTCTTAAATGTATTTGTTCATTTTTTTAGGATGAAGATGATGACTGTTCAGTATACAAAAAGTTGACAAGAAAATGCAACTGCTTGACTCAACACGAGTACAATGATTTTGTAATACATTTTAATGAACAAACCAAATTCTTCACTAACACATCTGGCGAGATTATTAAGAACTTACGTATATTGAAGAAATTCTTGTACATGGGTGGGGATTATACAAAGCACGCATTGATGTTCCTAAATGAGGTATCCAACTTAACAACAATATGTATTTAACTAAAATTGTATTTATCGCTACCGTCAATTGAATAAGTTTTTTTTTAATTCTGGAAATGTATGTAATTACAAATGTTACTAAATTGCTATCATTCTTTAGGACCACATTATGTTGAAAGACATATTAGATATATCAAAATGATATGAACTATTGTAACTACAGCAGAACTTCTCAATAGGCCCTGAAATAGGTCTTTTTATTGTTATTAATAAGGGTTTTTTATCAGAATGACGAATGACGGACGCGTTACTTACTATTTTTAATTAGTTTCAATTCTGGAACTTTCGAAAACGCACCTTATGTGATTAATCGGAAAGTTGCTATCAGTATATAGTCTTTCTGACCAGCTAGGAGAAAAGGACAAACTTATTCAAGAGGATAAGACCAGTAATACCCAGTAAGTACAACAGATATGACACAACGATTTTCACTTGGAAGCGGTATTGGTTATAGCAAATCATATCCAGAATTAACCAAACAGGATGAAATCTTCGATCCATCGGATGCAACGCAAATTAGTTTTGGCTATAAGCGGAAGTTTGTCCATAGAAACGATGAAATGAAGCTAGAATTCACTGATGTGAAAGCTGAATATGCAGAGATGAGAAAACAGATGACGGATCTACAGTTTCAAATGAGAGAAATGATGACATGTCTCATAGCTAATAACAATAAACAGGTTGAAAACTTTAATAAATTATACGATAACATCTCAGGGGTCAAAGAACAATTGAATAATATCCAATATGCCACTGATGGCGTAGTCGAAGAACAGTTTAACATTCAATGGGAATTATATATATATTATTATTATTATTATTATATTAATTTTAATTGTATCACAGAAAATAAAGTGGCACTTTTAGAGACTAGTCTGCAACAAATAATATCAAATACACCAAAGACACCCTCTTCTACGTTAAATTACGGAGTATAGACGGGACTTTCACCGACAAACAGCTAATGATGTAAGGAGTAACTAAGTCTAAAATACATCATTAGCCCCACTTTTTTTGACTAGCTTCGCCCCGCGGCGTTACTCGCGGCTACAACAATAATAGCGGGGAACAGAACCTGACGCTCATGACCAGTATATATTAGTTTCGTCACTCAATAGAAACGATCTTAATTAACTCACTTACTTAACTTACCATAATTATTTCAAAAACAATTTACATGCTCTTTAAGGCTAAAAATAAGAAAACCTCTGACTATTCTTCCCTTATAACAGACCATCAAAGTATTTATCGAACAGGCAGTGATAAATATCTTGAGCTACTTCTTAACAGCAATCTTACATAACATAGTCACATAGAAAAACTTAAATCCAAATTATCATCTCTTACAACAGGAGTTTTAAGAGGTATCTCACGACTTCTGCCCCATAAAGTTACCATATTTATAGCTCTCTTGTGAAGCCCCATATTGATTAAATAATAGATATATGAAGCATAGCCTCTCAAACTAACCTAAACTTGTTGCAAAGAGCTCAAAATAAGCTAATACAGGTTCTTTTTCACTTTAATTGTCTAATACTAAAAATTTATATGGAAACACAAAAATACTAAATGTAGGTCAGACCTACGTGTGTTATACCTGTTTATTTGAACGTAAAGTAATGGCCAGGGATATACAGACACAACTAAGTTTCACAAAAAAAAGAGACGCCCAAAAGACTCAACTAGAAACGCTAATAATATTGTTTTGAGATCACCTAGTACGGTCAAAATAATCCCATGTTTGAAAGCGCGCAGATACATCAAGCTTTTTAAAGTTATAAAGGAGATCTACCTCTTCTTTTAAAAAAATGAATAAAAATCATGTCATCAAAAACCATAAATAATTGTTAAACTATAAAATTTTAATATCCAACAGACTAACAAAGGTTTTAACTTAATAAATCCTATTAATATTATAAACGCGAAAGTTGGTATGGATATTTGTTACTCTTTCACGTAAAAAGTACTCAACGGATTTGGATGAAACTTTACAGTAATATAGCTTATTCATCAGAATAACACAAAGGCTACTATTTGCCGCGATAACCGTTTATGCCCGCTGCTCCGCCCGCATAAACTAGTGTAAAATGAAATCGAATACGTTGTGAATAATTATTTTATATTACTAAACTATTAGCATCAACATTTATAAAAAAAAAGCTGGATAAAAAGTGAAGCGCATTGTATTGCGATGTCCGTCTATGGTCGCCGTTGTATCAACGAGGGTAGCAGTTGAAAAAATATTATACTGATACCAATTTTATGTACGCTGCTCATAAGTAAAATTTTCAAATCATTAATATGTTTTCATGTTAAGTGAATCGTATTATAATCCTTAATGAGAATAAATATTTTAAAGCGAATACGGGCCGTTCAAGTATTACACGTCAGCAAATTTGCTACAATTATTTACCCAGACCCCCCTCCATCCCCCTTGTCAGCAAAAATAATCAAGGCTCTCACTCCCCTTCCCCATGCTTATGTAAATAATAATTGCATTGCATTTTTGGCTCAAAAATTAACAATATGTTACTAGCCAACTGATCCCGACAAAACGCCGGATTTGATAGATCATTTCATCACGAAAGGTATGTCAGAACTGTATACACACATAGAATCCTGGTTGGATGGTAGATCCGATCATACACTGGTAATCTGAACACTAAGCAAGACAACCATCCTAAAAGACCATCCCTAGAGGAAAATGCAAATCTACACGTCCCACTTAAAACAGAAGAAGACAGAAAAAGCAGCTTTTAACACAAAAAATCTTATTCAAACAGCTGCTTGGATGTCTACTCCCATTATAAATTATGGGGCTCAAAACCGATACTATACATTGAAAATTCTTGAAATGATAACTGTAAATGGGTGCTTAATGCGCCAGTGGCATGCAAGCATGAACGCACACGATAAAAGAGCCCTCAACAGAGCACAAAGGGAACTAAAACGAATACTCAAAGGACATGAAAATGACACCCTGCAAAAAAAACTGTAAATTTTATCAACATTAGAGTAGATGATTACTCCCTTTAGAGAATAACCAAGACATTTAAACGGCCGCAAAAACACATGCCTCCATTAAAGCAGTCAAATGGAGAATGGACAAGAAAACCTGCGAATAAGGTAGAACCATTTACCAACTTTTTAACGGATGTATTAAAACTCCATGAATACGACAATAGTTATACGGAAGAAGAAATCCATCATATAAACGAAAGTGAACAGCAAAGTCCCTTCCGTTGCGACTATATTACTCCTGCTGAAGTGCGGAAAAGTATTAAAAAGAAAAAGTGTGTGTGTACCTATGTACACGCGTTAGAAGTTATATTTCTTTGGCGTAACAGGGTATAAGTTTAATAAACTAAAATGTTGACTATAGCTAACTTCAGGGTGTCGTTTTTTCGTGAAAAGTGTTCGCGCGCATCGTAAAAATTTACTTTCATCATTTTTCCCTAACGCGCCAAAAGAAGTATAACTTCAAAAAAAAGGAGCGGAGGTTCTTCGTGACAATATGTAGGTTACCATATGTGTAAAACTTTTAACTAAGTACTAGTTGCTTGCGTAGTTACCAACTAAACCCCTCTATCCCCCGTGTCATCAAAAATAAGCAAAGCAAGACCCCCTCTCCCCCGCTGCCCTATAGTACGTAATACTTGGTCGGCCCCTACCTAATTCTATTCCATCTCAGGGCTTAACAGATTCTTCGTACGCTGAGAAAGTAGAAATCATACAAGGATGTGCATACACTGATATGTGTAACGTGTTTGAAGACATCTCTTTAGTGATTTCATGTATAGCTTGGCCTTATAAATATGATTCTTATGGAGATACCGTTACACAGGTGTGTGGACTTTCAAAATAGTTATGTTATGAAGTATCATGTATAAAATTAAAAAAACTATCATGCTTATATAAGACGCTTTTCAGGAATTAGCAGCAGCCTTTTTATTCAAATTGGCTCAATTGGAAGAGGGGCGACGATACTTGAAATTAACTTCCAAAATTAATAATGACATTAAGAAAGTCTTTAGGTTAAAAGGATCCAAATTGGATTTTAATACTGTAGAGTCATTGCATGCCACTTTAGACGCACTGGACCCACACAACAGCAAAGAAAATGTTAACGCTGCGTACCACTGTAGACCTGATGACGAAGGTAAACTCAAGAAGTTTTCTAGCAGGGCAAAATGTACACAATATGCAAAGTATGCGTGTATATATGAAAATGCACGTCGCATTTTTAGTGATGTGTATCATAATTGTAAAGAAGTTTATTCCGTTGGCAAAAATGCAAGACCAAAGGTTACACCCATGTATACTGTTTAAAAATAATTCGGATTTAGATGTAGGTATATTTTATTTAAGATTTATTTGTTTCGCGTAAAGAATTGTTACTATGACTTTGTTGTTTTCAGGTTTCGGAACACAAACTATGAGTGCTTTGCAACACTATCGGCGTTACATGACCATGGATGAAATATTCACTCATTTAGACTTCCTTGAAAAATTTAGTAGTGAATCCAAGGGGAGAAAAGAGCTAACTAAATGGCTTCAAGTTTTAGTAACACTATTTAAAGATATGCTTTTTGAATATAATAACAGCGAAATGAACATTCTAGTTACTAACATACTAAACAATTTACTGACTAAAGACATGATAGCAAAACAGTCTGATATGCCAAAAGTGATGATGGTTGCAGATATAGGAACAGAGGTAGGTGTTAATATCTAATTATGTACCTATGGGCATACCCAAGTTCTATGCCAGGAAAGGAGTTCAGATTTTTAAGTGCACTGAACATAAATAAATTTTTATATACATTCTTTAATTATAGAATAACGATTTCGTGGGATCTTCGCCTTCGTTTAAAAAGAATAAAAGTAAAATTCTGCTGCTACTTATTTATGGAAAAATTGCGCCATAGTTCATAAAATTTAAGTAACATCAATTTGTCAGTTTATTTTGTAAAGGAATAAAAATAAATTATTAAATCAATGATCGAGTCGCCAGCTAGCAGCCGAGCACGGCATTGTTGCTTACTGCGCTACAGTGCTGACGAGTAAACAAAACGGACGCGCCGCACTATTTTTAAAAGCTGTACATAGCTAGTACTTACTGCCAATGGCAAAAAGTTATTTTTCTTATCTTTATCGACAAAAAAAGATAATAGAATCGTTTTTTCACGTGGGAGAGCCACGCTTCAGCATGCATGGGCCGGCTCGACCGCAGTGATACCACGGCCTCACAGAAAACCGGTGTGAAACAGCGCCTGCGCTGTGTTTCACTGAGTGAGCTAGGATACCGGAGGCTCATAATCCAACCCTTCCCCAATTCCTCTTCCCATCCCCCAAGGGCGGCAACGCACTTGTGACGCCCCTGGTGTTGCGGGTGTCCATGGGCGGCGGTAATCGTTTACCATCAGGCGATACGTCTACTCGTTTGCCCTTATAACATAAAAAAAAAAACAAGATCCAGGGGCATCATTTTAAAAATGGGTATATTAGCTTAAATAGCTAACATACAGCAAGCAACTTGATTTTAAACTATGTAAAAACTAATATGCGTAACATTAATATTTTAGCCAATACACAAGAGGGATGTATCTAATCAAATTCCAATACCAAAGAAAATAGAGAAAAAAAATAGAAGAATGAAGAGCAGTATGCGGATGTCAACCAAAAGAAATGGTTATTGTTATATTTCTTGTAATTAGATTTATTGAAATACTTCCATTTAGTGACTTAGATCATTTTCATGGTTGTAACTTCTCAGTGACAGTTGTTCATGGGTGATGGTAGGCACTTTCCATCAGAGGAACTATCTGCTTATTTAATTCTCATTTAACAAAAATCACCAAAGGTGACCAAGAAACTACCCAGATATCCCATATTCATCAATAAAAAATTAGTACTTTGGTCATTATTAAATTGATTTAAATTCCAATATAGAATAAGTTATTAATGTATCTCAATGATTTTTTATGCATCAAAATTGTTTCTCTAGATGTGCTATATATTTGGCTTTTCCAGGATGAAGTATCAATTAATATAATTAAACTAATAATTTGAAAGTATACTGGAATGGTGTAATTTAAGTACACTGACAACACAAATAACAGTAATAATGAATTTATTGTTACATTTACAGGGAAATCTCAAGTAATTGTAGTACCAAGAGAAAAAGAAACACATTGAATAAAAACAAATATAATAAAGTAAAATATTGAAAAATTAAATCAACACAATAATTTATAATAGGATAAATGTGTATAAATAACAAGATAATAAAACTAAACATGTAAAATGTTACAAAGGTTTAGACAGATAAATACTCAAGAAAAAGACAAATAAATCTTCTAAGAATAATGTAGTATTGTTTTCTTTCACGTAAAGTTGGTATTTAGTTTAAAAGAAGTTGAAAAGGAATGACGGAAGAATGTAGACTAAATGCATCTTAAAAGGACTTGTATTTTGTCACCTTTGTTAAAGTAAAATATAAAAAAAACAAACTCACATATTTATGACCACATAAAATTTGAATCTGAACATAATTATTGTATAATATTATATCACATACCCAAGTACAGACAGATAAACTCTTACATCTAAATAGAGACCTACTAAAACTAAATAATGCAGTTATGCCCAAAGTTAATACTTTTAAATATTCAATCAAATTGATTATTGTCATACCTGTGATGACTTCTGCGAGACCTATCATAATATGGTACAGAACGTTTGTCTGATGATACAGGAACATTCTGCTTGAATAACATTGCCAACAATATATAAAAACCACCAACAATTTTACTAAAGAAATCCAGTAAGCCAAGGAACATTGGAGTAGAGTTTTTAATTAATATAGAAATTTCTCTTAACAATGCTAAAATAAAGTTGCCCAGGAAGTTAACAAAAGAAGTACTCCCTGTAAAAATTGCAATCACAAATGCAAATAAGAAAGTTATAAACTCCTTGACATTTGTAATTGTTAAAAAACTCTTCATTGTTCCCATAAAATCCACATATGTTTCATTGAGAGATGCAACACTGCTATCAAGTTTCTTATCTGAAGGATCCATAATTTTCTTTGCAGAGCCAGTTAAAATTGGTTCTATTTCTAAAAATGCATCTGATATATGTCTCAAACATTTGACCATCACAATAACTTCATCCTCTCTAAACTTTAAAGTCTTTATTTGGAACCAGAAAGGTCCAAAGGGTTGGTTATCAATTTCTGTCCAGATGCACATACCTGAAGAGGGATATCCTAAGACATCTGTTTCAGTTATGCCAATCCAACGTATATTAGGTGTAATTTCATGTAATTTATGTCGTACATCCAGCAAGTCCGCTTTCAATTCAACTTCAGCTGGGCTAATTACCACTACGTCACGATATCCTATGTCTTTATCTGCCAGTCGTCTTTCGATGTAACGCCCCAAAAAAACTCGCGACTTCAAACTGTCTTTCAAATAGTTTTTTATTTTATAAGATTCTATGTTTTCGGTATTATTTGATTGAGAAGATGTTGTTGTCGAATTGAAGGACAAACTTTGGTGATTGAAACTCATTTTTGCAGAACAGCAATAGTACACAAAATAAAATTAATTTAAAAAAACACAACCCAGAAATAAACTAACCAGCGGTACCGGTTTATAAAATTCACCAAAATGTTTTGATTGATGACATTGACAATGTATTCATTTTTACGTCCGATTTGTTTGTTAGATGTCCAGGGCTGCCAAATAAATCCGACTTACAAAAATTGTAACAGTTTCTGCAAAAAAATTGCCATAAGTGGACCAGGTTTTTTCTAAAAAGATTGTCGGTTATCTTGAGGGACAAAGAAAAGAAAAGGGACACATGCGTGTATTTTGTTTTTAAGTTTTTACGTCACCAAAATTAAATATATGAAATTTAACTAGAGCAAATAAGACAAAAAAGTACGCGTCTCGGAACGACCGACAAAAGTGTTAACATAAACTAATCTAGTTCAATAAGAAAATATATTATATATATCTCGCAGAAATACGGCTAACACTGTAGGTTTTTATCTGTACTACCCGTGCGCGATAAGTTGAGACCTGAGTGCGGTGACGTCACTGACATGTACAGTTCGAACAAAAAATAGAACTAAATAGCTTCCCGCGGCGGGATCTATGACGTTTACATAAAATTCTATCGTAAAATGAATTACAATATTATGATACTTTATTATGTATCACTAAAAATTACAGCCGATACGTATTATATTAAATAAAAAAATATGTTTATGTGTAAGTATTTAATGAATCAAATTAATTAAAAAATAATTTAATCGTCATCACTACTAAGTATATCTATTCCCCCTGGTAGTTGTTGAGATTCGCTCTCACTTTCGCTGTCTGAGCTGGTGTCAGACTGCAAGTTAATAATTAATTGGGCCTCAATTTCGTCTTGCAGGTGATCATCTTCCCAGTATTTTTTTCTAAGCCTGTCGACATGGTTCACTTCCTTTCTCCAGTCACTCTCATTTATACTATTAATAGCATCCCGTGTTAATTTTTCAATATCTCTTTCTAGCTGGTTCACATTTTTATCGGCTACTCGTTGTTTGACCAGGTTCCAAATATATTCTATGGGATTGAGGTCACACATATAGGGAGGCAAACGAACAGCTTCGTGGCCATGCTCTTTTAAAAGATCGTCAATCATATATTTCTTTGGAGGTTTATTTATGTACAACACGTGATACATCTCGGCTTTTGTCATTTCCTCATCAAATGGAATGTTGTGATCTAACAACCATTGCTTGATAACCGCTTTAGTTGCCACACTTGTAGGTGGTTTTTCTACTTGTGTAGAATGGTACGGTGCGTTATCTAGTACCACTATACTATTTAGCGGCAAATTGGGAATTAGCTTCTCGATAAGCCATTTTTTAAAATTTGTTGTATCCATTTCGTGATGGTAGTCACCTATGTTGCTTTTACATTTGTATACTAACTCAGCCCCATTCACGAAACCATTTTCTCCTCCTGCGTGAACAATCACCCATCTTTGCCCTGGACTATGATTTTTTCTGATAGAAGCATCAGTACTGTTTTGCCAGCATTTGCTAACTGTATAATGAGAGTGAATCCATGTTTCGTCAATATAAATGACTGGCCTTTTATGCGCACCCAAATCTTCGTTTTCTTTTAATCGCCGTAGATATCTCGCTCTCCACGCACGAATATCTGGTTTTTGAACCAAAAAGTGTCTCGCGTCCTTGCATTTTTTAAATTTGTATCCTAGTTTCTCCACTAGCACTTTTCTTAAATATGTTTTTTCCCCTTGGAAGTTAAGGTCTCTTTTAGCTATACTTAAAATCTTGTTTAAGGTAGGTATTTCCTTCCTGACCGTATAAAAACTGTCAACAATGTTTCTCAAGGCACATATGTCGAAACTGTCTAACTGGATACGGTTGCTCTTAGGTCTACGTTTCTTGCCCGGTGTTGACAACTTTACATCAGTTAGTGCCGCAGATGTGCCTGGAGTCGGTGAAGCAGTTTGCAAGCGCTTAGCTTCAGTTTTTATTCTCATCAACGTCGCCTTGGAAACTCCCGTTGCCATGCAGGTTCTTTTGATTACCTGATCAACAGGTAAACAAAGCTGCTTGTTTCGCTTTTCGTTTTCGAAAAACTCGAATACCTTCAGCACGAGATTTCTTTCTCCACTACGCAGAGCTTTACCCCTCATTATAATAATAAGAGAATAACTATAACAACAAAAAAGTCAAAAAAATGTAACAGGAACTTTAACAGCAAAAAAACTTAACAGGAACAATAACAACTAAACTTAACACGGATTATTACAACAAAACTAACAACAATTAACGAATTCGGGAGCGCGTCGATACGTGACGTAAGCCAGTACGAGACTACTAGACAAAAAAATGCGGTGCCACCTGTACACTGCGGGCGTCATAGGGTAGGTGCGCGGGTATGAGGGGAGGGGTGACGAATTCCACGCGGGTCTCAAGTTATCGCGCACGAGTAGTATTTTGTAAAACCCGGTAACAAAAAGGCAGCGGAATAACGTTTCACAAGTGAATTTCTTGGCAATAAATATTTCTATTGTAAGTCTAAAGCTCTGTTTATAATACTATTGTATACCTATTTCAATAAATTTCATAACATTTAAATGTAAAGAAATAGATTACAGATTTGATTGTTTTATCAATCAAAAAATAAATATAATTACTGAATAGGGTTGTGATTATTCCATATCGCCAATGTGTCGATAAATTTCTTCACTGAGTTTTTTTTAATGAATATATTTTTTACTAAATATTTAAAAAAGCATTACATAGCTATGCTCCTTTAAAATTACGTAAGGACAGGAAAAACAGTACTTCAGTTAATTCCGTGCAAATATACCTACATAATTTACTATGATATTCTGTATATTTTACTTATATGCTTTATGCTTTCAGATTTCCGACCGATACTGGGTGCATCGGTCGGAAATCTGAAAGCTAAGTTATGGGTAAAAAACATGTAAAGGAAAATTGGAGTTTTGTTACTTCAAATTATTTGGGCTCATCAGTGACGTCAAATGTACGTACATATTTTTATTCATTATCTGTTTTATTTTTCCTCTCGTACTCTACACATTTACCCTATCAACAGGAAAATTGAGTTAGATTTCTTATTTATCGAGCGAAGTGAGATCTCCGCATCAATAGCAAAAAATAGAGTTTGTAAGTATCGTGTACGTCTGTTTATTTGTTCGATGATAATTAGAGTATCGTTAATCTGATCTCTACGAAATTGTGCAAGTAGATTTCTAAAGGAAATAGATTTTTTAAGATCATCTTTGAGTCAAATCGCTTAAGTGGCTGTTGAGATATGAAACTCCCCTCTTATTCACTAGTAGTTCGCAGTGAACTACTAGCGAATTTAATGAAACTGAAAATTTTTGTTGGTAAAATTGATTTCTTAAATGCTAACAAATTATTAATAGGTGAAATTCTTTTTATGCCTTGTAAGTATATCTAAAAGAGGAAATTACACCAAGTATTTATTTCGATAAAGTGATGCAAAACTTCTATATCGAAAGTTATTAGTAATATTAGTTCCACGGACGTTCACACTGTTATCATTACCAAAATGGTGCAAATTAAATGGTTTCATTTAGATTACGACGTATGCAGTTCAGCGTACTTGTAATTTGTATTAATAGAGGTCAGTGATGTGTACCTTATAGCTACTGCAATAAGCCCGTCGTTTGTGCAAATAATAGGCGATTTAGCATTTTTGTAATATATTAGTTTTAATATTAAGTACATTTAGTGTATTACATTAAAATTACTCCGGTATTATTGTTTACTCTGTAAAAATACATAAAAATAATTATATTACGTGTTAATGTGACTAGGGATATGTCACAATTATTTTTGTGCATTTGTTGCACTAATCCTATTTACTGTATAAAAAAATGTTGGTAAAGCAATAAATAAGTTTAATACAGTTCTTTGAGCAAATAATTTTATGTTACACCTACCGCCAAATACAGACTGTAAGGAAGTTATACGAGCAAATTCGACTGACCAATATTAGCGCCTGCCTCTACCCTATCGATGGAGGAGCACAAAAAACTTCACAAATATACTACTTGGCAGATATTCCAAGCTCGGCTCGTGTTTGATTGTTCGTATCCGCCAAGTAACGAGTCGCGATTATTAGTGGAGAATGGCGATGCGACCGTACACAGTCGTGGTTTCTTCTCAAATTCTCAATAAAAAGCCGTGGTCAAAGCAGGATTATCCCAAAGTCTTGCGGTTTGCGCTCGCTCGTCTTTGTCGTTTGTGGACTCCAAAGTCAGAAAAGTGTGTATGTGCGCGTATCGAGAATCGGACATTGCAGTGATCGATTTTTTTGACCCTCCCTATTTTCTAATCTGTCAAAACTATCCACAGAGTACATTGTCAATATAGAAAAAACTATCAAGTACTTTGTACACTTTAAATATGCTGGTCGTTGATCAGTGTAACATAACACCTGTATGCCGAGTCGTATGATCTTATTTAATTGCTACAATAAATATTAACAAATTACGTCCTGTTCTCTTCGCTAGTCCGTAGGGAAATATAAATTAAACAAATCTTAGTTTAAAAAATTTTTACTTCAATTAAATTTATATTGACATTAATTGGAAAGTAATAGGTGTCATTTTTAGATAAAAATTATTTATCAAGTATTGTCAAAATATATGCTAGCTACAGTTTAGAAGACAAATCATAAAATGTGTTTCTGCTGTTATGCTGTCATGATGTACAGGCTGTTTCAATGTAATTAATGATTAAATGCTCAGGAAAATATAGTCTTAAACATCATACAAGTTTATTATTTATTGTTGTTCTCGATAGGAAGGTGTATGACATCAACAATTTCTCAATCATGAAAGATGGTAAGCCTATTGTCCCAGATCAAACACAATTACAATTGGAACTGTGTATTCCGTGAGAAATAATGTAGCTCTACCTTAGACATATATCATAGGTCTATAGCACAACAATAGTCAAACATTACGACTATATGCATTTTTGAATAGAACATTACAAGTCCCTTTAAAAAAAAAGGAATAACATGATAATCTTTTCACAAACTTTCGATGACATACAATATTTCTTATATATATAAATTGAATTTTTATTTATCTACATTAAGAAAATATGTATATATATACAGAAAGTAAAAATCTTCATATTTTAAATGGGCAAGTCTATAATAGTACATATACTAAGATACTCCTTCAAAGTACAGATCATTATATTCCAATTAATTGATTGTATGACAAAACTGTACTAACCCCTAAACTTTCTTTGCCTTTTTAAACTGCCAATAGGTAATGGTATAGTATAATATACCTACAAATGAAAACCAACAAGACAGAAAAGAAGTGTTGCAATTCAAATTAACTTTTCATATTTATTGTACAAGAACAAAGATCTTACAATTTCAGAATAAACACCGTACAAGGCGTTAAGTTTTATTAAAATATTCACATATAGTGAATATTTTACATTTTACACACAAATTAAGAAATAATCTTTTAGTCGTCGCTCGTTATATACGCAGAGACACTATTGTAAGATTACTTAATATTTACAAATTTAACTATACAGACGGAATTAATTTACAAAATATTTGTCCGTTTTAAAAAATTCTTCTAATGAGATATGAATCTAGATCAGATCAATAAAATGTTAAAGATTAATATACTCCTTAATCCTTTCGATAAACAATACTCCATTTGTTGCTTTGATTTCTTGCCAACTTTATCTTCCTTCTTTCTCAATTTATTAATAATATTTCGAACATCTGACAAACAAACCGACCTAGTCCCAAACTAAGCAGAGCTTGTACTATGGGTGCTAGACAATTGATTTTAGTACATACATATTTTTTACAAATACATACTTATGACATACAAATTTATTGACAAATTATTAATCTCTGAAGGTCCGATTCGACAGTCTTTGCCCACGTTTATAAGTATTAGTAAAATACTTTTATTGACTAATTAAAAGGCAGTTTATGCCAATTATAATTTAGCCTCCCTCTTTCCACCCCACTGTTATAATATAATAGATATCAAACTATAAAATAACACACATCGTATAATCGAACAAAGATTATAATACTTACAATGAAGGTACATATCTGTTTGCACGTCAATAAAACATATTCCATCTTTAATCTGCAAACAATATAACGTATTATTATATCTACATAGTTTTTCTGCATATATTAACGCACTATTAAATGACTATTAAAATAATTTTTCGAAAATATTTATCACCACATTGTGACAAACTCATTTGGTTGTGAAGAATGCAACTGACGCAAGGAATAGACATGATGACAGTAACCAAGAACCACTAAAATTATGTATTTATCTCATGAAATCGGGTACATAGAGTATAAAAATCGTATTTATTTTCATATTTAGAACGAGATTAATAGTTAACTAACAAAAATAAAACTACAAAATACAACAATCCGCATGTTAAGTTGAACACTAACCGGAGAGAGTTACGTTACATATGCATAAAGCTCACTTTGTTCGGATGTAATCGACGATCACTTTACTGCTTTTAAGAGCTATAATTTAAACTGGTTGACAAATGGTGACGTCGCGTCTTACACAAACAGACGCCATGACACCACCGAGCGTTTTCTCGTGAATTTTAAACTTAAAATTTAAATCGCAATTTTTTCCTACCAAAACTTTATTCTTAGTAGAAACTTTATTTTTAGTGTTTTTGACAATACGAGATACTTCCGAACATCATAACACAGTTTTTCAAAATTAGTCATCATGCCTATTCTCATTCGTGTTCCTAAGCCTCGTTTACACATTTGATACTAAAACATGAGGAGTAAAACATTCGAAACCAAGATAACCATAAACATGGCTAAGTTAGTTGTCTAAAACATTTAAGTACATTAATAAGATTACTTTTACTATCATCAAACACACATATTTCATATCAGTCATCATATTTCATTTACTAAAACGTAACATAATACAACATTTTAATATGCACAACAATGACAACGCGCAAATGAACATGACAAAGATAAATTTTATCTATATTAGGAAGAAAAGATGAAATATAAAGGAAGGACTTACAATTAGTATATTAATTTAATAAGATAGAGGAAATTCCCCTTTTTTAAAAATGCAAACTCGTAACGGTTCACAATGGTTTAGCTCGACAGAAATCACAATTTACCTATTAGCAATTAGTGCTAAAATGTACTATTAATATTTTCTTCTACACATTATACAATATATACTACATATATACCACAATAAATCTTACCTGCACGTTTACACCCTCACAACCTCATTCATAGAATCCGTAACCGGTTTATTTCGTTGTCAACATAATATAGTCTCAAAAGAGCTAGTACATTGATGTGCGATAAAAATCTAAATATAAATAAACTAATATCATGCAAGGAATCTATAAAATTTGAAACGACACTTTATGAATGGTTTTGCTTTAAAATATTGTACTATCTGGGATTTCCAATTTCTGGTAGGAATTTTTCTATATAACACTATATGATAATTAACTAAAATATGAAAAAGATGTCTAAATAAAAGCCCGTACTAATTAAACTCAGGGCTGATGATGAAAGAAGAATAGCAGTGTACCTGCCAACTTATTACTGAAAACAACGTCAAGATACTGAAATTCGTGAAAATACTGTCCTCGTGTATATATTTCTTAACTAAAATACAAAATTTCACACCAAAATAATAATATTCTTCTAATCATTTAAGAGTCGCAGAGTACCCTGTAATTTTAGGCCTCAATACAACAAAGAAAGAAACCTAGTATCTAATGGCACATAAGAAACTTATCGAACTATTATATACACAATAGTGTTTTAATTAATTAGACACAGCCCAAGGAAGGACTCAAACTATAAACTTAATTATTAAAATATAATAAATAATCCGTTCATGCGATCCCTTAACAAAACTTTATACTAAATGTTCAGCGGTTCAAAAAGTCTTCATAGCTTCATTTCTCCTTCACATTGCATTAGCCTCACTCGGCTGGGTTAAAGACATCTTCCAAAGCGGCCACGGAACCGCAATCGACTAATAATTATTTAACAAAAAGGAAGCCGTGCACGCTGGCTAGGAACTTGTCGAAGTTGTCCTGGAAGCGAAGCCGGTGGGGCCTGAGGCCGTCGAACAGAACGCCATTGGTGAGCACGCCGAAGGCTTCCTCGAGGCGGGGTACGTTGGCCGGGTCGTTGGCTGCGAAGGCCTCGATGAGTTGGCGGGCCAGGCCTTCGAGTAACGCAGGCTTCACGCACGTTAGCGAGTAGATGGCCGCGCCCGCCGCTGGAATGGAATCAGGCGGGATTTCCATCTTGATGATCAGCATCAAGAGCAGCTCGGCGAGCGTGAGCAGGGACAGCGCGTAGGGGTTGTTGTCGCCGAGCCGCCGCACCTTGTTGGACAGCCCGACGATAGTGTCGCAGCATAACGTGGACACGTCGCACGATACCGTCGTCAGTCCTACTCGTAAAGCCGTAATCACCATGTTGAAGTCCTCGATGGGGAGCAAGGTCAGCTAAAAAATAAATAAACGTTTATATTTATCATCTGTACGATTATTAAAGGGCCATTAACGGTAGGGGTAGTTCTCCTAACATTACTGATAGTTGGTTTGATAAATGAGTAGACAACTTTACCGAATGAAGGATTTATCGCTACTAAATAAAGTACAAAAAGTATGTGTTTAAAGAAAGCCCAAAATGTAATATAAGTGCAGTACAAATACGATGATATAAGCTAATTTTGTTAACTATTACAAATGTACGACTTTGCTCGTACATCATCTATTCATAATAGTAAGAAGTAAGGTAGCCCAAATCGTAAAACAAAATCGTGTGAGTATATTCGTTTTCACCGTCGCTTTTAGAGTACACATTATAAATCAGATTAAAATATTGAACATAGAAAATTTATATTTGTAACTATTCGATTCGAGAATACATATAAACAGTCAGTTACAAAAAAAATCCAGTCGGATTCCACTCATGCTTTCCATTCCAGAGTAGAGTCGTTTTGGTAGTTCGAACATAATATAATTAAAAAAGGAAAGGCGTGTACCTGTCCCGCGGCGTCCAGGTCCCGGAGCATCCTGTAGGCGTGCTGCGCCAAGGCGGGCATGGCCAGCAGCGGCGGGGTCACGAGCGGCAGCAGCAGGCGAAGGCCGCGCGCGNTCGCCCCCCCCGCCCGCCCCCGCGCCCGCCCCGCCCGCGCCCGACCGCGCGATGCTGCAGATCACCTCCATCAGCGCGCAGATGTCCTGACACACAACACACCGCGATCAGCATGTTAACCGTCACATCAACGCTCTACAATTAAACTCACTTGTACTTTTCCTCAATGAGTGAGTGAGTTTAATTCTAGAATGTATCTTAACAAATTCCACCGAATACCGAATATAGGGGATATATGATAGAATCGATTGTCTTATCACATCAACATTCTTTAACAATCCTCTGCTGAACGTAGGCCTCTCCGCAAGCACATAAAGGCTTACAATTTCCGTTATACGATCAAAATATTTGACTTTCTTTAAAAATCAATTAAAAAAATAAGTAAACAATGATTTCCAATCTAAAACCATAAGTGTATACTTTTTAATATCTACTAACTGAGCACCGCGATATAAGTTGTTATAGTAGGGGTACAATTTATATATTTATATGCTAAAAATTTAAATCCGTTAAGTAGTTCAAAAGATTCTAGGCTAGCAGTCAAGAAAAGCGATTTCACTTCATGCAGTGTAAAAAAAACTATTTTATTATACTATAAAAAAAAAGATTGAATATTGATTTTAATTCATCTTATTCTGTGAAACATCATGTTGTTACAGAAAATCATACAGAATATCTAGTCTTGCTCTAATATCTAAATATTTCCCCAAGCCGTTTTAAAGTATGGGGATTGCTGCTAATTAATAGCAGAAGGACTAAAATAATCAGCTCTTGCATGTACTGTTTGATTGCTACAGTATCCAAAAAAACTAACCTCATATGCCTCTTCTTCAGCATCTTGTGGTATACTGGATATCTTTCCTGAATTCCATCTCATGTACACCTCAAATGTTGTATTGCAAACTTCTAGAAATCTGAAATTTATTATCAAAATTTTAGTCACTGAAAAGCACAAAACATGTAATTTTTATTTAGCATTATTCAACATTTGGGTTTTATTTACGACGGCCTTAATAGCTTGTGTGGATTTAATAATATTTGCACTAAAGGATTATTGATAATCGTTCAGCGGCAAAGCCCTTTCAAGAATCAAAGAAAAAACCTTTCAAAAGACCTTTTAATCTTTTTTTCTTTTAATGAGAAAGTATTGAATCATACGATATCATATCGAAAAAAAAATAGACTGTATCCAGTTTCAACTAAAGACAGGTTATTGAAAACGGCTGTTAGTTGGCTCTTACAAAAATAGGGATGGTGATACATCTTGTTTTTAATCCGTCCACACGTGCATGGATATCTAAACTAAATATTATTTATAGTCAAGATACCTATTAGCATTCTCAGGATGTACAGAATGCAGCATACGTTTAGCGCTTTTAGCTAGTAAGTTCAACGCTGGCAACACTACGCATGGATAATTGTGGTATCTGTATATAATTCCCGGAACTTTTTCTAAGGCACCTATTAGCATCATGAATTGTTCATCCATCGTTCCAACCTGAAAAAAAACAACAGTTTTAGTGCACTTAACAATAAACATCACCACAGTTTCATGTTTAAGTGAGAAAATTTTTTTTTATTCATTTACACATCATCAACAGTTTTTTTTAAATATTCAATAGTCTACTGCGGGTCAAAGGCCTCTCTCTTCTTAGAAAGGGAGTGTTGGCCTATTATACCACGTTGGTCAGACGTTTTATTACAGGTTTTCTTTCCAGGTCTTTCTCTAGTGCAGTTACTCTCTAAATCGACTCTTCCAACACCTACTAGATGAATATGTATGGTTAAGCTGTGTATTCTTAATCCCTCACCACATATAACTTACATGATTCATTAAAAATACGAAATTAAATTCTTTTCATGCATAGAGCATTTTTTAACTTCACGGTTAACCTGGTAGTTTAGGCAGTCGCCACGCCGCTTTCTAAAGCGCCAAGTGTTGTGGGTTCAAATCCCACAGGGGACAACATAATGCGTGATCCACTAATTGTTGTTCTGAGTCTGAGTGTTCCTTGTTTCCGTTTCAAGACCTCTAAGTCTTTTAACAAGAAATAAGAAAAGAGCCATAAGATATTTAACTGCCGCTGTGGCGCAGTGGTAGCGAATGCGACTGCTGTGCAAGAGGTCTCGGGTTCGATTCCTGAGTCGGTTCAAATGTTTGTATGATCTCCAAATATTTGTTTCGGAGTTCGGGTGTTTTCTATGTATAACATGTATGTATTTACAAAAAAAGTATATAAGTATTAATATCAGTTGTCTAGTACCCATAGTACAAGCTCTGCTTAGTTTGGGACTAGGTGGCGTTATGTGTTAAAATGTCTGAACATATTTATTTATTTATTTATAGATAAACTAGGTTATGGTTAATATTTGATATACCTCTAGAACTCCCTCGGTGACACCAATGAAACAGTCAATTGTATCAGCCAGCATGTTGCGAACTGGCTCTGTATCCGAGTCCATATTTATTATGTTCAATAATTTTTCCTGTAACGCCGCCGTACTTGACAGCAAACGAGTTCTTGCTTCCCCTAGAAATAGTTAAATGTAGAAATAGAAATCAAACTTACGATTTGTTCAACTTCAAGTTGACATAGTGGTGCAGTTTCGTTACTCTTAAATTAAACTTAGACATAAAACGATTATTAAAATCGACGGTGTAAACGCTCATAATAATAGATACTGAATGTCTGAAAACAGTTTAACTCGCTGATATTATAGATCTTTTCTTAGATCTTTTAAACTACTCAACAGATTTTAATGTAGTTATCAACAAAATACCAGTGATCCAAGAGAAAGGTTTATATGTGTAATACATGCATATTATAGTTGAGGAAATCCGAGAATTTCAAAGACTTCCGTGGGAAGCTGGACAGGGTCGCTCGATATACAAGAATAACCTTCAATTTATCATTTTACATACATTTAATTACTTTGATATTAAATGATAACATCAGTATATCCTTACCTTCTGCATACGTAGCCGTTATAGCGAATGCTCTGTGTAATTCCTTCCTAAGACTGCCAGCTAGATTACATCCAGCCGCCTCCCACTGAAGTAGCGCTAAGAACTCTTCACAGGTCGCCAACGGATTTTGCCTACAAGGAATAGAATTTATAAAATAAGCATATTTACATTACATTACATTGACTGCCTCTGTGGCGCAGTGGTAGCGAATGCGACTGCTGTGCAAGAGGTCTCGGGTTCGATTCCTGAGTCGGACCAAATGTTTGTATGATCTGCAAATATTTGTTTCAGAGTTTGGGTATTTTCTATATATAATATGTTAGTATTTACAAAAAAAAGTATATAAGTATTAATATCAGTTATCTAGTGCTCATAGTACAAGCTCTGCTTAGTTTGGGACTAGATGGCGTTGTGTGTTAAAATGTCTCAACAATGTCTCAACATATGTCCAGGAGTAGACAATAAAAGATTGTAGATGATTTATGTATACTGTTTCTGAAACAACCAGCTTATTACCAACATTAAAACACCTGTGTCATAGTAACCATAATATCATCCAGACGAATGTTATAGTGTGGTACTAAACTTCATAATACAACTCTTTTTTCAAAAAAAGAACATTGTCAGGCAAGCGCCTTTCAATATCACAGCGACGTATTTAAAAAAAGAACTGTCATTCGAATTCACCTCGTGTCCTGCCATTTTTATTCGACATTAGTATTGCAAAAATGTAATACAATATAGAGGATTCATTTCATGGGTGTAGACAAACTCTTCTATGCTCACGTGACAGTATTACTAAACGAGGCGTGTTTTAATATATTTTATTATATTACAGTTGCATAAATAACTATTATCGAAGCTTTGAGAGTTAAGTTAGTAAATCGAGCTTTCAGGGAACTCTATGATTTATCAAATTTAATCTTTCTTGAAGAACGAAAATGATATCATTGTGTATAACTAATGTAATTAACAAATTTATGTAGTGACGAATTAAGGCAACAGAGTATCACCACATCTATTTGTCTCGTGTGAAACCTAATTTTGTAAGCGTGTTTTTTTAAAATTATATAAATTTGTTATTTTAAGTATTGTACATTGAAACTCCAAATGAAATATTTACAGTTCATATAAACATTTGGTGTTATGTACAGTGTGCGGTGTAGTGTGCGATGTAGTGTGGTGTGTGGAGTGTGATGTGTGCAGTGTGGTGTGTGCAGTGTGGTGTGTGCAGTGTAGTGTGTGCAGTGTGGTGTGCGGTGCCGTACTTGCGTATGGCGTGCGCGAGCGTGGTGAGCAGCTGCAGCGCGTGGTCGGCGGCGGCGGGCTGCTCGGCGAGGTGTCGCAGGCAGGAGCGCGCGCGTCCCGCCAGTCGCGCCACCGCCCACTGCACGCCGCGCGACGACCGACCGAACGCCGCCTCCAGCATAGGCGCCATCTGACACGACGTTCGCTATATTACTCACTTACTTCTTGATCATATTTCAATTCGTTTTTTAAAATTTTACAAGTCTTTGAATGGCTCTATTATCGTTTCTAGGAAAAAACCATTATTAGCCTATTACGCGGGAGATACTATCACAACTGCGCAAACACAGGTGCACAAGACAGCTATTCGACACGACCGAGGAGAGATCAAGGCGCAAGACCTAAGTGCTCTCCTAGCCCCGGGGATTGAAAGCGCAACTTCCAAACTCCGTGTCGTTATTAAACATTTATATATTCAGAAAAACTAAATAAAATTTTTTTGGCCCGACCCAGGAATCTAACTCAAAACTTCTTGATCATAGTCGATATCAATAGCGTCACATCAATCAAATATTTACAATCGATAGACCACTTAGGTAAATAGATAATATGTTATGTCGCTATTATATTTTAGAAATAAACAAAGGTCGACTACAATTTTTGTCTCATTATAAAGGTACTTACACACTGTCCTACCTCATTATACAGGGACGGTTGCGGCATTAGATATGAGTTTGCCCAAATCTTAAGCAACCACGAAACAGTTGCAGACAGTTCTGGACTAAAAACACTGCCGAGACCAGCTTCTAAAGCGGCACACTCCCAAGCGCTTATGCGCAGTATTTCACCTAATAACCTGAGAACAAGACGAAACGTTATATTTAAAAGATTATAAAAAACAATAATTTCATCAGACACACGATAGTATCTTGTTTCTAACTAAACACTATGAAAATTAAAGTAACTGATAGAATAATTATTTTATGTAAATAAGTACAAATTATACATAGAAAATACCCAAGCCCTGGGCTATGAGCACCTCTTTCTAATCACCTAGTGCAACTGCACTCGGTGATAAGAAACAATAACCGAGGGTAAGCAACGACGGCGCGGTCGGTACCTGGATGGGTGACAGCTGGTGGTATGTTACCATGAGCGGGCAGTCAGTCCCGGTTGTTATCATAGGATAACAGTGGTGAAGCTTAGTTGGAGGCCTTTGGGCGGCTTAAAAATATCCAATGGTAAGATTATACGTAGCCACAATATTGTCTTGCCAATCCCCAACCCGCACTTGGCCAGCGTGGGGACGTATGGCCTTAACTCTATCCTAAGACCCTGAGCAGCAGTTTGTTTAATTATGACGCTTTTACAGCTAAACCACTAAACCTAAACTTTACCGTGGGAGAGCCACGCTTCGGCATAAATGGGCCGGCTCGACCGGAGTGATACCACGGCCTCACAGAAAACCGGTGTGAAACAGCGTTTACGCTTTATCGAGTGAGTGAGGCTACCGGAGGCCCATACCCCAATCCAACGCCCCCTATCCCTCTCACCGTCCCCTTTCCCCCCAGGCCGCCATAGTGTGGGTCACCATGCTGCATTGTTCTTTTTCGCATTGGGGATGGTGACCACCACTCTTGGATTCTGCTCATGCTTTCCATCAGGCAGGGCAGAGTCATTTTGGCAGCTTAAATATAAAAACAATTTTAAAACTTCTAGCTTAACCTAGTAAATATAAAAATAAACTTACATCAGTATAGGATCTACATTATCAGTGTTAGTACTTTCGCCGACCAGGAATCTGAGTGAGGCGTCAACATCGGCACTTTCCCTCGTGCTGTACTGGATGATCTCTGAAGGAATCATGACGACTTCTCCTTCCGTGCAGTCTACGGCGAGAAAGTGACCTGAAACGATAAAAGAAAATACAACTTTATATCATTCCTTCTATAATTATCATTCATACATGTATCTATTCAAATAAATAAAATTAAAGTGTCTGTTTGTTATTTGAAATTAAAATAGCTTTTCACTAAATGTATTAGAAATTATAATTATACGGTACATACATCAAAAACCTTTTTCTTGAATTTTGTCTGTCTGTTAGTTTCAGATAACCGTTTTACCGTGGGAGAGCCACGCTTCGGCATGAATGGGCCGGCTCGACCGGAGTGATACCACGGCCTCACAGAAAACCGGTGTGAAACAGCGCTTACGCTGTGTTTCATCGAGTGAGTGAGGATACCGGAGGCCCACCCTCACCATCCCCCTTCCCCCCAGGCCGCCATAGTGTGGGTCACCATGCTGCATTGTTCTTTTTCGCATTGAGGATGGTGACCACCACTCTTGGATTCTGCTCATGCTTTCCATCAGGCAGGGCAGAGTCATTCTGGCAGCTTACATATATATAAAAAAAAAAAAAAAAAAAAAAAGATAATCTCTGGAACGACTGGGCGGATTCGCTCCGCGGCGTAACCCGTGGTTGTTATTGCTAAGGTAAATATTTGCGTGTTTTTTTTCTCAAGAAAATTATATAGGTAGATAGATATATTTATTTGGAAACGAGAAATGCTATAAAGGAATAAAATATAATAATTAAATTTGTAAATTTCGAATATACAATTTTCACACAGCCAGCTGTGTAAAAATTTCTTTTTTTTTTCATAAAAATATATAGAATTGAACCTTAGTTAATAGGTAATAATGATAATTTTAAACGTTACCAGTGATCATTAAAATCCAATGCAAATCTTCGAAGAGGCTTAATAAATGGTCCGTGCCGCCGGCCGGTTGTTTCCCCATATGCAACAAATGTAGTTCGCTCTCCAACCTGTACATACACAAATGGATTAATTATCTATCTAATACCTTCAAACGAACAATTCTATATAATCTGAATCTTCGAAACGGCTCAAACGTTTTCAGAGGCTATGGTGGTTATAAAGGGTACAATAAAAAAAAAACAATTTTCATAGTAATAAAATTATTATAGAACATTAATTGTCTGAAACTCAGGTCTTACTTAGATCAGGCAGATCACTAAATTGAAATATTGACCTTACTTAACAATGAGTTTAAGAATTATAACTTTTTGGTAAGATATAACTAAAACTTGGTTCTAATTGTATAATTCTTTAAGAATTTGCATTTTTTTATTTCATGGTAAGTCTACTTTTAAATTACATAACACCCAAATCATGTACATTGAAAATAGAAAAAAATATTATTTTATTTTATTTATAAATCGATTTAGTTAGGTTTCATTCTTAAAAAAATTACCAAATAACATGCCGAGCAAAGCTCGATCATCCAGGTAGTTTGTAATTATGATGATAGCGTGTCACTTGAATAATACCACCTAAAAAATAAAAACTTGAATTCAGAACTAGAACATGGTCAGAGTTCTAAGCATTCCTATCAACCTTAAAATGAAGGCACTTGTGACTCTTGCGAGTCAACAGGCGGCGGTAGTAACTGGACGTATGGATGTTTTATACTCTTTCACGCAAAAAGTATTGAGCGATTTTTTAAGAAAATATATAGTAATATAGCTCATACATCACAATAACATGTAGACTATTTTTCAACGCGATAATCGGCCTAATACCATAAAAAAGCTAATAAAAACAGTTGCAGTACTATTATTAATTTACCTTTTACTTCTATCTCTGAGCAACGTGAACAATATACGGGAACTGTGTGCAGGCGCCTTCCGTGCGATCGCACCTATTGTGAGTAGTACATTACTGTGGAGTTTACGCTCATCTTCTTCTAATTCATCCTTAATATCGTCATCACTTTCCCTGTAATTAAAGATTTTTATCAAAACATTGGTTGGGCATTAGGTGTAAAAAAAGATTTATCATGTGGTTTCTGATATATTGACAACTCTTTTTAATTTAACAAAATTTTGTAGATAAGTTGAATTATGGAAACAATGATAAAAAATAATTTGAACAAATTCGAGTTGTTTGTCTTAATCAGTTCCATACCATTAACAGAATTTTAAATCAACAATTTAATTGTCGGTTTATTTATTTTTTTTGATTTTTTTTTATGCCTGGCTGGTTAAAGCGCCTATTTAAAATCAATAATTCTAATAACAATAACTCTTTTGTTTTTCCTCCCACAAAAAAACAACCAATACTCTTGGATTCTGCTCATGTTTTCGATCAGGAAGAGTATAGACAATTTGGCAAGCTCTAATTAAAAAAAAAAACAAGTTCGAGGAAGCGATTATCTGCATGAGAACTACTTTCTATATTAGATAGAACCTGTATAACACATGACTAGCCTCTTCTACCTCTAGACTTGTAGGTACTAACCTTAGTAACTACCTAGTTATGGACCGTAATGTAGCTCTGTGATTTCCGATACGTATATATACAGGCCTCTCCAATTTCACACCACTTAGTTCGATCTATGGCTTCTCGCATCCAGCCTTGCCAGCTGTCTCGCACAAATTGGAGAGGCCTATGTCCAGCAGTGAACTGCGATAGGCTGATGATGATGATGATGATGATATATAAAAAAGGAAACATACCTTGTACCATCCGGCGGTGCAAGTCTACATTGTAAGTATGTGTTGAATATTTCTATACATGGATTTAATAATGTTTCATCTGAATAACCATGACTTTCGTGAACTAGACTACTCCAGCTGTGAAGGAACTTGTTCAATGATTCTCTCCATGCTGTCTCATCGCTGTTACCCTTGAACAGAATATTATAATAATTTAATTATATTCGGAACTTTGAAATATATTTACATATTTTTATGTTTAAGTTTCACAAAATATATAATGGATATTAATCCATTATCATAAAATATAGCACATATATCAAAATATGTACAATTAATTTGAACGAAAATAATAAAATAAATGTTTTAATTTAAACATTGAAACTATAAATACATTAATTCAAGGTTCATTTCTAAAAGTTGTATGTATATATTTAACTAAATATGATTTACATTATATCTATAAATAAAGAATATAAATTTAATCCTGTGGAAAGCAAATAATTATTTATTCATTTATTATCTTACATTCTTTATTTTCAAAGTCAGATAATATCAGTTATATAAAATGTATAAAAGTTATGAAAATACTTACATTTTCTTCCATAACCGCTACTCTTATACAGTAACATGTTAACGTGGTTAAATTTTGCAAAAAAGCAGGTGGTGTTCGAGATATCAGTGCCGCAGAAAAAAACTCAATCAGCCTTCTATAAATATCGGCAATTCCCAGCATTTCTCTTTGAGTGGGCTGTATATACATCATCATATTCAAGAAACCATTGACATAGTTCTCCAAGTACTGTTGTTTGGGGTTGGGATTAGAAACAACTCCACCACTTAGGCTTGCTAGTTGCACTAAACAAGTCATTGATGGACCAGCTAAATCTGGATTAGATCTAACATACATGTGAATCTCAAAGAATAATGCCAGCAGTTCTGGTTGCATTATGGTGTCTCTCCAATTCAAGCTTAAACGTAAAGCAGGTGCCATGTCACTTTCATAGATGGCTTCAAAAGCACCAATTAATCTTTTAGACAGGAGTGGCGAAACATGACTCCAGCAGAGAACCATTTCCACAATAGTCAATAGCTGTTTCGTCAATAATGCTTGCTCTCCTTCTGGTCGGTGACCGGAACGAATTATTTGTTCCAATACACCTACAGTAAATCTAAATATTCGTTTTAAATCCAATGCTTCAAAAGACTTCTTCAATCGAAAATGTACTTCCCATATTAAACCTACGTCAGCTGACTTCACTGTTACTGCATACTCTTGCATAATAGCTAGTATCAGAGAGCATGCCAACTTTTGTTGGCTGATGGGTGAGCTAAGTATTATTTTCTCTAATTCGCCAAGCAAAGCTTTTCTTTCCCTGCCATCCTCAATGCTTCCTCTCTTTACAATTATTGCAATTGTCTGAAAAAGAATGTTATTGATAAATGCATATATTTTCTATTTTAGATGTTGCGTATACTCCCCAGTTCATTTGTGATATATGAGGTAGGTATCTTAGCTTTGTGCTGAAGCAAAACTATACATATGCTCCTGATTTATTTATTAAAAACATAGAATAGAATTGGTATTAGATGAAACTTTGTAAAATAAGTTGTTTTACCTTTGTTTATCCCTCTCCTTCACGGATACAAGAATGAGAATATGCATTTATTAATTTAGTTATTTAATTCTAAATTCTGTACAATTAATAAATTTTAATATGTACTTACCTGTAAAAGCTTTTCCCTTAAGAACCCTGGTGTGTCTCTTCTCAGTAAATAATTGAGTAAATACTCTCTCAAAGACGAAATATCACTTTTTGACAACAAGTTCCATTCTCTAACAAGTGCTACTTTAAGTAAACCAGCTGCTTCAAACAGAACATAATCAGAATTAGATTTTTCTAATATTTCTCTACAGAGTTCGTAAGGGTTTTTAGTACTTCGAAATTCCATAAATACACTTTCTGCTTGGTGTCGTTGCTCTGATGACACCACGTTAGGGGGTGCCTAAGGAATAAAGAAAATTCTGTTAATTAAATACCAAGTAGTCCAGGATTCCGAATAATTAAATAAATATTAACTAAGCAACAGTAATAGTTTAATGACATCGTTATTGATGCATATTGGAAGTAGGATGGGACTCCTCTAATCAAAACACATTTTGCAGGACAACAATTTATTTAAATAATGTTACAATGTCTTTAGAGATTTTAATAAAAAACACATTTCGTAATACTACCTCTGTTAGCTACCACAATCAAGATTTTCTTTTTAACAGTTGTGTATCTCATCAATGTGAAACTACTTATCAAAGTTTTCATAAACGGTTAGAATAGACTCGGGATCCTGAACTAAAATTTCTTTTGAATGTGTCAATGGCAATCTCTGACTTTCTGTTATAGGTGCAAATGACATAAATATAGGTTGTAAAAAGTAAAAAAATAGTAGAATATGCCAGAGATCATAAATCTTGTGATAAGGCCAATAATAATTGATGCTATGAATTCAAATTAACATACACAATACCAAACTGTTGCAACTTGTCATGCTTGCCCATATCAACCTGTATTTCCATAATGCCAATGCGCAATGTGAGCTCTGTCATGATGCTTAGAAGAAGCCTTTTAAATAAAGACAGGCAACATTACCAAATTGTATTAAACCTCTGTCATCATCAATGGCCACAACAGGGATACTGTACGCTTCCAGGGATTGCTTGCACCTGATTACTCTGACATCACTTTATTTTTGAAACAGCTGCCTTTTGCAACAGGGGACTTCACTATAGCAGCGCAAAAACTGCTTGATGAGGACCAATGGGCTTCAAAATCCAATTCATGGAAGCCAAAGGAGTCCCTACTAACTGGGACTGATGAAATTCATTTCCAACTCACATTAACAAGTTAAATACACTTTCAATTCACTAAAGTTAATAGAATAGAGTTGTGTGACTAACTGATTGTTCATATCAAATGATTTAAGCTCACTGTCACTGCAACTATTCATTATGGATACTGGCACATTCCGGATGAGAGCATAGACAGTGGATTCAACGAGACATCTCTTTTTAGTCTTGGAGAGGGATGATAGAACTACTCAACGGTACCCATTAAAGTGTTTTTACTCCTACTCTTAAATTTTATACAAAAGCTGGTGGAAGATCCTTCCTTTATGGTAAAGGGACATAACACCTGTGCCTCTCAACATCTATACATAATTTATCTACAAAATTGTAACAGGTTTAATGGCAGTAAATTTACTGTTATGTAATGTTAATATTAGAAACGCGAAAGTTTGTATGGATGGATGTTTGTTACCCTTTCACATAGAAACTAATGAACGGATTTGGATTAAACTTTACATACAGGCTATTATTTGCCGCATTATCCGATATGTATGCAGGCGGAGCCGCTGGCAAAAAGTACTTTAATATATTGTAGAAAAGCTAATGAAAAGGATCTTTAGTAAGTACTCAAGACCACAGATTTTATAATTTTCATCTGTTTGTCTGTGAGTGCTTATCTCAGAAAGAACTTATCCGGTTTGGATAAGGTATTTATTTATGTATTGTGGAAGAATCAGTTTGCATGTGGTGTTTGCTTTATTTCAATCCTTCAACAACTAAAAAGGTTATATCAGTTTAAACAATTATCGTGATAACCACTATATACACAGGTAAAGCTGCAAGCAAAAGCTAGTTATTAATAAAGCAATGCGTTTTGTTTATGCAAGCATGTTATTTCACATTGTAAAATATCTTGCAATAACTTGGATTAATGGATGTGGCAATAGTTACTTAAGTTATAATAGGTATATTTAATTTATACAGTGTTGGATGCCTTTTGGTGTCTTTTCTAGAGTGCTCTAGACTGAAAGAAATAGATGGCAAACTATCACTCACAGAATGGCTACATTTCATTCTCTGATCTCTTAGGAGTCACAACCCCTCACAAGAGAGGATAACAACACAAGGAGGAGGAAGTTATTTTTAAATGCGAGAAACAAATAGAGCTATGTAATAACTGCCTCTGTGGCTTAGTTGTAGCGAATGCGACTGCTGTGCAAGAGGTCTCGGGTTCGATTCCTGAGTCGGACCAAATGTTTGTATGATCTGCAAATGTTTGTTTCGGAGTTTGGGTGTTTTCTATGTATAATATGTATGTATTTACAAAAAAAAAAGTATATAAGTATTAATAGCAGTTGTCTAGTACCCATAGTACAAGCTCTGCTTAGTTTGGGACTAGATGGCGTTGTGTGTTAAAATGTCTGTCTGAACAATTGTATTCCTATTTTAGTATTTGGCAAAAATGGTTTGATGTATTATTTATTTGACACCTGGAAGAGAATATTCAAAACTTTCAACTCTGTTTATTTACAGAACATTTAAATCATTCATGATATTTATTGACTGTGTCGGTCAAATGTGTATTAAAAGATAATATGTATCTAAACCTCCTTTATAAGTAAAGCCTGTATCCAGCAGTAGACTATTAATGGCTGTTGACGATGTGATATATCAAGTAATTTAATTTTAGACTTCTTAAAAATACCATGACTATTTTCCTTATTTAAATAATACAGACATTTAGTAAATATAAAAGATAGTTCAACTATTAATAGATTCTTTGTACAAACACGAGTTATTATATCAAAAAAAATGGTTTAAAATTTCATGAACATCTTACCAGCAACACCTGAGCAGCCGCTTCCAATGTTTGTATAGCTGAATTATTCATAGTAACACTTTAATATAACTTTAGAATAATTAGAAAAGATAAATGAGATGTGTCATTCAAACTACTGGCCAAACGTGTAATTTGATAAAACTTAAACTAATGTTTAACCATCCAATTGTCGAAATAAATAGTCAAACTACTGATACACATTCACCTTTTTTTACATGCCAACCATTGTAATGACAACTTGACAACCAACTACACCACAGACAATGCATCTCCTCGATCAACAAGGTTGCAAGGAGAGTGGAGACAGTATAAGATAGTCGCAAAAAAAATTAAGTTATCAAATTGATTTATGTACCTTATTCTCAAGCAAAAATTAAATTTCTTTGACGTTTACTTTAAAATATCGCTTTTAATTTTGAAATCCATTAGCAGTACTACAAAAAATTATTACAGCGCCATCTATCAAAACCAGACCGAATTACGGAATCACCTAATAATCCTGTATCGCGATATGAGTTGTATTTCTCGTATAGATAAATATGTATACAACTTTCCCACATCAACTGAAGCGCAGCCCGCCAGGCATGATCACATATACTTTTTTTTCGTTTACAAACTCCCACTGGCCGGCACCCAACCGGGGTTTGCTTCGGGGCGGTGTGTCGAAATCGAAATGACTAAAACCACACGATGTGCTACTCTGCGTCTGAGACGGGAGGGATCCGGGAAGTGCTGTTATTAACAGGGCCGGACTCCTCCCACCGCCTGCCCACACGGAAGCGGGTACAGTTTGCTATTAAACTCTCAATTTATGCGAAGTACGACACAAGCGTACGTCGCCTCCTCGCGGCTGGCCTGTGAAGCGGATGGAGGGGAGAACCCATCCCCAGCATACGCGGCCACACTCAGGGCGGCATGAGACGCTGATAGGCGTGCCCCCACCGCCCGCTTCACCAGCGGCCAATCGGGTCCGAGTGGAGGTCGTCCTCCCGGCCATTTCCGCCGCCTCCTTCTGTGAGATCACAACTTCGCAGACCGCGGTTAAACTGCTGTCGTTACCGACTATGGAGCGTACGCCAGCTGGTAGCGAGAGATCTCCTCCGATGACTGCAGTGAGGGCCCGACGCCTCGGCACCCAGGCGGGGCATACCACCACCGTTTGCTGATCCTAGTCCTCACTGCAGTTGCAGTGGTGGCAGGCGGGACCTAATGCAGTTACTTCCCGAAGTAACCGTGCCCGGAAAGCACCTGCGTCTGTCGGAAGGCTCCCATGCTGCCGCCCTGCCCAGTATGATCACTTCTCCTGGTCGAAGGAACCTCCCTTTGTTTGGTTGTTGGATTTGTGTTGCAGGGATCCCATTATCCACATGACGGAGAAAATATTCTATGTTCAGGGCTTCGAGCATTGTTTACTGTTAGACAGCTGTGTAGACTGAATTTGTCATCATCACCTTTCGTATTTGATGAAGCTGTCAGAGTTCTGAAGACCATAAGTGCAACTAATCGCACCTTTTGTACGTCGGATTAAAAGTTATAAGATTTAAATACATTATATTTTACAAATGAAGATATTATTTAAATTAAAAATCAAACAGAAGATCCACAAAAGATGAAGTTTCTAGATCATTGCTGGTTTGTTCTGAAATCTGCTTTATCTCTTGCGTTAACAGCTTCTCTTTATGAATTAGGTACCTCGAAGAAAACCAGGGTTTACCAAATATTTCATTGCTCTAATTTTTAAGGAAAAAGTTTTCATAATACATGCTAATACTTCCTATTAATAATAAACAAGTATATGTTTTTAGGTACATACAATATAGTTGAATTACATCCAGAACAAATAATCGTGTTTTTGTTCTGGATTGAACACACGCCCTACGCGCTAAGAGGTCAGGGTCATTATAGGCTAGACCAATCTAAAATATATATGGCTAAATATGTAAATTAAAAAACATATATACATACTTTCATTTACTCATGATGTTAAAGATTTGCTGACTAGAAAAGGTTAAAAAACAGACCTTAAATGTACCAAGGTATTTCAAAACATTTTACTTAATTCCGTTAATACAATATGTACTTGCACCTTTTAGATACTTGGTTCACTTAAAGGTATATAAGATTATTACCATAATTATGATTTAATATTTATAAAGCCACTAGACACTACTTTCTAAAAAGCCTAAAAAGTTATAGGTACTATAATATACACTATTCACCTTTAATATTGCCCAATCTCTTCTCCAGTAAACTTTTATCCAATTTGTGCATACATAAAAATTGTCCGTTAAGAAATAATACAGGTATGTCATGCCTATACAATCTTAGCCACCTTACATTTTCCTTTTCAGTGATGTCTATTTTTTTTATTATAAGTTTGTCTTTGTAGGGTTGTAATTCTTCCATGACTACATCACACAGACTACATGGATCTTTAGTGTAAAATGTTAAAATTGGTGGTCCATGTGCATCCTGCCCTCTGGAAACAGTAAATCAAAGGGCAAATTAATAAGACTCTTTAAAAAATACATTTTATTTACCTTTTTTGATCATATTTAAATACCAATACAAACATTTATATGCTTAGTTTGTTTTAAATTTTTATTTATAAAAAAACAAAAAGAAATATATTTAACAATATGGTAAAAGACATTTAATTCTTAAAGCTATGTTTTATAAATATATACTTAATTCTTAACAGCAAATCAATTCTAAAAGGCACAGAAAACAATGTGTTGGCATTTTGTCAGAGACTTACAATTTTTCAACCATGATAGATGAGGCACCACCTCCTCCGTTACAAATAGAAGCTACACCCTTTTCTCCCTTCTTAAGAGCATGGCATAAATGGACTACGAGTCTTGCACCTGACATTCCAATTGGATGACCAAGGCTTACAGCTCCACCGTGAACATTAATCTTAGCAGGATCAATTTCCAATATTTTCTGGTTAGCAACAGCAACCACACTGAAGGCTTCATTGATCTCCCACAGTGCTACATCATCTTTCTTGACACCTGTTTGCTGAAGAAGTTTTGGAATAGCAATAGCTGGTGCAATAGGGAAGTCAATTGGATCACATTCACCATCAGCAAATCCGACAACCCTAGCAATTGGTGTAACTCCTAGTCTTTGAGCGGCTTCAGCAGTCATCAGAATCATAGCGGCAGCTCCATCATTCAATGTAGAGGCATTACCAGCGGTGACGGTGCCATTATCTTTTTGGAAAACAGTAGCTAGTTTTGTGAACTTTTCAAAGTTAACTCTCTTATATTCCTCATCTTCTGAGAACATGAGTGGTGGGGCACCCCTTTTTTGTGGTACTGGCACAGGTACTAACTCATCAGCAAAAACTTTAGCTTCATAAGCTGCAGCACTTCTCTTGTAACTAGATAGTGCATATTCATCTTGTTCTTGCCTAGAGATATTCATTTTTTTAGCTGTATTTTCAGCACAGTTGCCCATGTGAAACTTATTATAAACATCAGTCAAGCCATCAAATACTATACCGTCCACTAACTGCATACCACCATATGCAGTTTCACCTCTCTTCAAATAGAAAGGTACATTTGACATAGATTCCATACCTCCGGCTAGTATTACATCTTGTGCTCCTGTTTGCAAGCCTTGTGCCGCTAACATAATGGATTTCATGCCTGAAGCACATACTTTGTTTACTGTTGTGCAGATAGTACTTTTAGGTAAGCCAGCAAAAATTACAGCTTGTCTAGCAGGGGCCTGGCCCATATTGGCTGGGCACACATTTCCAATGTAAACCTAAAATAAGAACAATATTAAATAATATTATATATATAAATTTAAATAATATTTTAAAGTAATTTATTTCCATTGTAGAAGTCTCGGGACTTGTTTTTGATTAGTCAAGTTAATGTGGTATGTTTCTTTTTTAGTTAGGGCATTAAAAATAGGTTCCACACATAGTCATGTCTCATCTCCTTTTTTAGAGTGAAGTAATTATATATTATTAATATAAATATATTTTAGGTCACATATTAGTAGTTTTGTAGTAAAATAAAAATCACAACCACTAAATTAAATGTTTTATGTAACATACTGATAACAAACTGTTATCATCATCATAATGTGTATTCTTATTAGATAATTTACGATTTTTTAATACTGTTTGTAAAGAGCATAGATTTTCAATTTAATTTATAAATGAAGATAAACAAACCTAGAGACTTCAATATCATTGGGTAGGTACAAATTCATAACTGTTCATTCTCTAGTTATAACTGTAAATCGTTAAGTATGAAGAGAAAGTTGACGAAATCAATTAACCTCTTTAATTTCTTCCTTGGGAATGCCAGCTCTTTCAACAGCACCTTTGATTGCCACTGCTCCCAGTTCCGAAGCTGAAAGGGGTGCTAAACTGCCCCTGAAGGATCCCATCGGCGTCCTCACTGCTGATGCTATGACCACTTCGTTGAGAGAAACTTTTGAGGAGTATGCCGCCATCGCTCTAAGAAGCTGTTGATACAATCGTTCACCAAATAAACTTTAACTTAATTGTTATAAATTTTATTATATTAAGTTGTTGGATAGCTCAGGACTCCCTATCTAGCGAAGCCTTCCGACTGCGACTGAGACGATACGCAAAATAAACTTTCAATTTATATAAAGACCAACCTTAGTTGTGGGGCGCATATTGATGGTAATTATTCTACTTCCTTTTAAAAACAACATGATTTATTCACCAAGTAAAGCTGGTGACGAACTGATTGAAAATGATATGTCTTATCGCGTACAAAATTAAAAAATAAGAAACATTTACATAAACTTATCGCTACTAAGATATCATTACTTTGTTTTCAAATACATTTTTAATGACCCACAGAATAAGGTTTAAAGTTGCATTTCAACCGTGGACTACTACTTTGCATCAGATACTTTGACCCCTAGATCGTTCAATTCACAAACCTGATACCATTACAGACTATACAGCACATCAATACCGGTGAATGCTGTTGTTTGACGTCATATATACAATAGTAAATAAAAATAGCTACCTAATATAAATTACAAGTAACAATTACGTACTCTTACAAAAAAAATAAGATATTAAAACATTGATCAATCGATTTATAATTTAATTTTGATAATTTGTTATATCTGTAAAACGGTCATGCGTGAATGAAATGAATAGTTAGTTAAAAAGAGCAAGAAGATATCGTCAGCAATTTATGCACCAATCACAAACACGAAATACAAGTGTGTTTGCTTTAAGGGATGTTTGCTTGCAGTAACAAAAAATAAGATATTTTCTATAAAGTTACTTCCAGTACCAAGAAATTAAAACAGCTCTTTTATTTCCAAAAATATTTTTTTATTTAAGATATTGCAGTAAAATTAAATTACATTGTTTAACGCGACAGCGAAAAGTTGTGTGACGTCATTTTATTCAAACAAAGCTTGCCAGTGATGCCAAATTATGCTCTACATGCAGGGAACATTGGTTGGACAGCGATAATAACGAGATCATTTCAAATTATTTGTCAGCTAAACTATCCGTTGAAACAGAATCAGATATCGTATATTGGAGATCGATTTATGTTTTTTCGAAAGATGGTCCCCATTTCATCTCATCCACATTTTTTAAATTTTTTTTCATTACTTTCATCGCGATGAAAACTTAAAGACTCGAAAACTTATTTAAAGACTTTAAACACTTGACATTGCCAGAAGTTTCTGATAAGCTGTTTGCTATTCCACCAAAAGAAGAATAACCAGAGCCTTAGAATATATCTAGACTTCGTGTTTTGTCACGAAGAAAATTTTTATCAAGGTAGACAATTTGCCATTGGATTCAATGATGGTAGTAAGTTTTTTCGCTGTGACCGCACTGCTCTGTTTGAGTAATATGACGCCATGCAGACTATACACGACAAATAGGGTTTTAGCGGCAAAATTTACATTTGTTTTTTCTTTGCGTGTTTTATCATTATAATTCGGTTATTATCTACGCAAATATTTTTAAATCTTAAAATTGATTGTTTATAAAGTATAAACACTTTGTAATTATAAACTATTAGTTGAATTCACGTCAAAAAGCTATTAATATGAAATAGTATTAATATATTCTTTACTTTTGATCAAACACTGGCCTAGATTTTTTTACAAAATATAATTATTGTGACATTTCATTGTTGTTTCAAAAATAACAAGAAACCAAACTTTTAAAATGAATATTTTGGCAGTTATAATAATTTATTTGCATTTATAAACAGTTGCACATTATACAGAAATTTTATAGTTCTGAGGATTTAAATATAACATAATAATTAAATAAAATAAAAATAAACTGTATTCTGTTTATAGCTTGCAAGTCTTTGCAGTACATGTTTGTAAATATTTGAAAATAAAGTCTATAAAGTTACTTTCTAAATTAGAATAAGATTTTTCCAGTTCCTCTAAATCAAAAAACTACGGAGTCGATTTTAAGCACGGCATACCAGAGCCATCTCTCCCTGACATACCACTTTCACAATAAAATAGAAATATAACAATATTAAACATCTTTTTCATTATGTATCGTCATAGAATAATAACAATCATAGGTTTTATGTCCGAATCGTCACAACGTTCGTCAAACAACACTTTTCTTTTAGTCAATCAGATCTAATCTAGCATACTCATTTTGGTTATAAAATTTAAGACTTACAGTTATGGAACTAAAATAAAATTAACAATTATTTGTTCTAGAAAAGTAGGACAACTACTATACAGGAACACATAATAACTTAATGGCAATGTAAAGCAGAGTTTATATAATTTAAATATTGAGTAAAATCATATAAGAATTAACTTACAATATTTATCACAGATTTATCAGTAAGTGGTAGGTAAGTGTTAAAAGGCGATAGTTTAGAGGCCAGAGCTTGGACCTTTGTTCAGTGAACTCGGGGCTGAATCTGACCCGTTATGATATCGACGTGGGCCCACTCTTAGCACAAGCAGTTTATAGCATATCTGAAGGATTTCACAAGATTGCAAGTTATTTGAAGAAAAAAAACACAGAAAAAAAACATATTCAACTTATATTCTTCGTAACTACTCCCTCAATCAGCTTACCGTAGTTTTCAGTTTTTCTACCGTTTTTAATAATTTTAAGTTGTCCTTAATTCCTTTGTATTTGATTCAAAAATACTGAGTTTCGAAACCTAACTGATCTTCTGATTAATTTAAAAATACTGAGATCCGAAATCCTTTTCTAGGTCACCCTGCTTAATGTTTTCCTGGTGTAGAGAAAACACCTTTATTTTTTTGTCCTTCTAGTGATATTCGTCTTTTAGTACTGACGGACTTACCTAAAAAAAGATATTTACTCAGGTTTATGACCTACCTACAATTGTTACATAAGCAAAATCATTCAATGTTTTATTTTCTCTTATCAAGCAATTTCTGCAAAAACGTATCAAAATTCTTTCTTCTTTTCTTTTTCTTAGAAATTGCAAACTGTGCCGATATCGACAATTCTGCCAATGTCAAGTGGGATGGATAGGCGTGGGTTTTATAAATAAAATTTTTAAGAGAGATTATAATTTTTGCAGCCATCCGAAATTTTCCAAAATTAGCAGTGGACTAATTGTGGGCTTTTTGTTGTGGTTAGTGAATTGAAACAAAAGGACAAGCACAAACAAATAAAATGTGGATTAATTATATATAACAATAATTGGATGACAAATCAACATTATAACATTCATAGGAATGTAGGTCAGAGTTTGATATTATTACATCGAATGAAAGACATTAAGGCTTGAAGGAGCTTAGGGTATGTAAAGGTTAGCAGAGATTAAAAGTTTAAAGGGATGGGAATTTTTAATTTTGATAGGTAGGAGTAGAGGTCTAAGGATGGGTTATTACTTAAACAGTTGAAGAAAATGTGGTCCAGACCGCCTTCATCTAATCCACATTCACATAGGGATGTATCCCGTACCCGGATTTTATTATTAAAGATTAAAACATTACTCCACGCACGAGCGTTCCTGGGTCTTGAAAAGACGACACAGATGCTCGGGCGAGAAGAACCGTCTCACCTTGTTTAAAACACCTAGCTTCTGCGAGGCCACTTTAGTGACACTCTCAACGTAATCGCACGGGTTGAGCTCTCGGCAGATTTCCATGCCCAGGATAGCGAGCCTACCTTGTAATAGTATTTGAGTGCACTGAAAAGAAGGGAGGGGGAAGGAATGGAGACTTTTTGGCTGAGAACGCGCACACCTGTATTTTCCTGGCGTTGAACTCGACCAGATTCTGGCAGCCCCATTGAGAAATGCGGCCCAGAACATGGCCAAGTTGAGCGACAAGTTCTTATCGTTTTCTTTCAATATCTGCTGGTTTGTCAGAAGAGTATCCAAAATATCGCCTATGAACTGTGATGTCGTCTGCATAGCAATGAATGTTGCCAAGGGCTAACATGTCATTGATATGAAGAAGGAACAGTGTAGGCGACAGGACGGAGCTTAGGTACTCCGGCGATAAAAATTTAAAATCGGAGGCCGCACCAGGTTGTGATCAACTTCACAGATTCTTGGGGCAGCCTTAAAAGGTCATAGTGCTGATGTTTAAGGTGGTTTTGGTCAGCCAGAACGGAACTGATAGCATTTCTGGCCAATGTGTCTGCACACTCATTGCCCACAATTCCAGTATGGCTAGGAATCCATACCAATTGGATCATTCTACCTTTACTAAGACTTTTAAAAAGGCTTTCCTTTATTTGCAGGATCAGAGGGCTGTGAAGTTTATTGTGGAATGGATCTTGCAGAAGTGATTTAAGGCAACTAAGGAAATCCGTGAATATCACTGCCTTAGAGATGGTATGACTCTCAACATACAGGCATGCCTCTAAACTGCGACAGACTCGCCCGTAAATGTTGGGGCCTCTTTCGGACACTAACATTGCAAAATGATTTTAGAGTTTTGCAATGTTTGCAATTACAGTTTGGATGCGTCTGTAAAAAACTTTTCAAAGTGATGAACGCCAGTCAACCTGGAATCTAGGTATATTCCTAAAAACTTTAATCTTTTAACAAGAGAAACTTCCTGCTGCTGTATTTGAACATCAATCTGTGGCAGAGTCTTCTTTCTTGTAAATACTACAACAGCACTTTTCTTTACAGAAAGGTTTAGGCCATGAGCTGATAGCCACTGCCACAGAGATGTAAGGGAAATAGAGAGTGATGTGGCTGCAACTTGGATGAAATGATTAGAAACATACGGTGCCAGATCGTCAGCATACTGTAGTATACTGCAATTATTATTCAGATAAGAGCCCATGTCAGCAGTGTACAGACTATACAGTAAAGGACTCAGTATTGAGCCCTGTGGTAAGCCTCTCCAAGTCCTACTCAGGTCAAACTCTTCACTTGAGATCCTTAGGACCTGAGTTCGAGACATAAGCATTGCAGATATGCAATGTATCATCCTAGCTGGTGGTCTCAGCTGCTTCAGCTTGTTCCTGAGAATGGGTATTAGGACATTATCATATGATGAAGTTATGTCAAGAAAAGATGTAACAACAGATGCATTGATACAGAGAAAGACGTATGTCAGTTACCAATACAGCAACACTGTCCATGGTATTAAGCCCTTTGCGGAAGCCAAACTGGTAATTTGGTAACAAATTTCTTGATTCTACAATCAAGGCAGTTTTTAATAAAATGTTCAAATAATTTAACAAGGACCGATGAGAGAACAATTGGCCTAAAACTGTTCGGATCACCCGCATGTTTGGCTGGTTTTAAGATGGGGATGATGATTTGAGTTTTCCATTTGTCAGGAATCCAACCACGGTGGAAGCAAACACATTTTGGTACTGCAGAAGATTTTGTCATGGTCATGTTGGCGTTGTATCTTCTTTCGGACTCCTTTCTTTATTTGACGGCTCTGGTACATTCACTGTCCCACCAAAGGGGTTATGGTATTTTGCCCCTACTGGAATTTTTAAATTTCTCCACTTGATCTGATCGCTCCCACGAATGCATCGCAACAGTTCATCACCAGGAAGTGATCATCAAAGGATAAGGATCTGAGGTCTAGACTAGGGAGATAATAAAAAGAGTTTTCGAGAGTTTGGGAGTAATTTTGCCAGTCAGTTTCGGAAAGGATATATTTTTCCAAATGGGTTGAACTTGGGATGGACACTTAAATTGGATAATGATCACTACCATGGGACAACTCTGTGCACTGCCAGCTAGCAGCTGCAGATATGTCAAGTGAGCAAAAGGTCAAGTCCATACAGCTTCTATTTTGTCCAGGAAGAACTCTACGAGTAGAACAGTCGTTGTTAAGTACGCAGAAGTCATCCAGGATTTCAACTAAGCCCAAACCAAAAGAGAAGGATCCCCATCTGAAGTGATAGCAGTTGAAGTCTCCCATAAGAGTTCGACCTGACCCGAAATAAACCTCTCGATCCTCCCGACCCCCCTGATAAGACAACCCTAACTACTCCCCCCTTTCGTTCCTACTCCTTTTTTTCCCGATCAACCCTCAATCCCCTCTAATCCTTTGGAACAGTTCGTATCTGTGATCTGTAGAAGACGGAGCAAGAAATTAACAACGCAAAAGCTTCAAGCTCTCGAAAACGTCATGTTGACAATGAGGTTACTACAATTCATCCTCCACAACAAATGAGAAGTAGTGAGAATGTATTTATCACGCGTAATTTTCTTAGAATCGAAGCCAACGGAAACCTGAGTCGTTCGCCGGCAGCAGATCGGGTCCGAGTGGAGATCGTCCTCCCGGGCCTTCTCCACCGCCTCCTTCCGCGAGATGACTTCCTCGCAGAAGGTCGCGACCGCGGTAAAACTGCTCTCGCTGCCGGCCATGGAGTGTACGACGGCCAGCAGCGAGAGATCTCCTCCGATGACTGTGGTGGCAGGCTGGACTCAGTTCCCTCCTGGCGACCGAGTGTAGGTACTTCCCGAAGCAACCATGCCCGGAAAGGACCTGCGTCCAAGAGAGAGAGAGAGAATAGTCACAGATTCACTCAAGAACAAATAGAAAATTTATAAATTCTAAACACACGTGCTAACCAATCGTATGACGCGGTAAGACTCTACAACGAATCAAAATTGTATGGACGCGCAACATATACCGACGGGTCAGGGACTCATCAATATGCGAATGTGGATTAGACGAAGGCAGTTTGGACCACATATTTTTTAATTGCAAGAAAAACAATCCATCTTTGGACTTATATGGATTTTTAAGAAACTTAAAAATCACCACCCCTATTAATTTCTCTTCTCTTTTAACCTATTCATCGCCAGAACTCATTCAGACGTTAATGACTTTCATACGTTGTAATTCCATTAAACTTTAATCAGTTTTCCTCCTTACTTCTTCACTTTGCTATCTTTGTATTTTTTTTTAACACACTAATCTCTTACATTCATATGTCATTGGCAGAATTGTCGACATCGGCACAGATTGCCATATCCAAAAACAAAAAAAAAACTTCTCTTCTTTTGATGAATGGCAATCAGCCGGATCAGCTATTTCTGCCAATGTCAAGTAATTCAAGTCTTCAATTCTAAGTCTTCGAGTCTTCAAGTCTTCGTCGTGATGGAATTAATGATAAAAAATATAAAAAATGTGGATGACATGAAATGGGGACCGTCTTTCGCAAAAACAAAAACGATCAAAAAAAAAAAAAAAAAACCTTACCGACTTGACGTGATTGACAACCTTCAAACAGAGTGCTGCCAGTGATCTTTTTTTTTTATGTCATGTTCACGACTTTTTTGTCAAGCTTTATTATCTTTTTTGTTTTTCTTCAGCCGATCTAGTTCCTTTTTTTCTTTGAGCCTCATATTTTTTGAGATCACTCTTTAATTTCTCCCTATAGCGCTTTTCTCATTTAACCGCGGTAAAAATCTTGAAATTAACAATCTAAAAATATATATATATATATAGATTTCATTAGCATTTAAAAAATCTTGTTAGTATTTCTTTTTAGAAATTTAAATTTTGACCACACGGAGATACAAAAAAATACAAGAAATTTGAAAAGTCCAGCCAAGAGACGCTAGACTTGCGTTATCGGATTTATTTTTAAAGTAAATATGTTTTAAAGATATTTTTGTTCATATCTCAAATATCGACTATCCAATGTTTTAAATTACAAATAATTATTTGCTCTCTAGTGTATACGTACCATAGACACTAATAAAACAGCTAAAACTAAAGTGAAATGTAATAGACAAAGTGCGTATCTGATGTACTGTCTACAGTATTATTTAAAGTAATGTAAATTTAAATTAGTTTTACTTTCCTTTGGTCGTATTTAAAATTAATTTATATGAAAGTATCCCTTCAAATTTTATTTAATCTATTGGAATAAAGATTTTGAAAAAACTATGCAGTATTAAGTTATGTTTATAAGTACACAGCTGACATCCGAAGTCTTCAAAGAAATTCAAGGAAACCAGGTTAGTGATTTAAAAACATTTCTTGTTGTAGCTTTAATATTGACAAATTTTACTATTATTGAATGAAAATTAGTCGTCCTTGATCTACCCTACTTATTAACCAAGCATATTTACGTTTTAGTATCCTAATCATTTTCTCCAAAATGTAAAAATGATACTTTTCAGGCTTCATCCAGTTTACCATTATTTATGAGTTAATGTTAAAATTTTTGTTAGGTTTAAAAATTGGTCCATAGCAAATATAGTGCCAGAAAGTTATTATAGTTATTGTCACTATAACCAATGGGTTTAAATAAATCCTATTATTGTCACTATAACCAATGGGTTTAAATAAATCTTATGTAAAATTAAATGATTTTAAATAATTTACACAGAAGGGTAGTTATCAAAGAAAAAACAAAAGTTTTGTCAAATGTTTTCTTATGGTCATTAAAACAACTTTTATTTATGATAAACCTTATGAGACTGCTGGCTATTTTGTTTATAGTTACTCTTTTTCATAAATGTATCAATTTAAATTGTATGTAAAAAAAATATTATTTGTTATTATCAGATTTTGTGGCACAAAGCGAGAACATCTGACTGGCCTTTAGTATGCCTATAAGTAGGAAAATAAAATATAATGAAAGGCAACTGTTTTCAAGTTGGTCATTAGAGAACATTTTTGGTTGTTTTTAGTAAAATATATGTAAAAATTAGTAGGTAATTTTAATGTCATTTTTGTTATATTTACAAATATTTATTTTAGATCTTTGTGGGATACCTAGATTAATAACTATCTGGAGCAAGGTCTCACTCGGTTTAGCTTAAAAAAAAAAAATATTTACTTATGCAATTACTAACAATCTAAGATGTTTCTATTTTTGAAATGTACTCTCAATAGAATGACCATACATTATTATGAATGGCAGTGACATCAGAAATTCAAAGCAAAACATGTTTGAGATCACTTTGTAGCCTTATCTATCATTATGAAATCCTTTCTATTACAAATTAATACAGTGCACTTATTGATAATTTTATCTTAACATTGTGTAAGTATACTTTACATAGTTCTAGGTAATTTTATCTCTGAAAGTATTAATATATTCTTGTTATACATATGTCATTAGTTTTATTATAAACTGAATGTCAGGTGAGAATCGTTTAACAAACTAATTAGACAAGGTTTGTTAGTTTTTTGTATTTTAAATTGTAAAAGTATGTCAATATTAGCAATTGTTGAGAGTCACCTCAGTGATATTCTTATTTGTTTATGCTAAACTTTTGCCCTTGTTGTATAAATAGTAAATAATATTTATCAATTATATACTATTTTATTTTGGGGACCAGTTCTTATTATCTCTGCACCATTTGGAATTTACTTTTAAAAATAGTCAAAGTAGTGAGTTTTACTTAGTATGCTATCTTGCGCTGGAAGCAAAAAATAAATAAGTAATCCTTTGATTAAAGTCTGTGTATGGCGCTACAAACATTTACTCTTTGTTCACATTACTGTGTTAACATTAAGCTAAGCTTGACGTACAGCTCCATACTGCAATTAAGATTATTAGCAAGTTAATTCATATGTAAATATTAACAACCTACAGTGACCAGTATAACCATGGAAAAATTGTGGAAGATTATCAATTTAAAATGTGCCTGTTGTATTTAAGATAATAGATTTTCTTAGTGGTGGACTATAAAAATAATGGATATAGTTGTTTCAGGGTCAAACAAACAAGCAGGCTATGACTTAGGTCATGCAATAAAAATGGAAGTAGTTAATTTAGGAGAAGGACGGTACGAACAAAATGAAAATGTACCAGGGAGCAGCACCGACAGTGACGCGTCAAGCAGCGTTTTGGAAAGCAATGATAGTGATCACTATAGTGAGGACTTGGACAAAACATTGGAAGAAGATGACTTGAAGGAAGACCTACAAAAAACAATACTGGAATGTTACAGGCCGGATTCCAACTTCTCATCACATACAAGCGATATCACAAATGACGAAGAATTTCAGGCGACTGCCTTAGTCCAGTTTATGGATATTTTGAATGATTTAGATGAAGTTTTAGATAGGTCTTTATTGGCATGTCTAGATGACGGTGCTAAAAATTTTGACAGTGATGAAGAAGATCTCATTTGTAAGATAAAGGAGTGCATTGGTGACAATCATGAGGGTCCTGGATGTTCTGAAGCCCAAAGTTCTATAAATGGCGATACTCAAGTCATCACATGTTTTAGTTCACAACCATTAGTTTCAACTGTAGAAGAAATTGAAATTACACAGAATATATCTGAAAGAAGCAATCTTACTAGTCTCGGCCGCTCTAAAAGTTTTTCGGATCTCTCGGAGAGTGATCGAGAAGTTTTGGTTCCATCTTTAGAGAGAGCTAGTACGACAAACGACAACCTGCGAAATTCAATGAGAAGATTAGATCCTATAATACTACCAGCAATAAATACAGAATCTTTTTGTGAGCCTCTTACATTACCAGTTATACTGTTCTTAGAACACAATATTAACATGAGACCAACAAGTGCACCAATACAGTTACAAGTAACAGCCGCGAACCTAAGCAGTGATAGCGCTTCAGGACCACTCATTGTTGGACGTCGAGCTTTGCTTATGAATCGGACTTTATCTCTCCCGTCCCCTGGGGAGAGTGACGTCACTGCCGGAGATTGGACGGGTCGTAATACAGCGAGGAGCACCGCTAGGAGTACTAGTGCATCTAGTTCTTCCACTGAATCTCTGAATGTCGCTCCTGCCCCACAAAACGTTACAAGTGCCACGGATGAGAGGTACATATAGATTATACCTACGTTTTCGTGTCTTTGACGCATCTTCATTTACCATACCACGCACTTTATTTACGCATCAAGTTTAGCAATCTTCGAAATTTCGTTGCTTTATTACTCAAGTCGCTCTTAAAAAAGAGGTCATTGAATGAGGATGTAATTGAATGAATCATTAGTTATAAAATTCTTCTTTTTATTAGAACAGCCTCATGACCTTGACACTCATTTAAGTAAATATTTTCAGAATTGAAGAGACTGAAGAACCTCCTTTTGGAGTTTGGCCACATCGTATGAGTGCCATGCTGGCGTGCCTCAGCTGCACCGTGGGAATATTTAATATATCTAGATTTGCCATATTCAGTGTTCATTTTGGAGGTATAATATGCATTTCCTTATTTGGTCCCGTAGTGTTTAACGAATACATATGTTGTTTTTTGTTGCAGCAAGCTTCATAATACAGTTTTTTATACTGTCATTGTTAATCGGAATACCATTGTTTACATTACACATGTGCTTGGGCCAAGTATTAGAATCTGGTCCCGTAGACATGTGGCGTATATCGCCGATATTCCAAGGCGTTGGCGTGTCTTTACTTATAACGCAAGCTGTTATTGGAATGTACAGTATAATAGGCTTGTCGTGGATATTTGTTTACTTCAGGGATTCTTTTATAACATCAAACGACAGGTACAAATGGGCCTTACCACACGAATTCAATTTGGAAGGTGAGATATATTTATTTACATTATCAATTCCGTGAATCAATGAAGTGTTTCATCAACGAATTATTATTTTGCAATGCAGGAAACGTCACTGAAGGTCGTCAATTCAGGCGATAATTACTTCTGCTGTGGCTATACAATTAGGAACTCTGTGTTGTTATTGAAACAGTTTTTATTGCAGATGCCGTAACGAAGAACGATACTTATAAGATTCAGGATACGTTGCCCCAATATTTTCACGGTGAAATTTTACAAAAGAACTTGAGCTCCAATAGTTCGTATTTTGGCACAATAAAGTTTCAAGTAGCTTTCAATTTAGCCGTGGTGTGGATGATTGTATTTGTTTCGCTGAGTAAAGGATTGAGGTCTTACGGCAAGGTAATAAACATTAGTGGCGGCCACTTAAATACAAATTAATTCCCCATGAAATGGTAACATATTATGATTATTGCAGGCTGTATATATGCTGATATTTCTGCCTATCTGCGGAACACTCGTGCTCTGTACTAAATTACTCACGTTGATACCATACGATTCTGTCATAAATATATTCTCGGAGACCGAATGGAGCGAATTCTTTCTTAATAGCAATGTAAGTGTTTTTTAGCCATCTTTTGTTTCTGTTTTGATTTTGCTTATTTTAATTGCAACTGCTCTGCATTCAAGTTGACATGAGTAACACAAAATAGCTTGTATAACCGTTGTCGTGATCCACTTGCACCAACAATCAGACAGTGGTAGCAATCCATTTGATGCAAAAAAAACACTACACAATTCTACTATGGTGAATCAGTAAATTTGCACTGGGTTAATGGGCGGTTTTAAAGAGATCAGTGAATAATTCCAACACTACAATGTACGAAGTGATAGTACAGCGCCTAAAGAAAGGTAATATGGAGGACTTGTCACTGAGGAGCTCATAATTACACATCACAATTAGGATTACATTACAACTATCAGAACCTAGCTTGCTATTTCTCTTACTATTCAATTTCAGAGTTGGGCTGCAGCTGCCCAAGAAACCTTTCTTACTTGGGGCCTTCTAGGAGCTTGTATAATGCAGCTAACATCACATAAAAACTCAAAAAATAAGACTAGTGTAATACTTCAAAAGGAAAGCGCGTGTATAGTGGCATTTACATTCGCTGTGTTGTTACTGGGTTCGTTTTTAGCAAACACTTGCGTGCAGATATTGAAACATTATGGCTACGCTTACATACCGGGTAGTTTTGGTAAGTTTATACAGTTCCTACTATCATTTTCTACACTACCACATCTAAAATGGCATGCGATAACGTGTTTATATGTATTAAATCTCGAATCGAATATTGAAACTTCACTTTAAGTGAAGTGTATAGTACTTCTATTAAAATGAATTTTCTCTGTTAGTTTTATAATACTAACTCAGGTGCTACCTACATCGTGTACATGACATACTAAATATAAACAACGTGTGAGGCTTTTTCTGTTTTATGTATTTATTTATTTTGAGCGTTACAATGGGCATGAATATGTAGTGATGATGATATACAAAAGCACCTTGAAATTCTTATATTACTGTCGATTAGTGAATGCATTTGAAACAGGGACGAAGCGAGCATTATGAAGGTAGCTGTAAATAATGGTATGATAATTTATTATACCTACACAAACCTAAATATACATACTGGTGGGATATATAGTGTTGGACATTTATAAAACAATTTTCAGGTTCTAACGAAGAATGAATTAATAAGAAAACTCCTCATTAAATTCAATAATAAAAAAATCACAATCCAAATGTTTTATTACATCAATAGAACTATCGAGAATCAAAATTGATTTGTGGTTAAAATGTTACTGATAATAATGAAGTCTTACAATAAAATCACATTTAAAAATAATCTTATTTGGTTTTAGTCTCATAGGGTAATCAATTAAATATTATCATCGGTTAATTCTCCTTTAATTCGTCAAAGATCAATAATTTTGTATAATTGAACTCTTAATCGACTCAGCTAGGTATACTTTATGTGGAAATAGATTGTTATTAATAAGCTTCCATAAAACATCTGCTTCATTGGTAAAGTAATGCGTTGTCAATTGTAAATGTCATCAACAACCCATAATGTCCCACTGCTGGGCTCGGGTCCACTCTCAGGAGAGGGTTCAGGCCATATGTATACAAAAAATACAACTATGAATAGGTATAGTTTAAACAAGAAAATGGTTAAAATAAGTACAACCCGACTTAGTAAATAGTTGAAAAAATTATCTAGTCTTATCACGTAGGCCATTATTACAGATCTATTGACACCTTATTCACTAAAGTCGGTTCAGTAGTTTAGACGCTACGGTGAACTTATACATACAAAATAATAAAATGTCAAAAATATTACCCTTCCTTTTGACTACGCCGTAATGAGTAAACAACTTAAAAATGCTTTGTAAAGTCCAATTAAATATTGAAAAATAATTCTTAATGTAGACTAAATTGCAGAAACTAATGAACAAAATATATGTATTATTTTAAAAATGAACACTAGTAAAAAAGCGTGGGGTAATCAATAAATTATCTCTCGAAAATATTCATTACTAAACTGAAATTTGTTGTTGGATTATATACTTTAATCACATTTTCTTACAGTCCATTTTTCGATATCTCTTATAAGTTCTAGAGGAATAAGGAATATGCATGTTTTTAATCTGATTATTTACGTCTCTAAGAAAAAATATAAATAGGCTTTATTTAGGCTTTTGACACAGCCAATGACGTCATTTTCATTATAATATGTTCTGCGTTTTAATAATCACTAAATAAAAGAAATCCTTTTTAAGTATATTGTTAAGACAAGAAAGATTTTAGTAAAAAATATTTGAGACAAATAAAATGTTATGCATATTCCCTAATTAATGATACGCAGAAGAGCTAGGGTTCGGCATAAATAGGCCATGTCGATCAGAGTAATGCCACGATCTCACAAAAACTATTGTTTAGGAATTCTTTAGCTACTTTTCATCACGTGAGTGAGGCTTCCAATGCCCAAAACGCCCCTGGATTCTTGACATTTAAGAACAAACTTATGACTAATTTGTAGCAGGTATGACTTACACCGAGTGCTGTACCGTCTGCTCATTTGCCCTCAGTTTAGGTCATACATCTTACAAATAATTTTGCGTATCTTACAGCAAGAAAACGTTTAAAACACTGTAACCCGACTACATAAATTATTTCTATGAAATTTATATTTATAAATTTATGTGTAAACTAGGCCATTATCACGAATCTATTGACACTCTATACATTAAAATCAGTTCAGTAGTTTAGGCGCTACAATGAAATATACAAACGTACATAGACTGCCAAAATTATTACCCTTCTTTTTGGCTTTGCAGTAGTCGGGTAAAAAACCTTCACTGTGAATTCTAATATGCGCTCTCTTATATTTACAGAGACTATCAAATCAACACAATTCTTATGGCCATTGTCGGAGCCAATGCCCAGCAACATGGTATCTACTCCCGTCCGTTATATGGGTCACTATGGCAGTTTAGTAGGGGTGACCACTTGGAAGAGTGGTAACACAGCGCGTGCACTAAGCGGGTGGCAACCTCTGCAACTGGCAACACAGATCGTACCTGCTACTCTTGCGGTGTTGCCTGCTAATATGGTAAGTTCGGTCACATACACACAGTCACAAAAAACGCTCCCTATACAAACTCCAAAGAGCTAAGAAAGCTGCAAAGTCTTTTTGCTTAAAGACTGATCTGAGTTGATCCGAGTTATTTTAGTACTTAAATTTTCATACGAATACAAAAAGTATCCGTGTGGTGATTAACAATATTATTGCCACTTCTATTCATTCCGTGGGTGTACTAACAGCCGAATTAGGGAGCAAAATACGCAAGTCAAAAGCACTGAAGAGAAAAGGAAGACTTAAAATAAACCTTATATTATGTCCGATTGACATGGTATGGTAGGCCAAAATCTCTTTCAGAGGAAAGACCTACGGTCAGTTGTGGACTGTAGATTAACAATATGGTTTTTTTTAATAAATGTATATTACGTGAAAGAGTAACAAACATTCATCCATACAAACTTTCCCCTTTATAATATTTGTAGGATATAATATATTTTCGCGGAGGCGCTCATAGTCCAGTTGCACTCGGTGATTAGAAACAATCAGCGAGGGCAAGCAACGACGGCGCGGTTAGTATCTGGATGGGTGACCGCTGGTGGCATGTTACCATGAGCGTCTCCGTGATTCGGAGGTCACGTTAAGCAGTCGGTCCCGGTTGTTATCATACGATAACAGTCGTGAAGCTTAGTTGGAGGCCTTTGGGCGGCTTAAAAACATCCAACGGCAAGATTTACGTAGCCACAACGTATTCTTGCCAGTCCCCAACCCGCACTGGGCCAGCGTGGGGATGTACGGCCTTAACCCTCTCCTGAGAGGAGACCCGAGCCCAGCAGTGGGACATTATGGGTTGTTAATTGATTTGATTGATTGATAATATATTTGAGCCTACCAATGTGACTCTTTGCCTGGTCGAAAGCATAAGTAGAATCTGCGAGTAGTGGTCACCATACTCATTGCGAATGCAGATAATGTAATAATACTATCGTGGGAGAGCCACGCTTCGGCATGAATGGGCCGGTTCGACCGGAGTGATACCAGGGCCTCACAGAAAACCGGTGTGAAACAGCGCTTACGCTGTGTTTCATCGAGTGAGTGAGGATACCGGAGGCCCATACCCCAATCCAACGCCCCCTATCACCCTCACCATCCCCCTTCCCCCCAGGCCGCCATAGTGTGGGTCACCATGCTGCATTGTGCTTTTTCGCATTGAGGATGGTGACCATCACTCTTGGATTCTGCTCATGCTTTCCATCAGGCAGGGCAGAGTCATTTTGGCAGCTTAAATATAAAAAAAAAAATTTAAAAAAAAAATGCAGCATGGTGACCCACACTGTGGCGGTCTATTAAGATTCTTCTACATTATTAAGCCTCCGGTCTCGCACTCACTAACGAAACACAACCGCACGAATGCTGTCATTTCCGGTTGGATTTCTGTGTCGGTTTTACCGCCCAGCTCGAGCCGGTCCGTCCATGCTGAAATCGGCGTGACTCTACCACTACCTCGAAAACCTTAAGTTTAAAAACACCCCTACTGAATTTTTTGTAGGCTCTTCCACAAGAACTTTATTATTTTCTCGTTTTAAAAAGCCCAAGGTCAACCTCGTGATACGTATGAAACAGTAAACGATTATAAAAAAACGCGCCTTAAAATAAACTAAAAAGTGGAATTTAACTATCGAGGAAAAGTAAACAATCTTACGAATGTCGGTATTATTTGTAATAGAAATCGTTTTATCGTAATATTAATTCCTTATAGTGTTTTTCGTTTTTATCCGTTTAGTTTTTTGTCCATAAGCTTGTTTTTTCTAATTGATTTATACAGCTATTGTTACTTCCTAAGTCCAAATAAATTATATAATATATATAAATTTAACAATCTTATTAATAAAGACTTAGTTATATAAATAAAAAATATATGTTATTGGAATGGTCTCGTTGTCACCGATGATTGATCATAATGAAGTAAGTATATTTTTGGAACTGAAAGCCAATAAGCAAATGATTCTTGTTAGTTCGTAATAATGTAATTGAAATGAGATTGTATTAATCTGATATTGATACTATGGTCCTTAAAATATAACTTGATGTCTATGCAGCTATTACTAGTGCCATTTTAAGACTTACGAGTACATATAAGATATAATTTTGAAGATCGTTTTTTGTTTTTGCGTAAGATGGTCCCCATTACATGTCATCCACATTTTTTATATTCTTTCACATTAATTCCATCTCGATGAAGACTTGAAGACTTAGATTTGAAAACTTTAAATACTTGACATTGGCAGAAATAGCTGATCCGGCTGGTTGCCATCTCATCTAAAGAAGAAGATATAATTCTATTGTAGACTTCATTTGTAATAAAACTGGCGCGTAAATAATGATAATACAAAATAAAAACGCTTGCTTAAAAATATTTACTTCTACGGTTTCATAGCCATCTTTACAGTGATCAAGCTATATAGATTACATATTTTTACCGTGGGAGAGCCACGCTTCGACATGAATGGGCCGGCTCGACCGGAGTGATACCACGGCCTCACAGAAAACCTGTGTGAGCAGCGGTTAAGCTGTGTTTCATCGAGTGAGTGAGGATACCGGAGGCCCATACCCCAATCCCTTCCCCCCCTATCCCCCAAAGGCCGGCAACGCACTTGTGACACCTCTGGTGATACGGGTCCATGGGCGGCGGTAATCGCTTACCATCAGGCGATACGTCTGGTCGTTTGCCCTTTATGCCACAAAAAAAACTTTTTCAGCTTATAATCTTCGCGATACAATAATTTAATTTCTCTCTCTGATGTTTTAAAATTAAGATGATTGGATGTTCTGGTGTCACGATTACACGAAGTGCTATAGATTTATAATACTGTGAGAAAACCATAAAACTCAGTCATTAAAGATGATACCAAAATGTCGTTTTATTGTTTCAGCTATCGCCAGCATGGGCTGTTATATTTTACTTCATACTGATAATGTTCGGCATTGCACAACAACTGGCTATATGGCACTGCGTTATAACTGGTATTATGGCAATTAATGCAGATGCGCTTAAAATTTGGGAGACAACCATAACGTTCTTGAGTTGTGTCTTTGGACTGGCCATGGGATTGCTGCTTAGTACTGATGTGAGTAAACAAATTTTATTTAGGATTAAATTCAGAATTTGCCCGGATCCCACAATATTTCGTATGTTTTTATTTTCATTAGAACAAAATGCTACATAATCTTTAATAAGTCATAATTATTTATAATTCATTGATCATAGAGGGTTGAAAATTTGGGGTTGTATGTACCTTTTAATGCTGTATTAAAAAAAAAATTTGGGGTGGACTACCCTTAACATTTAGGGGGATGAAAAATAAATGTCCGATTCTCAGACCTACTCATATGCACACTAAATTTCATGAGAATAGGTCAAGCCGTTTCGGAGAAGTTTAACTACAAACACCGCGACACAAGAATTTTATATATTAGATTGTTATAAATACAAGTTTAACAAAGTGTGTCAAAGTGTAACAATACAATGCCCAAATGTTAGCTAATTTGTATTTTGATAGTGATATACATATACATAAAATATATAATGTAAATATACTCAAGATGTGTAGATGTGCTAGTATTAGTATTCCATTGACAGGATCAAGATATCATTAACAAACAACTAATGAAACTATGATACATACTTGTTTAGTTATCTTCTAATCCAAGGTTTATCTGTTTACCCCTAATTGTACTCATAACTATGATACATAAAATGACTAATAACCTCTTTTTCTTTTTAATTTTCAGGCGGGTATTCGCATAGTCCACTTTATAGATTACGTATGGGTGGGGTCTTGGTGGCATTGCGTGATTCAAGTGGTGATGACTTGCGGTGTATTCGTAGTTCGAGGACGTCCCTATTCACCTGACGTGGTCGTAGGAGCGCTATACTCTTCCGGTACTCGACTTTCTGCAACACTGGCGGCATTGCTTAGCTTTACTTGGACTGTAATATTGCCTGTTTTATTGTGTGTAAGTATGCTTATTATAGAAGGTGGTAGTTAATTGATTTTATCTTTAACCAACCGACTTCAAAAAAGGAGGAGGTACTCAATTCATTTTTTTTTTTTTAGTTTGTGTGGTCCCATTTCTGTTTGGTTTAGTCTCTGAAGATGATTTTTTTTGTTTGTTTATTTAGCTTACTTAAAGCCCTCATCCATTTTAAAGATTAGGCGGCACAATTGTGTAAAAAGTTTAATTATTGTATAGTAGCGTTTGCCCGCGGCTATACCCACTTGTACAAAAACTAGTCCTTCAAAGTTCAATCTATCTTTATACTGAAATTCTTCCTAAGCGATATAGCGCTGAAACGTAACAAACATACATAGAGCTACTTTCGAACTTATATTAGTATGCGTCCTTGGTCTTAGCCCTTAAAACGAATGCGTTCACTTGTAGTCATTGTTTTGTTCTTTAACTTGCTTCTAGAACTTTGATATATCCAAATAATTACTGCTTGGTTTATTTATTTATCTTTATTGTACACACTTAACAGATAGAAAAAAAAGAATTACAACATACAAATGTGACAATTGGCGGTCTTATCGCTCATGGCGATCTCTTACAGAAAACCTTTATAAGGATAATTTGGTGACATTAATAAGGGTACCAGTAGTAGGGTACACAAATCTCAGATCTGTTCAAATGTAAATATTTACAAAAAAAAACACCAAATTCAAAATATTCATCATTCATATATAAATACACATCTGCCCAAGTATGAGTAGTAACTCATATATACATACATATACATAAATTTAATAAAGGTTTCATCTTTCAAATAATTATATTTCATTTTAGGCAATATGTGTGATGGATTTCCGAGTTGGGCACCAACGTCAGCTTTATACCTGGAAAAAGCAAATCGGGTGAGAATCATGATATACATTACAATTAGTATATACACTTTGTGTGATCTACCTATTATTATTCCGAGTCTGGGTATTCATTGTTAATGTACAATACCTACGCACAATACATTTTTCATTGTGCCCGTTTAATTAATGTATAATGAATATGTAACAACAACTCTCCCATTAGGAATATACATCCTGTGTCTATCCAGACTCAGAACAACAATTTATAGATCACAAAGTGTTGTCCCATGTGGGATTTGAACTTACAACACTTGGCGCAGTAGAAATCGGCGTGTCGACCGCTTAAACCACTCGGCTAACCGTACAGTACTGTATATGTTCCTAGTGCGAAAGTCTTTTTAAAAACAACAAAAAAAAAGATTATAGGGAAAGTAGATCCCCATCTCGAATTCAAGATCTTAAAGCAAAATAATATACATACATATAATAATATAAATACATTAAATAAACATACAAAAAATAATATACGTACATACATATAAATACATAAATTTATGTTCCAAAAATACTTAAATGAAAAATATTTAGAATATAAAAAAAGTTTATTTACAGCTTTTCAGAATATACGCCTCCAATCCCAATGCACTTATGCATTCGGGTGAACCAGTTTTGAAAACATTTAAAAAAATTTGTCTTGCAGGAGTTTAAACAATAACCGCCGAAATTTCGACGGCCTCGTCTACAGTGCTAAATTTTGGCTCACGAAGCAGTCTTTTTGCCGTGGGAAAAAACGCACAAAGCTAAATCTGGGCTGTACGGAGGTGGGGACAATATTTGTACCCCCGAAGTTGTTAAATAGTCTATAGTCCTAGCAGTTGTGTGAGCGGGCGCGTTATCTTAGTGAAAAAGAATGCCACGAACGCCGCTCCTTGGGCGCACGCTATCCAATTCCTCGAAAGCTTGAGGCAGACAAACTTCGCTATACCATTTACTAGTAACTGTTCAACGATCTTCTAGCGGAATTACTGCTACTGGTTCACTGCGTCGAAAAAAACCGCTATCATATTTATTAACGCTCCGATCGCGAACATCTTTTGTGGGCAGATCGTCGTCTTTAAACACCCAATGCGTAGATTGTTGCTTCATGAGAGGATCGTAGCTATACATATATCCATTATTTGTCAGTTGTGAGAATGTAGGATACGTTTTGCGAAGTTCCTCCTTTGAAATTTTATAACATAAATTTGCACCAACCAACTCGACGGCAATTTTGCTCATTGGTGAGAGAATGAGGTATCCATCGCAAGCAAGTAAGCAAGTTTCCTAACTTTAAGGTGTTCATACAGGTGGTGGAAACTTTTTGTGATTCAATATTAAGTTCAGCCTGTATCTCTCGATGTGTGTAATATATATATTTTTTCGCAATAGTCATTCTACCCTGATGACTTTTCATGAGTTACTGCAGTTGATGGTTGGCCGGGTCTGGAGTCATCATTTAAGTTCTCTCGACCACGTTAAAATTAACGAAACCAATTAGTAATTGTTGCTAACACAGTAACAAACTCTCAAAAACTTGCAAATTTTCTTGAGATTCCTTGAACTTTAACCCTCGTTTATAATCATATAAAATCATAGCACGAAAAGCTTCCCGCGAGATGTCCATTGTTGCAAACGAGAGTGACAGATAATCTTTAAACATATTTAAAAAAACTACGCATTGGTGACCAGTGATTTTCACAAAGAAGGTTTGTGTTGAAATTAGCCGTCAATCCAAAATAGATTCACGAAAGAAGAGATTGTATTTATTCTGTGGCTATTAATTTTCGGAGCAACCTAGCTAAAAATTTTTTCTTTATATCAGTTATTGGCCGGTGTGGAGCCGTCAGGTGGCGGTGCTGATGCAGCAGGGCTCGTTGCTGGTAGTGCCCGTGGCCGCTTTCATACAGACCTGGCGATACATGAGTAAAGGACCGCCTGATATATTGGACGTGAGTCTTCTAAACGTTTTATTACAATTAATTTATTTATTTTATTGTACAACTTCAAGCACTTATGTACATCGGCGGACTTAATACCCAGGGCATTCTTCACCTGCCAGCCTTCTAAGTCACGTCTACAAGCTGTTCTCAAGGGTCATCCTGAACCCTGTTGCGCGGAGACTCGACGAATTCCAACCACCGGAGCAAGCTATAATACCGAAGCGGATATGGTACCATAGACCACATCCAAACAGTACGGCAGATTATACAGAAGACAGAAGAGTATAATCAGCCTCTGTGTCTAGCATTCGTGTACTATGACCTTCAACTCGATCGTGATCTGGTCTGTTCTGGAGTCCCTACAGCGTTTCCAAGTGGACTGGCGATCAATTCAGGTGCTGAGATGTCTCTATGAAACCGCCACCATGTCCGTCTAAGTACAGAATCAGCAAACAAGTCCCATACCATTGCATCGAGTATTGAGACAAGGGGATGTTATTTCCCCGAAATTGTTCACAAAGCAATGGAGGATCTCTTCAAGACGCTACACTGGAAAGGACGTGGCATAAATATCAATGGCGAATGCATCTCTCACTTGCGATTTGCGGACGACATCGTCATCATGGCAGAGACGCTGCAGGACCTACAACAGATGCTGAACGAACTGGCCGACTCTACTGTGCATGGGCCTACAGATGAACTTGGACAAAACCAAGTTCATGTTCAATGAACATGTACTACCGGAACCGATCACTGTAAACGGTGCCGTTTTTGTTCAAAAATATGTGTACCTCGGGCAGACTTTACAGTTAGATAGAAACAACTTCGAGGACGAGGTGAATAGGAGAATTCGGCTGGGTTGGGCAGTGTTTGGGAAACTTCGTCGAGTCTTTTCATCGTCGATCCCACAGTGCCTAAAAGCAAAAGTCTTTAATCAGTGCGTCCTACGGCGCGACTGGTGCAGAAGTTCAAAGTCGCTCAGCGTGCTATGCTCGGTGTTTCTCTGAGGGATCACATCAGGAATGAGGTGATCCGGCAGAGACTCAAGGTCATTGACATAGCCCAAGTGATTGGTAAGCTGAAGTGGCAGTGTGCTGGCCATATTAGCCGCAGAAAATATTACCGTTGGGGTAAACGAGTTCTTGAGTGGAGACCACGTCTCGGCAAACGTAGTGTGAGCGTCCACAGGCCAGATGGAGTGATGATCTGCGCAAAACGGCTGGCAGGAGCTGAAGAAAATCAAACCAAGTGGGGTGAAATTGGAGAGGCCTATGTCCAGCAGTGGACTGCGGTAGGCTGATGGATGAACCTTCGGAGGTGTAGAGATCTAATAAAATCGAAATTTAGAAATCGATACAATTGATATTATATTTTATATGCATATATTTATAAACATACACACTACGTATATATATATATATATATATATATATATATATATATGTACACAAAAGTACATATAACTCATACTTGTACACTACAGAAAATATCAAGTGTACTGTTGGTTAAGTTATTCCGCTGTCTGAAGAAGGTAATTAGGTACACGTTCTTTTTAAATGATTATAGGTTAGTGGACATTCTGATTTCAAGTAGGAGCGCATTCTATAGCAGCACCGCTTGCACAAAGGTTATTTTTAGGCCCTGGTTCACCGGTTACAAATAAATTTCGTATATCTTAACTGACAGATTATTAGACCTGTCTTCCATATAAGCTATCTGCAACTTATCTGTAACCGTTGAAACAGGTTAATGTATATACAAAATCAAACTTGTTTTAACGTATCCTTACTCGTTTAACGCTGCAAGGATTACGGAACAAACGGTTGTATTGAAGAACCGGTAAGTTTGTGCATTTTATTATTTGTTCACTTAAATTTTTATCCAAAAGATACCATAGAGTTGGGCTTAAGTCAGAAGTGCGATGCGGGCGGGGCAAGCACGTCTAAGTTTGAGCAAATGCTCGCAGTTAATAGGAATACTTGAACTTTCGAACAGGAAGTCAAATGGCTAAAACTTGATTAAAGAGTTGCGCAATAGTATCGTGTAGAAATAGAAGTAAAACTGCGGTTTTCAAGTCAAAGTACGTCACTTCATCTATTTACCAATAGTTCGTTAATATTATTGACAAAAAAAAAACAAAACAATATATTATTTAAGAGAGGGAAATGTGACCAATTCCACTTACATAGTTACATATTGAGTGTCACTTTACCATATTTCAATACAAAGTGACTAAATAATGTCTGTAATGACTCAAATATATTGGGTTAATCAAGCTGAAAGTTTCACTGCTGCTATTTCAATGGCGACTTCTCCCTTTAGTCGTGACAATTGTTCACAACATAAGCATTACTATAAAAACATTGTTATAAGATGTAGGAATCACTTCGTTCTAAACTCCTTGACTCACCGAAAAATCACATGTCATATATTATGAAAAATGCAACATAATCTCCTTGTTGTCGCGTTACCTGTTAATTTTGTAGCAGACTACACTCATTAGACCACTTGACGTGTTGATATAATGTTTAGCACACTGATAACAGCTTCGTTGAAGATGATTAGACACGTAGGTCAGTTGTAAGTGTACACTGTCCATACAATGATATGAATACATGAATTAACTTCTGTTGTTTGTTATTTGGTGTAACTATATTGCTTAGTGGTAGCCCTTGCAGTATGGTATTACTTCCTTAAAATATAAAAAAAAACTAAATTAAGTGGATGTAAGGATGTGTGGATTTATGTTATTTCTCCGTATGGGGATTTATAATACAGAGTATCACCAACCAGTTTTAATTACATGTGCGTCGTAAGAAGCGAGTAAGGGGTGAAACTACACAGAACAACTTTACTGCAAATAGAAGAATAACTTGAAGCAAACCTGATGGACTGGCTGTCTGGCCAAAACCTATTTGCTAAGGCCATGTCTAGTAGTAGACGATTAAATGTTGTTGATGGCGAAGAAACTATTTCTTCGGTGTATGTGAATATACGTATTCTATAACCTATACTCGACTGGGTATAAGGGGTAGTATGCGAGTACACTTTGACGATACGGAGAACATTTCGCAGCGTATCCAAAACCTGTACCGGCCAACGTTGGGCGCGGGTCTGGCGGGAGGCGGGGCAGCTCAAGTTACGTCGGCGGCGCTAGAAGCGGGTGCGGTTCAAGTACCCCCGCCTGACCCTCCGCCCAAGTACACGCCCCCGCCTTCCTACTCCACGGCCACCGGCGCCAGGCTGCTCAACACCATACGCCGCAGCTTCCGCACGCTCAGACGGTACGGCAAAATATTTTATTTATTTTCTTCTTTTAGACAACTCCCGTGGGGGACTTTACAACCACACCTGTAAGGGATACAAGCACCCATACTCTTCCAATTGGTACCCCTTCCCCCTCCCTCTATATGATAACACGTGCTGGTCTTGGAAGTTATCGCTTTAGAGTGGTAGACACAACATACACATACCCTCTCGGACTCAACGGTTTTTCGGTTCTTCCTTCCTGTGCCGAGCGCTCAAAATCTGGAACTCATTATTGGCGTACGTGTTTTCCTCACTCTATGATCCCGGGTTACCATGCTGCATTTTCCACCACAACTTAACCCTCACTTCTCCCTCTTCCCCCCAAATGCCGGCAACGCACTTGTGACGCCTCTGTGGTGTTGCAGGTGTCCATGGGCGGCGGTAATCCGTTTAGCGACTTATTGTGAAAACCATTTATAAATTGTCTTGGCATTATCCTTTTATTTAGAGTGCAGTAGAACAACGTGAACAGACTAAAAGAGCTCATTTACCGACCATAATTTTAAGAATTTTTGAAATATTATAGAATCACTACAACACGTCCGGAACAATCGCCAGCCGAGGATACGACACAGTTGCCGATCACAGTGAGCGAGACAGTCGAGCGTGACGCATTGGTGTCTCTCGAATCACAACCGCCTGAATACAGCGGCGTATTTGAGGCACCTTCAATAAATATTACTGACGAAATCGATTCAAGAGTAACTACAAGACCTCGCTCGTCAACTTCTCGAAATTCATTATCACTAACCAGGGATTACCTACGAAGATCATTCGTTAGAAAGAGCGACTCCGCGAAAAGTATTCGATCTAGTTTACGCAGGAGTTTTAAGTATGGTGGTGGTCTGACCAGCAGTCACGAACACTTGGTCCGAGGAGCTGAACCCATGTCCAGTACTGTAGCCATGTCGGCCGTCAGCACTGACCATGATCATGAATCGTCACACAGCCGAGCTTCGGTCATATAGTTATTCCTAGCGAATTATCGTTAGGTACTTATGTTTTCTGAGTCGTATAGGCTGTATCAACATCACCAATAGTTTGTGAAAACTTTTGTATTAATCACAATTATTTATTTATTATGGCCCAAGTGTTGATTGAAACTGATAGTTTTCAGACATCTTATAAAATACCTGAATATTGAAAACATCGGCATACCTACGTATAACTTGAAATAACGTAAATTATTCTTCAACTAGTTTTGTTTTTATGTTGAAATTTCAATGAGCCATTAATTGGTTATTTTATTTTGTCATTAAGTTACAATAATATCTAAAACACAATGTAACGTAATAGCAAATAGCTAAAAGCACGTAGTGTGTAGAATTAACTAAAAGTACTTAATAACAGAGTCGTAACCAGTAGGTACATTGGTAAATGTATCAGTTATAATTTATTTTAACAAATTGTGATTTTTTATCATATACACGTTTATTGAGCTTTTTAACCCATTAGTTGAGGATCCGGAGCAAAGCGCGGGTATTACAATATGTCGTCGTATCCGCTAGATGTGGTTGTAGTTTTATTTAGTAATATTTACAATGTTAGTACTTAATTATTAATAGCTTAATGATTAGTCTTAAGCAAGAGGAATCTCAGTTAATCCACTATTTTTTTAATATTAGTAATCCTCTAATTTGTGTCAGCACAATAAGTGAGCCATTTACCTAGTATGTAAATGCTAGTATAGGATTTTAAACTAACATTGATAATAATCTCAGAGCTTAGAAAAAAGGTGTGTAACATTTGGAAAATGTGGTAACAATTGTTAGCGGTTATTTTTAAAAAGAGGTTATGTGAAATATTCAGACTAGAAATGTGTTCCCGTTAAATTATTATGAGCGTATATTGTGTCTAAATTTTGAGATGATGTTGGCAATGTGTGTTTAGTGTTGTATTACTTAGTGTGATAAGGGGCGTATAGAATATATTATGTGAAAAACCCCATTTTTATTATATATGTCTATTTTAAACTCGAATATCGTAAAGGTTACAATTTTTTATATTCCATTTTATGGAATTTGATAAATCGTCGTGTATAAATAACATACATTCGTGTTATCACTATTGTTGTAATACAACATATTGGAAATACATTTATTCTTATCTATGTTTATCGAAGCTCTTAAATCTGTATGTACTTCTTCAAGAATCACAGTATATCCATGCCAATGTTCATTGAAATCGGTGCAGCGGTTTAGTCGAGACAGACAGACATAGTTATTCTTAAAGTTATGTATTATAATGGAAGTATTAGTATTAAAAGACATTTGGCTCTAAGAATAAAACTGCAGTTTACGGTCCATTAATTCGGTTTGCATTTTATGTTGTTATTCGTGATGACTGTTAGACGATTAAAATGTTTGTGGATAATGTTATTTCCGATGTGTTGTACAATATTTGCCCAATTTATCTATCCATATTAGGTTAGTTGACCAAAAACAACCGGAAAATTATGTATAAATATTCTTTCTAACGATGGTGTTTGGTTGGTGTTGTCACATAATACGAAATGTCATACGGAACCAAGTTTCTGTTATAATGCCTATACCTTAACTAATAATCATCAGTGATTATTTAAAATTTTATATCGTGGTCTTTCTAGCTTGCTCTGTTGCCCCTACTCCTTGCTAACTTGGTTTCAATTATTTTAAGTTTTCACTTGGCTTTCGGCAATTTAAATCTTACGGAATTTTATCGTGTGTTGTGTATGACAATGAAAGCCAATCTCTACATTGTGTCAACTGCCCTAAATAAATGGTGTCAAGAACAATACGATTATAAGTAAATAGTGTTTGATGTGTCAAGTACAATGAGTTTAGTGCATTAAGCGAAACAATTGTTCGATAAGTTTTAGTTGTTTTAACAGCTTTTAGTTCCTTTTGTGCATTTACGTAAACCTGCTACTCATTATGAAAAATATTTTTGGGAACGTATTGGTGATCTTTATTGGGATTAATTGTTTGCCGCCATATTATGGGAAGTGATTGCCACTAAGGAGATGCCGTTGTCCAGAGTGGACTATCAAAGGCTGTTGTCTGTGAGTTGACGAACTCGAAATTATTGTAAAGATGGATATATCATTATGCATTAAAATATGAACGTAATAATATTTTTTTCTTTATACAACACTTTTAATACCTAATTATTTTAATAATATCATTTTATTTTTGTAGTCATGTCAACTTCACGTCAAAACCGAGCAGAAATCTAATGCTGAAATGGTCAAATAAAAATGTTACTCATTATTAAATTCTAGGGACCCCATACTTGCTATGAAAAATAAAAATAAACCACATCACAAATCTGACAAACACTCAAATCTTAAACTTATGTAAAATATGCAAAAATTATGTAAATATAAAAAAAGTATGTAAAATCGTCTGTCAAGAATTGAGTATACGGTGTAATATATTCTGTTTTTTTTCTCCGTTTAATATACCTAACAGATACTATTTTTCTAAAAACAAAGCATTTGAATTACATAGACGATTTTGAATTCACTATTACGATTTCCGTCAAGATTGTGAGTAGAGGTTTAATAATGGGTAATCTTATCATTTGTTTCTAATTCTAAGTAATTATGAGTAGCGGGTCAATGCATTTTTAAATTCTCAAAATTCTATTTTTAGTTCTAGTCACACATGCTTCCACCTTTTAACAATTGAAACTTTTTGGTAAAAAAATCATCACAAGCATATTATTTATGATCTATGATTATTGCACGTTTTTATTGCACGTCTGTATTATTTTTAGGTTATTTACTTATTCTTTTGATTCGGCGAATTTTTTTCATTCAAAATTGTTACAGAGTTTATTGATGTATATTAGCTAATTAAACATTTTTACACTCCCATGAATTCTTGTTTTATTATACCGCCTTTGCAACTTTAATCATGAAGATTGTGAACTGATATTACTTCGGTAGTATTATTATTCAAAAAGTTTAAATCGCGTTCTGTAGTTTTATATTGATTGAAAGAATGGTCTCTAGAAAATACCTAAGTGCTCATCTTTAAGCGACCTAATAGATGTACATCAAGGCATCAACCAATCTAATCATACAATTTGCGATAATTGTAAGGCCGTGAACTCACTGAGTGTACTGTTCCTACTATGTACTGATTATTACCATATAGAAACCTTGACTTTTTAAGACAGTTTGCCAATTATGACAAAATGTACGTGAATTAATGAATAAAAATAAGATGACTTGTAAAAAAACGCAACATTTATTAATTCACATTCGTGAGTTCTTAGCCTAGCTGTATAAACTTCCGAGCCGCTACGCTATCAATATATTAAATGTCCTTCACATTACATTCGGTTATTGGGGGCTTGTCGAGCTTCGCTTCGTGCGTTACTTGACTATGGTTGTATTAATTGGCCTACGAATTTTGAGTTCATCGTTGTAAAAAACTTAAACGTGGGGTTTTTTAGAATTCATTTAAAAGTAAGTATAAATTCAAATTAATTGTTGATGTTTTGATATTTCGTGTGCAATATTTCGTGTACTATTTCTTACTATGCAAAAAACTTTTATCTGCGGCAAATCTTTCAGTTCCATTGATTTTGAAGCTTAATCTATTCCAGCATCGAGAGGCCGGAAACATGTCTATTTTATGTATATAACGTTGATTGGACTTATTTCTGAGCTTTTTTAATAGACGGACAATAAAAATTAATAAAGTAATTACATACCTGGAGACCGAATTAAAAGATTAGGTAGCACTGTTTTATTATCTAGTAGGTATATTTAGTTAAATTGCCTACTCGGCTTACCGCTATCGAGGTTAATAGATCTTGTTTTTTCTTTTATTTATAGGATATTAGAATTCTTGGACATTACCATCTTGACTAAACAGCAACAATGGCAGAGTCGACGAAAGTTTCACTGAATGAGGTAGTGGTTGTTTCTGCAGTACGCACCCCTCTTGGTTCCTTCAGGGGAAAACTGTCACCACTTTCAGCGTCAGAGCTAGGTGCGGTTGCAATCAAAGCAGCTGTTGAAAAAGCGGGCATCCCCAAGGAGGCAATTAAAGAGGTAATAAGTTCTCACATTTTTTTAGTTTAGCTTTCTTTAAAACGATTTCGATATCATGTGTATCATGATCAGCGTTGCCAGATTTCTTTTTTAGTCAAACCTGGATTTTGAGTCTTTTTGGTGAAAAAAAAGCGGGATTCTTTCGTCGATAGCGGGACAAAGTAAAACTAATCGCGTCTAATTAGAAATTATGATACATAAGTAACCAAAAAAGGTCGATGCAATAGTTTTGTTTTTCTGCTACATCAACCCTAATTCATGAAAGAGCAAATGCCATTTCCTATTTGTAATGTAAGGGTGGAATTTTTATTTTATTTATTGCCTGCTAATTTTATTCACGATACAGCACTACGGCTATCTAACTTCACTTTGGGCGTTCGGCCAGTTATCCCCAAAAAGCAGGACAAAACCTGTCCCGCGCGGGACATTACAATTTTGATTCAAAAAGCGGGACGTCCCGCCAAAATCCGCACGGCTGGCAACGCTGATCATGATTGTCAAGACTATATAGTTTTTCGTATTAGGTTTGGTACCGATTTTATAAGCATGTAATACAAATGACACTTACACATGTTTACTTCAATGATCAGTTTTAATATTTTTCGTCCTAAAGGTATATATGGGTAACACATGTTCAGCTGGCATCGGTCAATCTCCTGCCCGCCAGGCTTCTATGTTTGCTGGTCTCCCAGAAAGTACAATTTGCACTACAATAAACAAAGTATGCTCCTCTGGCATGAAAGCCGTTATGTGTGCTGCCCAAGGACTACAAACCGGCGCTGAAGATATCATATTGGCGGGCGGAATGGAATCTCTTTCCAATGTGCCATTCTATTTGAAGAGAGGCGAAATACCGTATGGTGGCATGCAGTTGGTCGATGGTGTACTACGTGACGGCTTTTTGGATTATTATAACAACATTCACATGGGAGACTGTGCAGAAAATACAGCTAAGAAATTAGATATCAGCAGAGAAGATCAAGATAATCATGCTATAACTAGTTACAAGAGAGCCGCAGCAGCGTACTCCGATGGCACCTTCGCTGCCGAATTAGTCCCGGTTTCTGTACCCCAAAAAAAAGGTGAACCGATTTTAGTTACTGAAGACGAAGAGTACAAAAAAGTAGATTACGAAAAATTAATCAAGCTACCTCCAGCTTTCCAAGATAAGAATGGCTCTGTAACAGCAGCCAATTCGTCACCTCTTGGCGACGGGGCTGCTGCTTTAGTCTTGATGACTGCTGACGCTGCACGAAAACTAAACGTCAAACCTCTAGCTCGTATTGTTGACTTTGTAGATGCTGCACGTGACCCCATTGACTTTACTATTGCACCATCCATTTCTATCCCTAAGCTTTTAGCTAAGACTGGCGTAAACAAAGAAGATATCGCGTTATGGGAGATTAATGAGGCATTCAGTGCTGTTGCTGTTGCCAATCAAAAACTTTTGGGCTTAGACCCTGCTAAGATTAACGTACATGGAGGATCTGTGAGTCTTAGTAACCCGATAGGTATGACCGGTGCAAGAATTATTGTCCATTTGATACATGCCCTAAAAAAGGGAGAGAAAGGAGTTGCATCTGTTTGTAATGGTGGCGGCGGTGCATCTTCAATATTGATTGAAAAATTATAAAACTCAAAGTATAAATAGTAACAAGATCAACAGTGTATTCCTATTACGTAAACGATCACATGATAACCACTTAAGCCTAAATAAAAACTGATGAAATGTTTAATTTTAGAACATTATCTGACTGACATTATCTCAATAATAAAATTCCGTACAAAAATATATTTTTCCATTGCCTAACGGAATCGGTATGTACCTACCTTCAACACCGTCTTAGGAAATATGGTCGAGATTGCAATTAAAATATTATTTTGTAACAAAGAAATTGGGCATGTGTAGCTTTTATACCTGAAATGTAACCTATCATTCCACAAAAAAATTTGTTTAATTTTCTAACATGTTACCTTTTTAATGAATCTGCACATATGGCTGTGCAGTACATTATTATTTTTATTTACCGCTATAATACCTTTTGATACACTAGCAAAGCCCCGCGGTACAACAACAACCGCAAGCAAAGCCGCGGGGCAAAGCTACATAAAAGTAAAGTTCCTCTGATGTTACTCCTTATATCATCAGCTATCTGCCAGTGAGTCTCGTCAAAAGCGGTTCGGCCGTTCCAGAGATTAGCCGGAACAAACAGACAAGACAAAAATGGTAAAAAAATATATGTTGGTACATGTACCGTGAATACATACATACGCATTTAGTAAAAAGTGGTAATTTTAGTATTACAAACAGATACTCCGAATTTTATTAGTTTGTATAAATAAATAAATATTTTCAGACATTTTAACACACAACGCCATCTAGTCCCAAACTAAGCAGAGCTTGTACTATGGGTACTAGACAACTGATATAAATACATACATACATTTTTTTTGTAAACACATACATATTATACATAGAAAACACCCAAACTCCGAAACAAATATTTGCAGATCATACAAACATTTGGTCCGACTCAGGAACCGAACCCGAGACCTCATGCGCAGCAGTCGCTTACGCTACCACTACGCCACCGAGGCAGTTAAATGATAGTTTTCAAAATCGGATCAGTACTAGTGCCCACAGTTATACAAACTCACAAAGTTTATCTCTGTATAATGATACACCACACCATACCATGGTGTCCGTTGTCCATTCTGGTTCATTTTCGTTTCATAACTAGGGAGCTTCTCTTGGTTCACAATGCTTGTAAAGAAGAAGTAGCAAAAAAAGCAATGATATGTATCTCAAAAAATTTGAAAGAAATTAGTTTACAGAAATGAAATACTTTCGGTGATACTTAAAAATGCTCTAAACAATGGTAGTCTCCCCGTCCAAAATTGTTCTTCTTCTTCGGGTGCCTATTCAATCCTGTAGGTTGGCAGTCAGCTTCCTGTACTTCCTTCCTCATTGTCATTGGCCAGGCGGAACAGTTTCTCAACGGAGGTGATACCGGTCCATTCCCGGATATTACGTAGCCACAATTTTTTCTTTCGTCCAGCGCGTCTCTACCCTTCCACCTTGCCCATCGTTATCAGTGGAAGCAGCATATATTTTTCGTGCCTAAGCACATGGCCGAGATATTCGATTTTGCGTTTTTTGTTGTTTTGCGTTAGTATTTTAAGCATGTGAACGCGCTGGAGCACAGTATCGTTTCTGATCTTTTGCGTCCAACTACTTCAAAGCATGCGACGGTAGCACCACATTTCAAATGCCTCTAGGCGTCTCATTGTGTCGTCTTTTAAGGTCTATGCTTCGCAGCCGTACATGACTATGGGCCAGATGTAACACAGAAGTATCCTTACTCAGAGTTTTATGTTAATTTAACGACACCACAGAACTTTCCTCGTTTTATTGAAAGAGGCACGGGCAAATTCTATCCGGGTTTTAATTTCTTGGTCGGAATCCCATGCTTCGTTTACCCAAGCACCTCGGTACTTAAATTTTTGTACTTGTTCTAGTTGTCTCCCCTCAATCGTTATGTTAGGATTTAAATCTGGATTCCTGGAGACTACCAACAGTTTCGTTTTGCTGATATTTATTGACAGACCAAAATTATTCTAGTCAGGCGTAAATGCTCTTGTATTATCATGAGAAGGAACCATGTAAGAATGTAAAAAAAGTAGTTCATTCATCCCTCTTCAATACCTTAACACTGTGCACTTTAAGGAAACTTCTGGCTAAATCTGGTCCAGGCGTGTTATTTTAAACCTTTTCTCTATAATGCCAACTTGGTCTAAGTATTCGTTAGTTTATAACTTTAAATCATCAAGTTGAAGAGGATATCCCCATTTAGCAGATACGTTTATATATTTCCAATTCCGTCTCCTTTGATACCACTGTCTGTCCGCCTTGTCTTCAAATTTTTTTGGTAGGTATGCCTCTAAAGGACTGATTAACTCATTTAATTTATTTCGCCATAAAACTCAAGGAATCACTAACACTTGACTGCCTCGGTGGCGCAGCGGTAGCGTATGCGAGTGCTGTTCTTGAGGTTTTGGGCTCGATTCCCGGGTCGGATCAAATATTTGTATGATCTGCAAATATTTGTTCTGGAGTTCGGGTGTTTTCTATGTATGATATGTATGTTTTTACAAAAAAAACGTATTTATGTATTAATATCAGTTGTCTATAACATAATAATAATACAAGCTCTGCTTGGTTTGGGACTAGATGGCGTTGTGTGTTTGATGTCCGAAATATTTATTTATCATTGCATGCTCGAACTTCTTGTTCAATGCGTTCTCTGCGAATACGCACTAATTATAGGGGTTAAAGCATGCGACTGCCAATCAAGAGGTCTCGGGTTCAAATCCCGGGTCGGGCTAAGATGTTATTGAGTTTTTCTCCGTTCCCGTGCCTCGAAGAGCACTTAAACTGTCACTGTCGGTCCTGCGCCTGATATCTCCAATCGTGTTGAATAACCGCCCCATCGGCTTATGAGAGCGAGGGAACAGTGTGTGTTTGGGCACACATTTGTGCAGTATAATATTTCCTGCGTAGTTGGCTGGTCTCCGTTAAAACTGGTCGCCACTGAACAACATATAAAAGAGGCCACACTTCTATGAGTGAGATTTGACTTCATCAACTAGCAACACTAGCATTAAACACGAAACGTCAACAAAAATATTTATTTATTTCAGAAATTATTTAGTGGCTTTATTTGCTGCAATAGATACAAAACAATAGTACTGAATGATGATAGGTAACTTTCTTTATTTAAATCGTCCTCTGTAATTTCGACACACTTTTATAGCACGGTTCGCCATTTTTATCAACAGAACATTTTATGACAGCAACGTGTGCGTATCCAATGACAGTGCGTTTGGTAATAAACACGGGAACCATGTTAGCGCATGTAGCTGGAGCAAATTTTTTCCTCTGTTTTTATAACTTTGTCCCTCTAGACACATACATCATCTAAGGTAAATACATAAATATTATGATATTATTCAATAAAAACACCCAAAGTCCGAAACAAATATTTGCAAAAAGAACCCGAGACCTCAATCACAGCAGTCGCATACGCTTCTTCTGCGCAACGAAGGCAGTAAGATTGCCAGCCCTAATAATATTAACCTAAACAAACCCTTTCTTTCTTTTCTATTTACCTCGATTTTAATTAGAAAGAAGTACCGATTTGCATTTGCTAGATTGAAATAATAATAATAAATATAATAAATATTTCGGACATCTAACACAAAACGTCATCTAGTCCCAAACTAAGCAGAGCTTGTATTATTATTATGTTATAGACAACTGATATTAATACATAAATACGTTTTTTTTGTAAAAACATACATATCATACATAGAAAACATCCAAACTCCGAAACAAATATTTGCAGATCATACAAACATTTGATCCGACCCAGGATTTGAACCCGAGACCTCATGAACAGCAGTCGCTTACGCTACTACTGCGCCACCGAGGCAGTGAATAATAATTACATAATTGAATATTCACTCTCATCTTTTGTTCCAAAAGAAAAAAAAAATGTAATTTCCAGATATGTACACAAATTCACATAATACAACGCAAAAGAACATGGCTCGAAAAAAACTAATATAACTTGGAATCTCGAAACCATCCAAACATACGTCCACCGCTATCTGACGTTAATTAATGTGTAACCAGCTTAAAAAAAATGTTGCGGTGTACTTTATCTGGAAATTAGTTCTATTCGTCCCATGTTTTTTTTCAGACATAGAGCAACACAGGCTGGCGAACTGGAAATAGCAGGAATGAAATCTTAAATGGTTTCCAGACCATTTTACGCAAATCGATTTAGTTCGATATGATTTCGTGACCGTACTGACTGGACTAAAACTAATATAAACGTATTTTAATTACGTATTTTTTTTTGGTGGGTTTGTTATTATTAGGAGAAGCAGGGTTTATATGAAACTAAGGAAAGAAAAAAATAAGAAAATTGCGAGGAATTAATATGGTTGTTAATTTTCATTTTAATTATTGTCTACTCGCTGATGTAAAATTAGACGAGATTATCTTCGTTTGCTTAGAGTTGACACAAATGTATACATTTAAATAAAATGAGGTGTCTGTTTGTTATTTCAAATTACAAGCTTAACACTAAGTGCATATGAGAGTATATACGGACTTACATAAAAAAAATTTTTGTCGGTCAATATTGGCGTCGCTAAGATTATTTACCGGAGTTCCAAGAATTTCCTTTCCAGAATTCACCTGGGACATCGGCAACTAGTAAATATGACGACGGTTTGAGTCGGTGGTCATAACAACCGATAGTCTGCATTTACTCGAAGAACTCGCAGCCACTTGTGTTGTTTTGTAAAATATGTATTCTTACAGTGGAATTCACTTGTGCCCTGCCGGCACCCATATCTGTCAACCTATATGTACTTCTGTGTTTTCTATATAACAACACATCACCACTTTTATCTCAGCTAGGTGTACCTTGTTATTGTGAAATTATTAGCTAGCAACACTGAGCGATTCATAATTTAAAAATATTTGAAAATAATTCAAAAGTGTAACGTACTTTTGACTTGCTTGCGCCGTAGATTTGGTTTTGCTGTTATTGAGTGAATAAAATATTCAGTTCATATGTATTTATGAAAGGAATTCTATTTATAATAGTCAGTTTCTGATATATATATATATATATATAATAAATTGTGTAAAAAGTGATTCATATAAAGAATGGCACAGTTTAATTACTTGAATGAAATAAACAACGTTGCCAAAACAATGGATGGTCCTTTATCTCGAGGTCCTCCTCAGCGTTGGGCTAAGAAAACCGTGAATGAGAATATAAATCCTGGACTAAGCGCTTCATTTAAGAATCACTCAAATGTGAACATAAGTGCTTGTAACTTATCAATGCAAAAGTTGTCTGTATCCGGCAACTTAAGTTGTAATAACAGTGTACTCTCGAGCAATAAAACACCAACACGGAATGATAACAGGAAAGGAAAGAAAACGCCTTCGAAGACTAAATCTCCCGGTACATCGCACTTTTTTGTCACTTCTTTCATTCACTCCATATTTGCTTGCTAAAGCTTTTATCATGATTGCTATTGCTTGCCGGTTAATTAGTGAAAGTATCGTATCATTACCATTTCAATATTCTCGTTTGGGATTTTTATGTATATAGACGAAGAAAGTTATCCCTCTAAACTTGCAGGTCGCTCTACAACTCCTACTCCCAACAAAGCCTCAAAGACACCAAATAAAGCTGACAGGTTTATTCCATCAAGGAGCAACTCTAACTATGACTTGTGCCATTACATGGTGAGTAAATATTTTAAAGAATAGCTTCCCTCATTAATGATATAAAATAACCTACCAAATAAAGTTTATTGTATGTGTTCCCCCTGCCGATTTCGGCTTTTTTGACTGATTAAGTATGAGCATCCCTTCGAGTGTAAGTGGTGGTGTGACTTATGTACCCTATCTTTGCACTGAAGGAATATCTATAGTGAGAGCAAGTGAGCACCCCTAATAATGTTTTTATAGTTTACTTTGATGGGCCTCCAAGTTTCATATACTCAGGTGAACCACCTGCCTCCAACCAGGTCTATCCCTAGCGAGATCCTCCCAGCGAGAGGTGTCCATATTGCATATCTTCATGTGTCTCTTCGGAACATCCTTAAATCTGAGGAAATGCCCGCCTCATTTCCGCTTTCTCTCCTGAGTTAAGAGTCAAATATGCGCTTTGCGTCCCTCTCGTCGGACATTCTTACATTGTTACCTGAAACTACAAACATCACAAAACAAACAAAAAGGTCAGAGTGTACATGGCCATTGTCTTACTGAACATCATATACTCTTTAGAATTGTGTGTGTTCAGAAGACACATATGTGCATTATATCGTTTCCATCTTGGACGTCTTCGCAACATTCTTAACATAAAGTGGCCTAATCGTGTTAGGAACACTGATGTTCTGCGGAGAGCTAATATTGATGGCATTGAGGCTTGCCTTATGCGCTGTCAATTATGGTGATCTGGACACATTGTAAAGTTTATTAAGCTTTACAGCTTAATAAACTTTACAATTATGTTACCATAATTACATAAAAACAGTTGACAAATTTATATAGCAAATGTCACCTGATATTGATACTTCATTCATTAAAATCGGTTTAGTAGTTTAGATGCGACAAACGTACATAGACCGCCAAAATAATAGGTACCTTTCTCTTTGGCAATCAGGTGAAAATTCAGCACTTCTTTCTCAATTTTGATGCAAACCATACCTCAATGTGCCATGTAACACAAGTCCACTCTTTGTTTCCTCACTCTCATAATCCAATGAGATGGTTATTTGACAGGACTGGGGAGAGATCAGGCGCAGAACCGACAGCTTTACAAACTGTACTCAGTATTTTTATATTGATATATAAATTGTAGCAAGTAAGGGTACTAAAAATTAAGAGAAGTCAGTAATAGTTACTAAACTACTTTCAGATGAACCGTGAGGAGGATAAGGGTGATGAAAGTGCTGCACAGACTGCAACATCAGAAGCGATTGGGCGAGCTCTTACAGATACAGAGCCTGGCCGTCTCTTGCAATATACCTGTAAGGCACCTGCAGCTCCAGAAGGCTACCAAAACAGACTTAGAGTTGTGTATTCTCAGGTATTATTCTACTTGCTTATAACCTTCCATATTCGATTAACTGACATCTTGCAATATGGTGTTTTTGGGTCTTCACTTTGTCCTGCTAAATATAGATTATTGTAATAATGTCAGTATCTCTTTGTAATTTCAAATTAACATCTTTTCACTTAATGCATATGATAGTAAAAGTACTTATATCAATGATGAATGAATCAAATGATTTATAATATCAATTTTTAAAATTGTCTGTACCAATTTTGACAGGACTTTCACTGGCAGATAGCAGATAAGGAGTAACTTAGGTTACTGTTTCCCAAAAATAGGGTTATGAAAAAATAAAATCATAAATAAAGAAATGGTAAAAATAACCATATCAAAAGCAACAAAAACTGCAGGTCGCATCTAGTATTAATTCAAATAGAGACCAGATGGGCTAGAATACGTCATGGCTTTATTTGTAACAATAAGGGAATGCAATCACACGAGATTAGATGGATGGAAAAACACACTAAACTGCCCGTTTTTCGGCCGAGATTAATCTCGCTAAAAAAGGTTAAGATCTCCTGAGAAGGGGATTGCAGATTGCATTCCTTTGTGGGAATAAAATATTTCCAACTAACTTGTAACTGCCAAAATACCTGTTAAGAGCTTTCAAACTCACTGAGCATACTAGTATTATCTGTATAATGTAAATATTAAATTTATTACAATTTGCAGGCTAAAGTTCCATCATCAGTAAAGAATACAACTAGATACATTCCACAAGCCCCTGATAGAATACTTGATGCTCCTGAAATTTTGGATGATTACTGTAAGTCACAACATTATTGTTAAGTATAAAATCAATTGAACCTTATTAGTTGACTATCATCATCAGCCTATTGCTAGATATAGATCTCTCTAATTGCAAGCCACTTAGTTAGATGCTCGGCTTCTCGCATCCTACTCCAGGCAGCTGTCTTGATCATCGCTCCACTTGGCCTGTGGACGTCCTGAACTTCGTTTCGAGACCTACAATATTAATAATTAATATCTATTTCGTAGAAAGTTTTGTGAAACTAGAGTTTTCTTTTGCTTTTTATCCAACATCAAAAAAGGAGAAGGGTCTCATTTCGACTGTATTTTATTTTTTACGTTTGTTACCTCGGGTCTTTCGACTGGGTGCACCGATTTTGATGATTCTTTTTTATTTGAAAGTTGGTGCTTCCCGTGTGTTCCATTTCAATTTGTTGCAGTTCTTGAAGTTGGTTTTTTTTTGTTATTTTTTTGTTTTTGAGACCTCTTTCACCCATGGGCTGTACGTAACAAGCAATCCAGTTAAACTAAATGTCTGAGGACTGAAGATCCTATTTCCTATTACATATACTAATATGTTTTGTATGTGCGAAACTTTGCGAGGGATATACATATATGTTTATTCGTTCACGCTAAAACTCATCATCTTCCTAGCCTATTCCCAAGATTTGGGGTCGGCTACTAGTTCAACCGCTTTCATTAGAATATCAGTTTTACACGGAGCGATTGGCATCGGACCTCCTCGACTCTGAGGGTATTGACTTCCCAATGAAGATTGCCATAGATGTTCATGAGAACCGGGACCGACGGCTTCCGACTCGTTTATCGAACTCAAGACTTCTTGATCTGCAGTTGCTTACGCTGACTACTAGATCAACGAGGCGATCAAATACGCGGTATCTTCCATGCTCAAACTAATGAAGGGATTTATATAAAACAGTAATATAGCTCATACATCAGAATAAGACATAAGACTACTTTTTACCTCGATATTCCACACACGCGGGCGGAATCGTGGGTAAAAGTTAGTGTAAAATAAAAATTTAATGAGATCGCATCTTTCAGATCTTAACCTCGTGGACTGGAGTTCGTCAAATATTCTGGCTGTAGCACTCGGCAATTCAGTGTACCTATGGAACGCGGGAACGGGGCAGATTGAACAACTGTGCACTCTTGAAGGGTCTGAAACTGTATGTTCAGTTCAATGGGTACAAGGCGGCGGTTCACATTTAGCAGTTGGAACATCGTCAGCCACTGTCGAGTTGTGGGATTGTGAAAAAATTAAAAGACTGAGGGTATGTGTATTATTTTTCTAATAATGTATGTACTTGATTGAAAATTCTTATCATTTAAATTGTAAGTTTTTTTGGATAAACATTGTATATTCTCTACTCTTAATAATATGGATGATAGTTTTACTCGACGATTTAGAATGTGCAAATAGATATGGTATTATAATATTTGTAGAACTTTTATTTCTTATATTCAGTGTTTTGGGATGGCTTGCCAGTAAAGTTTATCTATCAGAAATTGATATACATTTTTCTCAGTTCATTTCAGTTCAGTCTCAGTTCAATTTAATGGTGCAATTATAATATTATCCTAGGTGATGGACGGGCACACGGGGCGAGTGGGGTCTCTGGCGTGGAACATGTACATCGTGAGCAGCGGAGCTCGTGATGGAAATATCGTACATCACGATGTACGGCAGAGGGACCACGCTGTAGCCACCATACACGCTCATACGCAAGAGGTATGACAATCAACTGCATGTTGCTTTAATAAACTTTTAAGGCCTCTGTGGAGCACTCCCATTGTATGCGACTGCCGCACTGAGGTCTCGGGTTCGATTGGTTCGGACCAAATGTTTATATAATCGTGTTGTGTGTTTATTTGTGTCCATTATGTTTGTATGTATATATTTACAAAAAGCTTTCATGGTACAAGCCTATAAGTTTGAAACTAGATGGCTTTGTGTGTTGGATATCTGAAATAACAAAAATAATAGATGTTTTATATTATTCTGTTCTTGCTTAACTTTTATACAAATTTGTCTTCATCAAACATTATCAGCTTTTAACTGATCCGCTGCAGGGCTAAAGCCTCTCATTAGCAAGGAGGTTTTGCCCTACTATATCATACTGGCCAAACAAGGTGATATAGGGTTTTTTTCAAGTTTTTCTTCTATTATTATATGCAATGGTAATATCATGTAGCTTGTTCTTTTATTAGCTTCTTATTAAGTCACCCGTGGTGCTACTTCATATTCTTAATCTGTCACCACTCTGACTAATTTGTGTTTAAACATTTACAGATATGTGGACTGAAATGGTCACCAGATGGCAAGTGCCTAGCTTCAGGTGGCAATGACAATTTGTTGAATATTTGGCCAATTGTACAGGGACAGCACTACTCACAACCACAGCACCTTTATTCATTCAAGTAAGTGTGTACTTAATGTAAACAGGTTCGAAGTTGGTGCTACTTTCAAAAGAGTTTGGGCTTGAATATGAATTATAAAACATTGAAATTTGTATTTTTGGGTTTGGTCTTTAGTATGAAAATAAAACATTGAAATATGTATTTGTGGCCTTTTTCGTAGTGTGCCTAGTAAAAATTCGATTGTTATCCTTTTTTTTACCGGACAAAGGCGAAGCCAAAAGGAAGGGTAATAGTGGTGGCAGTCTATATGTTTGTACATTCAACTGTAGCATCTAAACTATTGAACCGATTTTAATGAATGAGTTGTCAATACGTTCGTAGTTTATGGCTTGGGTAACATACTCTATGTATAGTAATAGCTAACTTTTCTTGCTGTTTGCTCACTTGATCTAATTGCGATCATTACAAAGTCTAAGAAATCATTAAAGAGTATCTCGGAAAATTTCATCTACCGTATAGTATACGAGCTGTATTGTGATTAAAAATTAAAAATATTTTTTTTAATTTCGCAGTCAACACTGCGCAGCAGTGAAAGGTTTAGCTTGGTGTCCCTGGAGCGCTGGTATACTAGCGTCCGGCGGCGGCACGGCTGACAGGACAATACGTATTTGGAACATAAAGACTGGAGCTAATCTCACCACGGTTGATACCAAGTCACAGGTACGTGTTTACTACATTGATTTTTCTTATTATTCCAATCTGAACAAGTGGTATCCTTGATGCGAATACCTCTTGTTCCGATCGGGTTCTTCTTTGGGCTCTGATGTGGCTAGCAAAACCGAACTTACTTTTGAAATTGCGGTTGCATTTCGCTCAGTACAGCTGGCCGTAAACAGATCATAAGAATCTTTTAAGAGTTTATCAAATGAGGGATATGTTCGTTTTAATGTACGGTAGGGAAGATTAGTATGTGACGTGTATACGTGTGTGTGGTGCAGGTGTGCTCGATAGTGTGGAGCACGCACTACAAGGAGCTGATGTCGGGGCACGGGTACGCCAACAACCAGCTGGTGATCTGGCGCTACCCCGCCATGTCGCGCGTGGCGGAGCTGAGCGGTCACGTGGCGCGCGTGCTGCACCTGGCGCTGTCGCCCGACGGCACCACCGTGCTCTCCGCCGGCGCCGACGAGACGCTCAGGTGCGCCCGCCCTCCCGGCTCTTTTATACTCTTAGTCTGCCACTCGTTACCGTCATTTTTACCGTCCATTTTTACCGTGGGAGAGCCACGCTTCGGCATGAATGGGCCGGCTCGACCGGAGTGATACCACGGCCTCACAGAAAACCGGTGTGAAACAGCGCTTACGCTGTGTTTCATCGAGTGAGTGAGGATACCGGAGGCCCATACCCCGATCCGACGCTCCCTATCTCCCTCACCATCCCCCTTCCCCCCAGGCCGCCATAGTGTGGGTCACCATGCTGCATTGTTCTTTTTCGCATTGAGGATGGTGACCACCACTCTTGGATTCTGCTCATGCTTTCCATCAGGCAGGGCAGAGTCATATTGGCAGTTTAAATATAAAAAAAAAAAAAAAAAATGTGGATGAGATGTAATGGAGGCCGTCTTTCCAATAAACAAAAAAAGTTGCCAAGTGCGAGTCGGATTCGCACAGGAAAGGTTCCATACCATTATTTATACGTTTCGAGCGCTTACCTATTGCCGTTATCAATATCGAGCAAAAAAATCATATTTTTTAGTATTATATTCTGTTTTTTAGTATTTGTTGTTATAGCGGAAACAGAAACACATCATCTCGGAAAATTTCATCCGTCTAACTATCGCGGTTCATGAGCAGCCTGGTGACAGATGGACGGATAACCAGACAGCGAAGTCTTAGTAATAGGTCCCGTTTTAGCCCTTGGATACAGAATCCTCAAAACAATCTCCCTCTGTCCATTATGTTTAGATTTCGTCTATTAACGTCAGCACCAACGGCCGCAGTGACAATGAAGAGACTAGTCTAGACCTAGCTCAGGAATAACTATTTAACTCAAATAAATAAATAAATTTGTCGGACATCTAACATACAACGCCATCTAATCCCAAGCTAAGCAGAGCTTTTGATAAGCTCATTAATATTAAAATATCATTTGTCTAGTACCGACTAGAAAACTGATATTTTTAATACATATATATATATATATATATATATATATGTGTGTATCTGGATAGTTTTAAATACTTTTTTGATGTTTTATATACTTTTTTTTGAAAATACAACATACACAGTATACATAGAAAACACCCAAACTCCAAAACAAATATTTGCAGATCAAATATGATTAAATGACGGCGAACGACGGTTGCTTTTATTTCGTTGTATTCTGAAGAACTTAAGGGTTGAATGTTAATTGTTATTAAATAATTCTCTCCGCCACCACTCCGTCTGTAAAGTCTTACCAACTAGTTGCGAATTCTACTATTATTGTCAAAACTCGAATATTGATATCAATCTTAGGTTTCACCAGTCGAGCTGAGGATTTACCAACACGAGTTTTTAGACTTACCATAAGAAGTTAGCATTTGCACGGCTCGGATTATAAGTAACTGTTAGTAAATGTTAATATTGAGATTTGCAATTCTTTAAGTGTAATAAACATAAAGACTATAGTTTTTTTTTATCTTCGCCTAGTGTATAAAATGAAGTCGCTTCCGCTATTTGTTTGCTTTGATCTTTTAAACTACTCAACGGATTTGAATGCAGTTTTCAGCTATAAATAGATAGTGATTCGAGTGATTCAAGAGGGAGGTTTTGTAATACATGCATATAATATAGTAGAGGAATTCTGAGCCAGATCGCTAGTGTAACATAAAACATTTATGAAACAAAATATTTTTTTCCTATTTCAGACTCTGGAAATGCTTTATGTTGGACCCATCCAAGAAAAAAGAACCTACCGATTCGAAAGCAGCTAAATCATTACTTAACCTAAACTCACTGATAAGATAACTCAACTTTATGAGTTTTACAATCAATTGACTGATATTGTGATTTACAATTAGTTTATTAACAACAAGCAATTGTTGTGTTTAATATATGTTGACTTAATTCAAATTTATTTGGAACTATTTCTAGTGATTTTGATGACTTACAAATCATATTGCATGCTTTGTACTCACTAAGAATGTTTCTACATTATTTACACAATGAATTTTGTAATAATATAAATCTTTAACGAACATTATCTAGACAACGAGAGCGACCTTCTGACAGTATCGGACCAAGTTTTGTTATGTGTTTTGATTTTTGACTAATCAAGAGGAGTTGAGGTCGTAAAATGTGTCGCGATGTTTCCGTTTTCTTTCGCAGACTTTTCTTTTTCTTTATTATCTTAAATGCTTACTTCCCTTAGTTTCTTCAAATATTTTAATGCTACATTTCATTACCTCGGCTTCCTTGTTCTAAGGACTGTACAAACTTAGTATTATGTAATTGGATGTACTGTTTGTATAATTTTAAATATGTGTTAAGATGTTTTGTAATATGTATTTTTACAGTAAGAAAATAAAGATTTACATGAAAACTGTTCACATATTTATAACACTTTAATAATTACATCTTGTCCTATGGTAGGGCGCGGTTGTTTGTACTATGGCGGTTCAAATGCGATAGAGATAAACGTTGTAGATGGCGCATGAGGTCGTTGCTTGAGATTGTGATAGCTGGGACCCTTACGAACAGTATCGCAAAGTAATCTTACGCTCGATACAATATCGGAATTGGAGTGGGAGGTACTGGAACACCCCCTACAAGATTTATTACCCTGCGACTACCAAGTTTGGACCACTGAAAAAAGCCTTCGGAGGTAAAAGATTCTACGAGGTAGAAGAGTTCGTGCGAACATGGCAGTTCCAAGTTGCCTAAGGAATTATTCGATACCGGCATTAAAACGCTTCCAAAATGCGTAACTAGTGAGGGGAAGTACCTAGAAAAAATGTAAATTTTGTAATTTTTTTTCGATAGTAAATAAATGTGTTAGATCATTTGTCTAGATCATATTTGGGCTGAGGGTCTGACCAAAACCCTATTTCAGTTTGCGATTTTCGGCTCAAGACGCACGTCTGATGTTTTATTGCGTCCTCTATCGCATGGGATTGTACGCGCCTCTGTCTTACTGATTTTTTCTTTAAAACCTCGGCAACCGTTATCTATCTTTGAATGGATTTTTTCAAGTAACCTTATATTATTACCGTATTAACAGTAAAATTACCTTGATTTTGATGTGTATTTGAACTTATCTCTTGGTAGAAAAAGGTAGGCAACCTAAGTGTTGTATGTTGTACATATGATGTACTTTCCATTGGCGTTTGGTTCACACGTAGGTTACATTTTAAAAACTTAGTTAGTTACTGAGTTAGTTAACTGAGTTAGTTTCAAAAATTTATTTTATTTAGTATAATATAATTTTTATTTGGCTAACAAATCGGTTGAGATCGATTTTACATACCTCGATCGATCTTCGACCGTATTTCTTTAAAATATTAATTATTACTTTAAAACGGTAAAAGGACAGTGTTACGATAATAATAAAATTTTTAATGTAGCAAATTACGTCTATACAAATAAATAAAATTGTCTGTTCCTAATTTCAAATTAACAGCATTTCACGATAAGATACGATATTAGACGATACTTAAATAAAAAAAAATATTTTTAAATATTTTGTCGGTCTCTTTTTCTTATCTCTTTGGAACGTCAAACGATTTTGACGAGACTTTCACTGATAGATAGCTGATGATATAAAAAGTAGCTTAGGCTACTTTTTTTAGACTGGCTTCGCCCGCGCACACTTTTATTTGAACTTCCGGACAGGCTTGTTTTATGATTAAATGTCGTAGATTTAATAAATCATCGATATAAGGATAACCCAGGATGATATTTTACGTAGTTTTCCATGTACACTTTTTATGAGAGTTCAAGGTCATTTATAAAAACTAAATTCGCTTATATTTCAAAAATAAGAAAACTGATATCTGGCTGTGATTTATTAAATAATTAGCAAGCTCAAACATAATTAGTAGTGAAAACTACAAACAGGTTACTGTTACAGAAATCGAGAAAATAAATTATTTCCGATATAGTTAATATTTGAAGATAAAATCATTTATTTAAGATTAGCATTTTTTGGTTCTTATCAATTATTAGTACAGAATATATCTACGTAATAGCAGTAAAACGATTTTTTTATCTAGCAGGACTGGCGAGATATTTAATTTCTAAAGTTTTTTCAGATTTCTATGGAATAGGGTTGTCACAAATACAAAAACTAAAAAGGTTTAAATAGGCGACCAGAAAGTCTGGTATGATAATAAATTAGGAAGTTTTACCTTTATTCTGATGAAAGTATTAAATTTTAACCGACTTAAAAAAAGAAGATAATCTATTCGACTTAGTGCACATTTTTATCAAAATCGGTTTAGTTAAATATATGACCGGATGATGTAAAGTATTACTCCTATCATTATCTTATTGATTTGATTATGTATTATCCTCGTGGTCCGAGATTAGTAAATGTCGTCTTCGCCGAGGTTAAAAGTGACATTATCTGTTTATACTTTTAACAATGCCAGAGTTTTATTTGGAATAGGTAAAGCTTTTTTATATTTATCGCGTTTTGTAATTGTGGGGGAGGATAAATAAGGATCGGACGACTCTAGTGCGCGGTGGAATAAATCTTAAATAGTTACTTTTCTGTCTAATATACGTGTATGGTGTTCTCTGACATAACGCCAATATTTATTTCTCGACTCACCCATTTGTTCGGACATCATGCCTATGGGTAAGGTGTTGTACCTTATAATTTTCCGACTGGTAAGTAGTATTTTATGTAACGTAACTGACATATGGAACCATTTATACTTTTCAACATATTTTGATGCGACGGATTTAAAAAATCATCAAGTTTTTCTGTAATAATTTCTAACCCACTCGATAGCGCTACTAAAATAGTATGTAAGTCCACGCGTCTATTCATACAATTTCAGCAAATGTTTTACGATTTTGGTCTGATAGTTGAGTTCGGACGTACTACATCAACTAAGCAAGACATTTTGTCCCTTATATCTTGTTGTATTCTTGTTTTGCATTCTACAATTTTGGCTTGCGGTGACTTTTTTAGCACTCTCCACTTTATAACAGCTGGATCATTTTTATATCCTAAGTGCAGTAGAAACTCAAAAAGGCGAATCTACGCATGTAATGTGGCTTAATCTGTGACGAAAGATGTCAAAATTTATGGGTTTACTCATGACAACACTACCAACAAGTTATTAAATTCTGTTGCAGTAGGACCACAATAAGAACAACGTAGTTGTGAATTTGTTTCTGTGATAATGACGAATACCTTACCATCAATAATAGTTAGATGTAACTTAGGTTCTGCAATAATACTTTTTCCTGTGGAAGTTTCCATATAAAGTGGCGTTAAATTTCCAATTTCATTTTCTACCTGCATTTTCTCCTTAAGCATTAGTTCTTTAGTCTTTACTCTATACTGAATTAAGACGATATACTGAACGAAGGTACAATAAATGGTGTCTTTTTGATTTTGTCTACAATATTCTGAGACAGCATCATTACAAAATTTAATGATTCGACGAAATGTATGCATTAATAAGCTGTGAAATGACACACTTGCTTCTCTTTCTGTAACAATATCTTCTGGGTAACACATGTTCCTAGCTGTTTGCACTTTGTAGTATGGAGGATTTTCCTGGAATCCACGTTCTTTTTAATCTTTTGGATGTATTTATAATCATCTACTGTCAGCTTTCTATTAATGATTAAAGACAGAGCTTCGTCAGGGGTATAGGGATTAGCTTTATGTTGTGACTTTACAGATGTTGCAACTTTTTTAGACCGAGTTGGGAGTCTTAAGACATTCATTCATGACAAACTCGAGTTCCTGAGCAGAGCTTTTGTCAAGTTTTTCTCCTGTTTTTAAATCACTAACCACTTTAGACACAACTTTAATAATTTTTGATTTGAGATGAACCTCCCATCTTGTAGTAATATTTCTAGGCTCTTACAAGCGCGTCGTTTTTTGACGGTCACATTGGGTATCGCATGAAGACGAAGCTGATGGAATATCAAAAAATAGCTGATTGAAGAGGTTCTTAACGCGGAAAAGTAGCAGATTACAATGAGAATGAAGTCGAAGGAATATTTAAGACTAGCGCTTGATGTCTCAGTATAAGTTAGGTGTCCCCTGCGTTTCTATTGCACTTTTTGACATTGTAGAACCAAGTGGACTGTTAAAAAGTGTATTATGCCGCTTTTCGTTCTTTTTGCGAAAGTGCTCGAAATTTCTTTTACAGTCGTTGTACCGTTTCTCGCAATTACTTAGGAATTTGGTAATATTTTCTTTAATACATTTGCTTTCATAATTAAAATTAGTATGTACGTACAATCAATGTTCGTTCATTCATCTCAATGTCTAAAGGTCTGTTCTTTGATCCAGATAAACGAGCCTTTTCTTAAAATATATTCAACATATCCAGTTTCGTGAGATTTTTCGGATCCGTATACTTAACAATAACTTGCATCGAAGTATTACATTTATGTGTAACCTGCCAATTTCATAAGGTAAGTATAATATAAGTCACAATTGGCTCACCATACATTTGAAAAAAGCGAAACACAACACAAAAAAGCGAAAGCAATTGTTTGCTTTTCTAAAACTAATAGGTACCTGGTTGTGCGACAACCCTAACCAAAAACTTTAAAAATTATTATTTTCGAAGTTTTGCAGTTTTAACATGTGATTTTTTTGTGAGAGTACATATTAGAGTAACTGAAAAATCGCCTTTAAAAAATGCTAATACCTAAAGAAGCCTAGGAAAAAAATTATTTCGAAATTAAAAAAAAAAGTTTGTTACTTCAAACTGCGCAGTTCTGTAAAGTTTTTCTTGCTTATATTATGCCTTTATTACAAATCTTTTAATCCATAATAAGTTAGTTAAAAAAATATATATTTAAAACGGAGATAATGAACTTTTTTGGTTTCTATGGATATTTCTTAATTTTTTTAATATTTCAAAAGCTATGTTAAATAAAGTCATGGGAGTTTTATTCAGGGGTGTTTTGTAACGACATTTATCGAAAAATTCTACCAACTGAGGGTGTCCGCAACTAAGGCATTTTAACACATTGTGCCGCGGTTATTGCCGTACCGCGGGTAACACAGCGAGGACAGCTAGTTTAACAATTAAGCTATTCCCAAACTAGCGTGAGCTATACATTGGGAACCAAAATTTGATTATATGATTTGTATATTAGTGCTCTGATTTTGTGAGTTGAGGTACTGAATTATGGGTACTGTTTCATTCAGAAATCTGAATATTAGGGGACAGAATGTAAAACAAAAACATCATTGGTATATATATATATGTACTAATAATCATAATATAACATTATCAAAAAATATTTTTCTTATTATAAAACCAATCACATTCACATTACAGTAAAATTTCGATGTTGGTACGGATAAAAATTATCATTCTGCATTTTTTACGAAATACAAATTGAGCATTATATGTATTATAATATTTTAAAGAATACATACATACAATCACGCCATTTTCCCAGAGGGGTAGGCAGAGACAATTGCTCTCCACTTACTACGGTCCTGACATACTTCTTTTGCTTCGTCCACATTTATCAATCGCTGTATGCATGCTCGTCGGTTCCTGGTGCTTTTCACATTACCCCTTTTCAGAATATCTTGATCGGTAAATGTTCGCCGTGGACGACCTCTTCCGACACTTCCACACACATTCGCTCTGTGAATTCCTTTCGTGAGTTTTCTATCATCCATCCTCTCTCTTTAAGAATACTAAACTAAAAAAAAGTTTGGCCATGTCATTTGTCTTTCACAGCCTTGTAAAGTTGGCATGGGCTATCTTAAATATAATCGTAGTATTTACTTCTCTATCATAATACATAAAAATGTGCACCATGTTCTAATTTTCTATTGTTCCATTTAATAATAGTTGACAAGATTTAAAAATTCATTATTTCCGTAAATACATTATAAGATCCTTATAGTATCACTGCTAAAAGTAATATTGAACCAGTTTCGTTAAAAAACTACGTCAGCAATACACTTCGTGTTCTGGAAGTTTCATGTGATATTATTGTTGGTATGGGTATGGTAACACAAAATACAAATGATTTATCGTTACACATAATCATGTCCGCGACCTATTGCATTTCTTGCTATATTAAGTACATATATAAGAATATAGAAAGCGAGAGAGACAGATATAACCGCGAAACCTTTATGAAAGAGCTTGTCTATTTAGAGTGCCCATTTCCCCTATTCGGCCCATTTGGACGTAGCTTTTAAATTCACTAATTAAAACATGAATAGCAATAGGTGCTTATTGTAATAAGTACATTTCGCTCAATATCCACCTTTTATAATACAGCATATTTTTTATTGCAGTGATTACTCGGCTGTCGTAAGACAACACATGGCAGAACAATTTAATCCATAACATGCCTCACGTTACAGGGTTTCATAGTATACGTAGTGTGTTCAAAAAGTATTGCTAATTTTGTGTATTTTCAAAAAAAAATATTTATTCGTGAATATCTATTTTGTCCCCTTCAAAGTAATCCCCCTGGGATATTATACACCTGTGCCAACGTTTTTTCCAATCTTCGAAGCACTTCAAAAAATCATTTTTTTGTGTCTTGTTCAGCTCCTCCTTCGATGCCGTCTTTACCTCTTCAATCGTGGCGTAGCGTCGTCCTTTCATGGGCCTCTTCAGTTTCGGGAACAAGAAAAAGTCACAGGGGGCCAGATATGGGGAATACGGTGGCTACGGTATCATGAGTGTGTTGTTTTTGGCCAAGAAAATGAGGCTCGATTTCGATCAAAAACAGCAACGTTCATGCGATGCTGTTTTTGATTGAAATTGAGCAATTTTGGTACGAATTTGATTTTGCGGCGACCCGTCTCATGCCCAAATTATCGATTAAAATCGAATGCCACGTGCCAATTGATTTGCCTAGGTCCTCGGTAATTTCTCTAACGGTGATTCGACGATTGGCCAATGCCATTTTCTTCACTTCATCAATTTTTTCGTCTGTTGTTGAGGTGCTCGGGCGTCCGGCACGCTCTTCGCCGTTCACATCTCGGCATACTAAAAACATTTTGTACCACCGATAAACGTTGCTTTTGTCCAAAGTAGCTTCTCCGTATGCCACAGTCAACATTCGAAATGCACCCGCGCACTTAATTTCGTTTTTCACACAAAATTTGATACAAATTCTTTGTTCCATTTTTTTGATGCAAGCAGATGTCAACAATTAACTGAACATTCAAAAAGTGAGAGACATATGTACCAACATAACGCCACAAAAAAAATCGAAATTCGAATATACGTGACCCGCGAAAATTCAAAATACGCGATACTTTTTGAACACACCTCGTATAAACAAATATGGTATTTATGTATATGTTAATCTATTATAAACTTGTATATATTTATATATGTATGTTATATTTAAGTCTATGCCTGTATATATACGTTTAAATATATTGTGAACAGTATATTTCTTATAAATATGTAACATCTGTGCACCTACCTTACAAACTATCTACATCACCCGAAGGTTGACTGGAAGAGAATGCCCTGGGCATTATGTCCACCGATGTACAATTGTAGTGCATAAAGTTTTTAAATAAATAAAGAAATACATGTTGCCGTAGGTACATAGCTTACATTTCAAATTGTTCGTACATTTAAACTAACAAACACTATGCCTTATATAGAGCACCATTGAATTACATTAGATAATGAATAAAATAACATTAATTCTTGCATAAACATAATATAAATACGTATAAAATCCAATTATTCAATTACTTTAATATAATACAATGCAAATCGAATACTGTGTGAAATGTACTTGATTTCCATCTACAAATATGTTGTATAAAAATATCAAAACAGTCGGAATTAAACTTCATTTTAATAACTAATTTTCTAAAGCCAAATGATGGCACACGTTACGTAGAGATGTGGCTACTGTTGTCAGGCGATTATTCGATAAAAACTAGATTTCAAATACTTTTAAAGCATTTAAACGGCTTATTATTAAAAAATCTAAAATAAATCACATGTTGTCCAAACAGTTACCACATCCTGCATTGTAAGTATCTGAAATTTATTATAGAACTCAAACATTCAGAAATTAAAATAAAAATCACAAATATCTGATGTTTTTACTGAACAATAAAAAATATTACATTAATGTTAAAATAAACAATATTAACTTAAGAAAAAATTGTTCTAAAAAACAAACATTAAAATAGTGCCTACATAGACAACAAAATGGCTCGACACTTGTGTCAGAGTAATAAAATAATTATTCACTAAGTCCCCATTCTAGAATCTAGTGCTGGTGGGACTAAAATAATCTCATACTTAAAACTATTCTTATCTATTTTGTTCACGTATTCAACGTTACATACAATAATATCCATATGAACAAAAAATATCATTCTTTAAAAATAAGAAAATGCCTTGTAGACTAGCACAGATAAACAAAATTACAATCAATTCTAATTTTAGTATTTCTGTAGTCCACTATCGTTAGACCTATAATAAACATTATAATATTACTAGTAAAAATTGCTGTAATATGTCTGAACAAGTATTCCTATATTAACAGCACTGACAATAAGTTACTAACTTGACAAAATATTTGTGAACGAAAATCTACACTAAATATAAATATGATCAAGAAGTCTGTTGAGGAAGCTGCAAGGTGTGGGATTAACTCAAATAAGAATAACTAAAACTTAATATAATAAACAGAGTGTAAAGCACCTTAAGTTTGATATAATTATGAAACTATTGTTGAGTAAAATAGTAAAAATAAATGCATTTAAGGCAGTGTACTTAACTTCATTGAGCATTCGTAAAAATAGTGTCTTTGAAATTGATATGCACCAGATAATTACTTAAAATACTTCGTATACACCCTTCTCGACATTATTTTTGTTATTGTGCGTTATCAAAATATAAATTATATTGTACTTCTAGTAATAAGAAATAGGTCAGCCCTTCTTTTCCATAAAACACATTATTTTCACAGTTAGATGCGTTTATATAGAAACCTGCAATTCTATTTTCTAAGGAAATAGTTTCCGTACAATGCTGCTACAACGTTGAATTTGCGAGCTGATCGATTTTTGTCATTTAAAATATTCAATGACAAATTCTCTATATTCTGATTACAACGACACAAGGTCCGACCTATTTCTTATACTATCATATATCATTAGTAGGATGGATATTATTGCATGGAAAGTTTAAAAAGGCGTTTTGTTATATCTTGTTTTGCTTCATGACATTCATTATATGGATGTGACCCGGGTTGTCGACAGTGACGAAGCACGAAAACTCATTGTCATGACATAATCTCTTTGCGTTCATACCGGACAGCTTGACGCACGCCAATATTTCCTTCCTTTTTGAGCCTTGTTTACAACTGAAAATAGAATATGTTATTATTAAATCCTGAAAAATTACTAAAAGAACAGAAGAGTCACCTGATAAAGTGTTATGATAAATAAATAATACTTGAAAGAATAGCGCAACATCTAACATATTTTTTTTATGTTAGCTAGAAATGACTATGAATAATGATGCTATTGTGAATGAGTACAATGCAACATGGTGACAAACGCTATGGGAGTGAGGCTAGCGAGATGATTTTTCCACCTCTCGCTTACCCGGAAGGACCCGAGATCGCAGTGGGAGGGAAACAAACAAAACACTTTCTTATAAATAAAAACGGTAATATTCTTGTATGACTGTATATTTTTTCAAAACTAATATTCGAAATATTTATTACATGTACTATAAAGCCATAGATCTACGCACATTACTAACAATCTATTTTTATAAATATTTCGCAAAATAAATTCAATCCGTTATGACTTTAGATTTTTGTTGATGATTTTTTAAGCGTTTAATATGAATATTTTATCATTATTTATTATTTATTTATTTTCATACATTATTTTACCGTAAGTATACTAATGTGTACTTACCATTTCCCTTTCCAAATCGCTTTCCAACAACACTGCTGTAAAGCGAACGCATCATTAAAGAAAATATTGCAATTCGAAGATTCGACGTTGCCGTTCACCGTTGGTGTTTTAGCTTTGATATCTACCGGACTTGCGACAGGTGACAGAAGATTCACGGCAGGCCTGTGAATTATAGCGGTAATTACATTATGCTAATATTATGAATTCTGGACTATTTTTTAAACACGAGCAGAGATCAGACCACAGAGTGTCGGCGATGACAGGTAACTTACTTCTTTTGAACATCTAAATAATAGTCATGTTTGAGTTGAAAGATATCTAAAAAAGTTGATATTGAGTAATGATTTAGTTATAAAAAGCGCTCAGTACACTTGAGACGTATAAGGTTATAAGCAAAATAATAAGACTTATATATCTATGATACTTAAAATTCTCTATATCATTTGTTCAGCAATTCAATTACCTGACGGCACCAGATTAGACGGACATCGATACTAACCTTTTGGCGATTTTATTAGCCCTTGATTTCATAACACGAGTAATGTCCCACCAAACAATTTCTGTAGCCATGGTAACTAAAACTAACGGTGGTTGGTCGTCGGTATCTTCCTGTGGACAGGAGGTATTAACAAGGTGGGGCGACATTTGAATTAACGAGTATCTATTTGATCGTTCAGGTACCGGGGAGAAAGAACACGAATGCACTTTCGTCGTGTGGTGTTTCAGAAGCGCTATTTGATGTTGGCGTCGTACATTCCAAACCTGAAAAGAAATGATACAGAATGTTTATTGGTGAATATAGAAGGCGCTCATAGCCCAGTTGCCACTCGGTGAATAGAACAATCACCAGGGGTAGCAACGATGGCGCGGTCAGTACCTGGATGGGTGACCGCTGGTGGCATGTTACCATGAGCGTCTCCGTGATTCGGAGGTCACGTTAAGCAGTCGGTCCCGGTTGTTATCATACGATAACAGTCGTGAAGCTTAGTTGGAGGCCTTCGGGCGGCTTAAAAAAAAACATCCAACGGCAAGATTTACGTAGCCACAACGTATTCTTGCCAGTCCCCAACCCGCACTTGGCCAGCGTGGGGACGTATGGCCTTAACCCTCTTCTGAGAGGAGACCCGAGCCCAGCAGTGGGACATTATGGGTTGTTGTTGTTGTTGTTTATTGGTGATCGTTAACTCACGCAAATTGTTCAAAATTGAAAAAAATTGGGATACATCAACCAATCACAAACGTGCAGCATTTGCTTTCTTGTGCGTTGTGCCGTGTGTATTGTAAAGGACAAAGGAGAATGATACGGTTGTGGTAAAATATTATTCCGATAAACTATAGGGGCTGGGCACTCGTTGGCACGATCAACATCATTAACAGGACATAGGCCTCTCTTTAGAAAAGGGCTTCTTCCCCGCAAATACTGCTCGGGTAAAAGGGTTGGTGTAGTGTTTTTTCCAAGTTTTCGTTCTCTTTGGAGTGCTGTTGTCCTGTTTAATTTCCTTCCGTAATCGGCTGTCACGACACCCACGGTTTGAAAAGGAGTGGTGTCACTAAATTTTTAATCCATCACCTGATGACTGTACCAGTTTATACATACATACCCATATAATTTTGTATTGTGTAAACTGGACATTACAGAAACTGATATAAACAAATGTCATATAAAAAAGAAATTTATATCTTACCACTACGTTCCCGGAGTCGAGTCCCAAGGCGAGTACATTCCCGTCGGCAGTGAGAGCACAGGATATGATAAAATTATTAAGTTTATATTCTTTGATAGTTTGCAGCCTTAATTCGTCGTCCAGTTTCAGTTCATATGTCTAAAAATAAATGGAAAATAGAATAAAAAAAGCTTATTAGATGATGTTTGCGTGTTGTTGTGTATACACAATTTTGTGTAATAATAGTAATGGTACAAAATAAACGTTTATGATTATATGTGTTACTAAGCGTAAAACGATTTATCTATTTTTCATTTTAAAAACGACGTTTATACAACGAAAAACACTTAAATATTTTTTTAACGCAGCTAAAGTCTGTCAAGACTGTCAAGTCTACTAGCTGAGTAGATATTTGAATTTCCAAAAAAAGAGATTATAAAGGTTAGGATACAACAATACGACGTCTGTGCACTTAAACTAGACCTACCTACACATGTTACAAGTCTACCTACAAAATTTTAATAAAGTCGATTCAGACATTTTTTACGCAATGTATCTTATAAAACACCTTCATTGACTGGTTAACGATCGATGTTATACCTTCTCTAATAATTTCCAGTCTAAAATATGCCTTATGTCTGAGCAATAAGACTCACACAAAAAATCACCTAATAGTTAAAAATATGTATTAATGCTGGAACGAATCACGCGGAAGAATAAAAAGGATAACCGAAGAGTTTTTTTGTATAATTTTCTAATTGCAAACGACTAGTCAAGTCCATTTTAGGACTTGATTAGTCGGTCAGTGTGTCATAGTGAACGACCCTGTGACGTCGATGGCGTTGAAGCAGTCGCCACCGCTTTAAAGCTATAGCTTTAGATTATAAGAGGTAGTAATAGGTATTTTGTAGTGATTAGTGCGATAAACTCCTTTTATAGTGACAGGACACATTAATTATGTTTGTTGATTGTAACGTAACGATTATTTTGCATGAGTTTAAACGGAACAATGCCTCGATTTGTCTATTAGGTACAGGCAAACCGAGGTATAGGCACTTATACGGCTAGTAAATAATTTACTACGGATAAGATTTTAATTTACGAAGAATATAGAGCAAAAACGTACATATCGTGAACGTTATAGGAACACTTGTGGTTGTCTTACGAATAGGCGGATTATTATACAAGCTATCCAGAGGATACAAGAAAAATCAAGCTTTGATTCCCAATAGAGATAATTCTTTTGCAGCTCCTAGTAACCTGGACACGATATGATAAAATTTAAAACTTAAGATTTTCTTATTTTTTGATTATTATTGTGATTCTGCAATTGAAAAGAATTCGTGTATACATAATATAACTTGTGCTATTATTACTACATGCGTACTCTATCAACGTTAACTGTTGATAGGTACCTACGTCGCGCGTCGTTCGGTGTATTAAATGGTGTCCTTATTGGTTTAAATTTTTAAGATTTAGTTTGTTTGATAATTTTATATTTTTATTTTCTATTTTCGTATAAAATAAACAGTTCCAAAGTAATTTAATGGTTATGGTATATCACGTCGGGGTCACCAGTTATGGTGGTTGGTGGTATGAAAGTGTGATAGCAAATGAAGTACAAGCAAGTCAGTTTATTTTGCACAGCAACACAGAAGAAATAGTTCACACAATAAACAACTAAAAGTACATAGAAATTAGGAATGAAGGAGTAAGTAAGATGATAATAGTGATAGCAAAATTAACATAAAAGACAATATTATATCCGTCACTAGTCACGACATTAGTACGTAAGACCGACTGAGCTATGAGCGACATGAGCTTCGCGCGTTACAGACAGTTATCGACTGGTCAGGCGACGCGAGCGCAGGGTCGTCGTAGGATATGATTAATAGAATAATAAACTTATTTACTATTTTATGTATGCGATATATATAAAATATGTGTGTATAAATAATATTAATAGATGTAAATAGTTTTAGAATTAGATTTAGATTTTAGATATAATTAGAGTTAAATAGAATGTATGTAATATATAGGCTACACGTTTAATGTTTATTTTTATTTATTATACATCATGCACTTAACGTACATTGGCGGACTTAATGCCTAAGGCATTCTCTACCAGTCAACCTTTAGGTGATGCAGAGAAAATGGGAAGTAGGTGCAATTAGGTTTATTTGTAAGGTTTTAAATACACATACATATATATACTTACCATAAACTACACATAATACATAGATGCATATACACATACTCTTACTAAAATAAAAATAAATACATACATACACAAATAAATACCATAACTAGAATGAGATGTGATTTATGAATGAGTTGATTCTGCGAGCTGACTTAATAAATACCGCTTTACTTTTGTTTTAATGTCGTATTGTCATATCCACTTTGTATACTGTATTAAATGCAAATCAAACAATATTTTAAATATAAAAATAATAACCTTACCTGGAACCTTTTATGAGGTTCATCACAAAGAACAAGAACATTATTCTGGAAGGCGGCAGCAGTAATGAAGGCATCCAATTGACGTCCTATTAGTATGGTTAACAAATTCAGACTCTTATCCCACACCTTGGTGATGGCATTACATTCTACTGTTATCATCCCCAGATCTGGGATCCAAAAGCAGTCGGCTAAACCGCTTCCCTTGAAGAGACTCTTCTTTTCTCCGTTTTGAAAGACACGATCTTTTGAATTGAAACTAGATTCACTACTGGAGCTGGAAAGTTTATCAGTGGGCTTCTTCTTGATGCCTAAAACAGTGAGAGCTATCATAGCGTGCATATAACTTTCTATGGTACCAGTTTAAGTTTTTCTTCAAAGTTAATTTAATATACATCGAAACATGATTAAACAAACAAACAACAACCCATAATGTCCCACTGCTGGGCTCGGGTCTCCTCTCAGGAGAGGGTTAAGGTCATACGTCCCTGCTGGCCAAGTGCGGGTTGGGCACTGGCAAGATACGTTGTGGCTACGTAAATCTTGCCGTTGGATGTTTTTTAAGCCGCCCGAAGGCCTCCAACTAAGCTTCACGACTGTTATCGAATGATAAGAACCGGGACCGACTGCTTAACGTGACCTCCGAATCACGATTAATTAAACTAAAACTAAAGGGATATCAGTTAAACGTAAATTTCAGTTTCATTTTGAATCTTAATTTAATACTAGCTATAAATGTTAGGGGCATAAAAATGTTTAAGGTACTTTTGAACTGTCTCAGAGAGGGATCAAATTATTACACCAACGAAAGCGCAAATAGAACCTCAACATATACCTATTTGGTTTAAGTCATATAACACAACTCCAAGCTCTCCTTTATTAAATGACATACTACTTTATTATTTATTTATAACTTTAATATTTTTATAACTTTATGCACTTTAGTAAATCGGCGGACTTAATGCCCGGGGCATTTTCTACCTGTCAACCTTAGGGTGGTGTACAAATCTTGTGAGGGGGGCGCCTATGTTTCGTGCTTAACTATTTCAAAATATACATTACACAGGATTACAGATATAGATATACATATATGCAAATACATAAACATTATAAATATATATTTTATAATAAGATTATATATACAGATATAGAATTAGATATACATACAAATATATTTACATTACATTAGTACACTACTGAATAAGAAAGTATTGGAGTGCTATCATTGTGATCACTCTGCCATGCCAGTGAGGAGGAGAAGTATATAAGACAGATTTTTTTTGCTTAAATTTAAGACTTACCTTGGATGTCATTCAACATTTCTTGGGATCCCAAATTGTTGTTACCCTTCTGCAGCATTTTAGTCTTCCACACACCAGTGTAAAAACAAAATTGGTACGCCATCAAACATCTGTTCTGTCCGGAGACTATAAGCAAGTTTGAATTAACAAAATTCAAGTATTGCACTTTACTGTATACATCCATTATGGTCACAGTTTCTTTGGTGCGGAGTGTGTACTTCTTGACAGCGCCCGACTTGAGCCCGTAGAGGATATATTGATTGCACGGCGCGATTTTCACTCGTGTTATATACTCATCTGATTTTTCAGTTATTTCTGTTAGCACTTTATGGCCGCGCATCACCTGGTAAGGGAGATATGAAATTATTTTCAGTCAGTTAAAACATATATGTTAATTCTTATCGTTTACTTATATGAGACGCGCTCTTACGAATCCGACAACAATCTTAGTAATATTATACTTCTGTGTTGATAGATTTTATAAAACAGCAGTATGGGTTCTTAATGTCAAACATATTCTATTGATTGTTCATGTGTGTTAGTTCTGAGAAATACAGTAGAGCTTAGTAGTAGCTTCATGGTATGCAGAATAAAACTTAATATTTTCAAAAACTTATAACAATATAATAATTAAGTTCTTTATTTGAATATTTTTAGCATATCGCAATAAAAATATCTTAGTACGATATATCTAAATTATTTTCAAATGTTGTATTCGTTTTTTTTACAACCCTAATAGACTCGTCAGATTTCATGAAATTATTTGTAATCACATCATCAACAACCCACAATGTCCCACTGCTGGACCTACGGAATCTTGTCGTTGGATGTTTTTAAGTCGCCCAAAGGCCTCCAACTAAGCTTCACGACTGTTATCCTATGATAACAAGCGGGACCGACTGCTTAACGTGACCTCCGAACCACGGAGACGCTCATGGTAACATGCCACCAGCGGTCACCCAAACAGGTACTGACCGCGCCGTCGTTGCTTACCCTCGGTGATTGTTTCTAATCACTGAGTGCAACTGGGCTATGAACGGCACTTTCCTCTCTCACCTCTTTAGTTACATACCTGTATATTATTTTTATCATCAACCACTGCCAACAATGGTTGTGGGACACCATCATTGTTGTTGCAGATACCCTTCAAGTTCAACGGTTTCAGCTGATGTCTGTCCAAACTCAAAGTGTTTCTAAGAGTCGGCTTGATAACAACTTCTTGATGGTTGGCGAAGGATTGATGTCTTTTGGGAGTGTTGCCAGCACTTTCTACCCCACTATTGGTAGTCGAAGAGCTTGGTGTTTGGGGTGATGCTGGGTTTAGGAAACTCACATCGAATTCTGTGGTTAGTCGAACCCTCCTAAAAGAAAAAATATTGTAAATCTATGCATTATTTTCTTAAAACAAAATTACTTTTCTTAGTAAAAAGTGCAACCGAAGTTACTTCAGTTGATTTTGTTATTTAAGGCATTGATATAAATCAATTGCTATATGCCATATATATATATTAACTAGCCAGTTGCAATAGTATCCATATCCTGTTCATTCATAGGTCGCCATAAGCTTCCATATATTATATTTTTAAGAGACAAATTGGAGGTTCAATTTGAAGAAGCATCTCAATACTGCCACAGTATTGGTCACCATGTTGGACCAATACTGTGGCAGTATTGATTGACTAATTGTGAATGCAGACAATACAACTAGTATTGTCTGCATTCACAATTAGTATGGTGACTACTGGTTTTGAATTTTATTCATAGTTTCCATCAAGCAGAGAAGTCGCTTTTGCAGGCTTATAAATAAAAAAATATGACCAGTTATTAGTTTCTTCAATATACACAACATTAAAATTTTATTAATAAATAAGAACGCTAAAAGGTAATTAGTATCAATAAACATTAAACAGACGTACAATCGGAGAAACCCATTTTTCAAATAATTATTCAAACGCGTGCCTAATCAAACTCGATTATATTCAAGCATACCGACCCGTTCTTTTGCGCCGTTTGTGATATGTACGACGGGTCCAAGTACCACACCTTGGCATTATTTTCGATAGTCCCAGTACCTGTGAGAAGGACATCCGAGCCGGGTTCAAATTCGTCATAGGTCAATTCACTGCAAGCCATTGATACTACATCGCTAGAAAAAATAATTACACTCGTTAGATTTCATAACAAAACAAACAACAACCCATAATGTCCCACTGCTGGGCTCGGGTCTCCTCTCAGGAGAGGGTTAAGGCCATACGTCCCCACGCTGGCCAAGTGCGGGTTGGGGACTGGCAAGAATACGTTGTGGCTGCGTAAATCTTGCCGTTAGATTTCATACTCTATTTTAATACTATTTTCATCTTCTAAAGTATATAACAGTTCTTGTTGTATATAGCTTAACATTCAAAGTATTTCATATTATTTAATATAATTTCAATTTGGTTTATAATTATATTAATACAAGAGATCGCAATTGTAATGAAATCTCTTTAAATTTTTAGATCTAAATCTTTTGAAAATGTTTAAAATTGATTTGACGTGTTATAATTCAAAAGTCCTTCTTACCCTCGCCTATTTCCAAGGTCAAACGATATAGTATAGGTCTTAAGGTCAATGCACACGACCCGACTTTCGTTAGTCGACACGAACAAGAGTGTTCCACTCTTGTTGACTGCTATAGCCAGGAAGGCAATGTTCTCCTTCACATCTTCGCTTGCAATCACTGTTCTACTCCTATACTGATGGGGTTTCACTGATTTTTCATTGAATTTTACTTCGTATTCCATTACTTCGTGAGCTTTTAATGTTATTATTTTATTACTACCTGTAAAAGAATTGAAGACACAAGATGAAATAATATAACGTACTGTTTAATCTTGTACTCTAAAGTTAAATGCATTATGCACCGTATTCACTAAAAAAAGGTAAATATGTTTTTTTATTAATATTAGTTTTTCCATACTAGGACATTTCTGTTATGGGGATATTCTGAAAACAACATAATTTTAAAATTCGCATTATTAATGTTCTAAATCTTAAATTTTCTTGTAGTAAAATAACTTCTTGAAACTCTCTCTCTTCGGTATGTAGTTTGATGAATCAAATGAAAAAAGATCCATGAAAGAAACGGATACAAGGAACACGATGTGAAACAGCGCCTGCGCTGTGTTTCGCCGAGTGAGTGAGGATAACAGAGACCTATGTCCCAATATCGCTTCAACCCCCCAAAAGCCGGCAACGCCCTTGTGACGCGTTTGGTGGTGCGGGTGTCTATGGGCGCAGTAATCGCTTACCATCAGGTGATACGTATGCTCGATTGCTCCCAATTCCAAAAAGGACACTTTGTTCTAAAAACACTTCTACGCAGAAAAATACAATAACTAGAAAAGTTCATACTCAAACAAAAAAATATACAGAAATGATACTTACCAGGTACTACAACTATATCTAAAACTATATCAGTCTCTTCAAACGTAATAATTCTCTCCTTAGATTCCAAATTTATGACCTCCACAGATATATTGTTATTACAAACTATAGCGACTACTGCATACCGGTCGTGGTTGCAAGGCACACAACAGAGGATCTCTCGATCCCTCTCAAAGTCTATAGTATCAATTATTTTATTCTTCTCGTGAGGTAAAGGATTGTGTAAAACGATCATTTTCTTTGTGTGAGATATTAGGTACTGTTCGTTGTTCGACCATCTGCAGTTTATGTATGGTCCCAGTTTTGGTCTTATTATTTCCGTGTCGGCGCAGTGACTGTTGTACAAGTCCTCCGATTCTGTAATGTAAAAACATGTTTAGAAAAAATATACAGTGATATGACATAATGTAATTTATGCAAATATAAATTTTCACATCAATTCACTAATATCAGATGGCTAAATATTACATTAATTCTTAATAAATTACGTATCAAATTGTCCACACTTTCGGCACAAACTCTTTCGGCCTATAACGCTTGCTGCGTTTCAACGTTGAATTGGAATTTCTAACTACTGCACTAACAACCAACCTGACCGGATTCAATGCATTCATTCTTTTATAGGTATATATGCATCGTTTTTGCTTCAGTATACCACCTAGAACACACATTAAACTAGTCCTAAACTTCACTTGGCATTGTTAAATAACGCGAACTATGTTACCTGTTCCGTAAATAACTGTAGGTGTCAAACAGAAATATGTATTTGTACAAATGTAATTGTAATATAAGAATTCGCTCGCAGTAACTCTCTATTTAGCCTCACAAAGCAGCCGCTTTTCAAGGTAGTTTCCGCTATGCACATTCCAAGATTTGGTGAAACTTGCCGCAGCCTATAAGATCATGAAACATAATCGGCAGATTTAAGTACAGGTTGCGGCAGCATCTAATAGATGCACAGCGGAAACTGGATATGGTCAACGTAAGCATGACTTTTATATAGTGGTCCCGAAATGCTGGCGAGCGGTCCCCGCAATGTTAAAGTATCGTGGAGTCTGGAGTGATATTATTGAGTGTGTGTAATTATTGTTTTTGGTGTTCTTTCTTTTCTATGGTATGTATTACGATTATGTTAATTAAATAGCTTTATGAATGTTGTCACCAGGGCCCAATTGAAAACCAGCGTCAGATATTTTGTCTAACACAATACTGAATTAGGTCCATTTTTGGCCTTGCAAATTTTATACTTTTTTTAGTTACATACATATGATCACATTTACACTACATTCGAACAAGTATTAGGATATCCATCAGATGAGGATCTGTATCTTCTGTATCAGTATGTATACCTTCTTATAAAAAAGGGAAACGCATAGTGATCCAGATTGTGTGCTCAACTGGACTGGTTTTTTTTCTCTCCTTGTATAAGTTTAGTGATATTTGCCAACTTTAATTCATCTTATTTTAAATTAATTTTTCTAAATTCTATTTAAATTATAAAAAATATTTTACTTTACAGTGAGGACAATGTGAAAACGAAGACTACAGCATATTAACATTTATAAGCATTTATTACACGCATTGAGGTGCATATAATTGGGGTATACTGGATATTGATGAGTCACTATATTATATTATTATATATGTGTCTAGAATATAGTATACATTAAATTATTAGATCACTAACAACAATAGAAAAAAAAACTGACAAAGGAGTAGCTATTAAATGTCATTACTACATCTAAGCAAACATTATAACTTACGAGTAAAAGTTTAAAAAACCCTATATAACCTGACTAAGTGAAAACTTTTGATAAAATGTATGTAGCCATTATTACGAATCTATAAATCGGTTCAGTAGTTTCGACGTTACGGTGGAACATACAAACATGGACTGCCAAAAATATTATCTTTCGCCGTAGTCGGGTAAATATAGGCATGAAGAAATTCGAAAGGTAGGTAAAATCAAGTTACGATAGAAATATATTTCCTAAATATTGATTAAATTTTAGTTTTACAGTTTTTATTATTAATATTTTCAATGCGCAGCACGTGTATTTATTTAAAGGGCCTTGACAATTACGAATTGTTATTTAATCCATGTTATTGTTTACATTTCAGCGGTGTATTGCATTTAATAACATCAGAATTTTCCTGTTGCTTGTTAACAAGGTTAATTTTTTAAACCGTTATTCCAAAAACCTTGGCAAGTTTAGTGGTCTATTATTTTGTTTGATAAGGAGATACTCATAAAACTTCGACAAACATTCGACTCGGAAATGAAACTTGAGACCTCAAGCAAAGCAGGCGCGTACGCTGCCATTGTGCTAATGAGGCATATTATATTTTAATATTTGTCAGTAATCCCCATTTCGTCAACAATTTTATCACAATAATAATAATACATACCCTCTTCAATAATATCATTATTGTCATCGTACTGCACGTCGTCGACGTACCACAGTACAATGGTGCCATCAGAGAACAGGGCCACGACTATCTGTGGGTACGTAGAACAACACACCCCAATCCACTTTATTGGTAGATGAGGACCACGCAGCTCCTTGCGAAGTTTATTTGTAGGAATATGGAAGAACTAAAAAGACGTAAAATGTTTAGCTCTTAAAACTGATTGTGATTTCAGAAAATTAAAAACAAGAGTGTTATAATGGTATCAAAATTATGTAACTAACGAAATCAAACACTATAACAAATTTTCTGTCAGTAAAAATCGTGTATTCGACTGGAAACAAATTCCATTATGGAATTGATTTCACTGATGTTACTTAATTTTTTTTTTATTTAAAATCTTGAGGTGTGTTCATCGGATAATTGGGTAGTCTCTAACACATCTTGAATACGGTTCAGATTTAACCACATACGCTATTAAGCAGATAAAATAAAATATCTATATATATATCTATCAGTCTGAATACACTTATTCATTATAATAATACCAATTGCTTATTCTATTACTGTTAACATTTACTTTACCTTAACGACGCCAGAGCAAGTTCCGACAAGTACGAAATCACCAAGGAAACACACCGCTTGCAAATTTTCTTTGACATCGATTGTTGAATGTTTTATCTCTTCCACGTTTTGTTCATGCCTAAGAATATATTTAATGTAGCAGATGATAGAAATAAACAGTTAATACATAAGAGTGGGAAGGTAAAAAGAATTGTGACATGGATCACACTATTGTCTATACGCGTTAAGAAAATACTAACGCAATGATCAAGTCCTACAACCTGGCCAATTATGAACCAATATTTAGTATGAGGAGGCGCTCATAGCTCAGTTGCATTCGGTGATTAGAAACAATCAACGAGGGTAAGCAACGACGGCGCGGTCAGTACCTGGATGGGTGACCGCTGGTGGCATGTTACCATGAGCGTCTCCGTGATTCGGAGGTCACGTTAAGCAGTCGGTCCCGGTTGTTATCATACGATAACAGTCGTGAAGCTTAGTTGGAGGCCTTCGGGCGGCTTAAAAACATCCAACGGTAAGATTACGTAGCCACAACGTTGTCTTGCCAGTCCCCAACCCGCACTTGGCCAGCGTGGGGACGTATGGCCTTAACCCTCTCCTGAGAGGAGACCCGAGCCCAGCAGTGGGACATTATGGGTTGATGATGATGATGATTTAGTATGAAACGACAATTTGTTGGCCTGGTGTAATGAAGTGAATGCTAATACAACCCCCCGCCGCTCTGTCCCTGAGCAAATAAACATTAATGTTAAAAATAGTTTCATATCGGTTGTACATTTTGTTACAATAAAGAATTATTATTGTTATTATGTAACAGGTTTTGACCTCGCAATCGTTTCGTTTGAAGTTCTATATATTTCCTTTTTAATGTTGAAGCTGTCAAGTTCAAGTAGTCTTATATTTACTGTGTAAATTACTAGATGCATAATAAATCGTATGAAAATTAATAACTGTTACTTATTGTTTTTCATTAGTTTTTTAAATTACTGGTAATGATAAGCAGGGGTTCTAGAGTAAGTTCAATACACGGGACGGGGCCAGAATAACTTTCATCGTAATCTAAAATGTTACTTAAGATTAACTTTGGAGTTCGGAATCGAAGAAGAGTTCTCAAAAAATTAAAAATACCTGTACTTACAGAAACTCAAAATAAAGCTCGTTTTTACTGCAGTTTGCTTGAGCGATCTCATTTGCTTTATATAGCAAAGTACCTTTATATTCATGTTGTAAAATGCTTTGGATTATGTTGGTGCATGGGTAATGGTATAAATCACCTCCGTGAGTGCTGAGGAACGATTTTATGGTGTGTAGTAATTCCGAATCCGGCACCTGAAATGATTAAGCGTGTGGAGTGACAGTGGCCGACGAGCTTAAATATGTCTTGAATGAATAATTACATTTTGGCCTATTGGTAAGTTTGATCATTTGTGCACTGTATGGTCTGAAAACACATACTCACTCGCGCAAACTGTAGAAAACCAATTATCTTAATAAAAGTTCGGTCTCAATTCAATTCAAAATTTCGCTCTCACAAGATCACAAAAGGTATTTTCGCAGTAAAGTATGAAGCAACCAACGTTGACTGTAAAGTAATTATATGGTATTGTAATGAAGAATTGATCTGGTAATCTGCTAGTCTCATTAAAACTTTACGAACGAGAGTTGCTCCAAACTAAATTCAGATCGTACTTTTATTGCAAGAATCGATCTTATGATATTTCAAACAAAGTTGCAAGACATCAAGTTGTATTTAGTTATTTGATAAGTATTGATTGAAATACTATTACAAGAAGAGCATGTGTTTAAACATTAACAAAGCTGATTGTAGTTAAACATACTTACATCTTTACATATATAATTTTCATAGATTTGAAGGTCGGAGATTACATCAGCTGATCCCGTGAGTCTCACTTTATTCCCCAAAAACGTCAAGTCAAGAAACAACTTATGAAAAAGGCTCCACAAATTGTTTAAGTCCTCAGTATGCTTAATGTGATAACCGATATAATACGCTATGTAACCATCGTTCACGATTTCTACCGGGGCACTGTTGCTATCATAACAATAACTATTTAGCAGTTCTGCATGGATCTTTTCTTCATTTCTATCTGCCCCTGTACTTCTCAAGTAGTTCATTATGAGATCATGGACCTCATAGAGGTAGTTCTTTTGTTCGCGATCATACATTTCAATTATCAAGGATTTGCTTCGCAGTTGCTTCATGATACCTTCTACTTCTAGCACATCTTTGTCCCACAGCTTGCTGAGAACATTTGCTGATACTTTGACATTGTCCGGCAGGATTTTCAACCTATGGTACAAAGGCCGTACGATCTCGTTCAAAGAGTTTATGCATACTTCTATTGTTTTCATTGGATTGTTAGTGTGGTATCTTGAAATACTAAGAGAAAGAAAAACATATTTTTAATATCAAGTCTAATCGACACTGTTGGTAATTGTAAACTCACACACGCATACGCACACAGACACATAAACACAGTTTTTACCTTCCATTAAACAACTTACAACAGAGACAGCATTGTAAAAAACTTACGACAAATATTCTTTCTTCTTGAACTTTTTCACAAAGTAATTCCAGTATTTTGGTTCATCCATCAGCTTTTCTTTACTTTCTGCCAATTGTGCACCAATCAGTCTTATATGGAATGGAATTCCTTTGCAATTGTAATGCAGTTTGATCGCCTGTCGTGGTAAACTTGACACACTAACATCTAGAAACGATGCGAAGACTTCCAGAGATTCCTTTTCTTCTAAGCAGTTTTTTATCTACAACATTACAGTAACCTTTACATAGTACAAAATGAAGACGCTTTTGGTTCTTGTACGCTTAGACCTTACAAACGCAACGGAATTTAATGTAGTTTCACCTATAGAAAGAGTGATTCAAGAGGAAGGTTTATATGTGTAATAAATGTTACAGGAAAACTGAGAATTTCAAATTAGGAGCGACCGAAATATAATTTAGAGAGAAAGTTAGTACCTTCAAGGAAGATTTTCACCGAACGGTTCGCATCGGAAATAATTTAAGTATCTTTAAACGACATTAAATCGTATACACAGTGTATAAAGTATACATTGCCAAGTACGGCTACGATCGCGTGTTACAGAAGGCGTCCTCAGTTAAGCGTTCGAAACGGTTTGGCTCAAATCACCTATATTGTACACCACTTAATAGCATATTTGTAACAAAAGGATTGTTTCAACTACATATCATCTTAAAGATTAGAGTACAATAGGCATATTTATCGTTACTTGTAACCAGAGAAGTTTAATTTGGAGATTTAATCAGAGGTACCTACACCAAAGTTGGCATGCTATTGTGTTTTAATTAATGTTACATCTATATCCATACTATTATTATGAATTCGAAAGTAATCTCTAGTCTGTCCCTTACGCTTTGACGGCCAACCGCTGCACCGATTTAAATGCAATTTGGCAAGAATCTTAAACAAGAGTGACGTCATGTGTTTTCTATCGTTGTCATTTAAAAAACTGAAGATATTTATAAATAGTTGACGATTGAAATGTATTTGTGTTCCAGGTAAACAGGTAGTATTTGTAATTACTTATTCAGCTTAGTACATAAAAGAAAAGAATTTTATTATTATTATTATTGTACGCAACAGGTTAATTATATAAAGGAAAATAACCGGTATTGTGCGTTGTTATCTGACACTAGACAAAGTCAAGTTAAAAGTTGTACATAGTTATTTTGATGTACCAAAAACGAGTGTTTGTTTCCTTTACTATTGGAAACATCAGTCGTTGAATGTATCAAGTGGGTAGTAATGCGTAGGTTACCGTGACGTAAGAGGTATTTGATTGATTGATAAGTCTACCACAAATAATTATTAAGTGCTTTTGCAGTAAAAAATATGCTAATATGTAATGTATTAGTACATAACATAATATAAAGAAATTTGGAGCTTTGCCGCTCTAAATTCAAGTTACTCCTGTCTGAATAAGATATTGACCTGAACCTGAATTCATTTTGAATATAAACTTTTGTGTAGTAAATAAAGTAGGTATAATTTAATTCGGTGTTAAAAAGAGATATACAACAACCCATAATGTCCCACTGCTGGGCTCGGGTCTCCTCTCAGGAGAGGGTTAAGGCCATACGTCCCCACGCTGGCCAAGTGCGGGTTGGGGACTGGCAAGAGTACGTTGTGGCTACGTAAATCTTGCCGTTGGATGTTTTTAAGCCGCCCGAAGGCCTCCAACTAAGCTTCACGACTGTTATCGTATGATAACAACCGGGACCGACTGCTTAACGTGACCTCCGAATCACGGAGACGCTCATGGTAACATGCCACTAGCCGTCACCCATCCAGGTACTGACCGCGCCATCGTTGCTTACCCTCGGTGATTGTTTCTAATCACCGAGTGCAACTGGGCTATGAGCGCCTTTAAAAGAGATATGGACGTATTTATATATATAAAGTTACCTTAATAATTTCAGGTGAATAAGTAGCCACCACATCCGTATCTCTCGTTGTTACCAATATCTTGCATCCAATATCGAAAGCATCTAAACAACTTCGATCATTCACTTCGTCCAAAATGAGCAGGCCATCTTTCAAAGGAGGTTTAGAAAATTGTGTTTTCAGTTTGTCTTTTAAATCGCCCGATGTCCAGTCGTATGTTGAGGACGAATGGCTATCAACGTTGGAGCCAATACTTGACATTGATATTGAAGCGGTCATGAAAGAATTATTCATGTACATGAGCGATGCCTTACGTAGTAATCTGTGGCGGGAAGACATGACATTAGCGGTAATATTTAAAGACTTATATTTAATGTTGCATAGTATACGAACAATTTAAAACTTCTAAAGGCAAAAAACAAAGTTTCTTATTGATTGGTCTCCGTTCATTACGAAAAATCAAATATTCTAGCTCCAGGTTGCTTAGTTATTATGTATGAAAGGATATAAAGCTCAGGACTATAGTGGACACTGTTTTTGTTCTAAAAAAAACTTATCACATCGGGATCAAAATTGAAAAATAAATTCCAAAAAGGGGGACCTTTTTGAAATTTATTTTAGGTGATTGGAGAGAACAAATATCTAAATATATTCCCCAGGGGGTTTCATCAGTAGACGAAGGCATTGATTGCTATTTTTATTGAGTTTTTTATTTATTTTATCTTCAGATAATGTTTTAATCATTAACGATAAGCACGATTTGCTAATTTGATGATATCATAATTGTTGATTTATCTTTAACTAGCAAGGTATGAAAGTTATCGGTCATTTACTAACAATAAAAACGGAAATAGGGTAATAAACTTATAGTTACCGACTTAATGCACGATTTTTATTGCCGATAAATTTTCTTATAGACTATTTTGAACGTATTTGCCAGATAATCAGAGTTTTCGGTTTCGCAAATCTTGGTCAGATAAGCATAACAATATCAACAACCTTTATCTGTTTAATAGTGTTATATGGCAGATAACTATCTGAAATTTTATCAGGAAGAGAATTAACATTATACATTAGTTTACCCACTTACTTGCTTTGTAGTGTACCAATATCATCATCAGTCTTGCAGTTACCAAAGTCCAACCAAAATACGATATTGTTAAAATGGTTGGTGATGAGATCAGGGTTGTTTCGTAGCGTGCTGAGGACAACGCATGTCTTACCCGAGCCTGACATGCCGTGAACGGCCACTATCTTGTGGCGGGTCAGTTGCTTTAATGCATCTAATAAATTATGTTCCTAAAACAAAACTTCAAGTTTAGGGTAAAAACTAATAAAACTCATGCTCACATCTCAGTAAAAATATTAAATAAATATTATTTTTATGAATATTTTGTTTTGGAACAGTTGCAGAACTTGTGTTATAGGTACTAGACAACTGATATAATTTTTTTTTAAAGCAACTCCCGCCTTCGGAATATACATTCCTGTGTCACGGGGATCTTTACAAACATACATGAAACGGACACAAAGTACACCCAGACTTAGAACAACAATTTATAGATCACACAAAGTGTTGTCCCATGTAGGATTTGAACCCACAACACTTGGCGCAGTAGGAAGCGGTGTGGCGACCACTGAAACTACTAGGCCAATCGTGTGGTCAATAAATAGATAATATATTCTTTTTTTCTATAAATACATACATATTAAACATTGATAACAACCAAACTCCGAAACAAATATTTGCAGATCATACAAACATTTGGTCCGACCCGGGAATCGAACCTGAGACCTTTTGATCGGCAGTCGCATACGCTAACCGCTAAACCAACAAGGAAGCCAAATGTGCTGAGACAGTCGTGTTATCTGAATTCTTTGGCAGTTCCACACGCATATATCATATTTCTAAAACATAAAGAATTAATATTTTTCAGTGAAGGTCAATAAAATCCAAAAACCCAGTTTCTAAGGAGAGGGTATCAGAGAGTAGACTATTAAAACCTTTCGACGAAAGCCTCTGTGACTGTGTTATTCAAGTACATAGTTAACTTACCAGTGACGGTCTTCTAACATGATGTTCTGGCAACCGTGGCACGTCACCCTTGCTAAGAGAATCTTCGAAACTGTCATTGGGTGAATTATTGTTACTTTCCATACTCAGTTTCTCTCGAAGCCAACTGTAATCTTTAGCTAGTACGTCCACAAACGCCTCGTAAGACTCGTTGGTGCCGTTACGAATTAATATTTCTAAAAGGCAACGCGTTTGATCGGCACTGTTTTGCTGAAAAAAAACATTAGTAGTCAACATTTCATGATCTTTTTCAGCCTTTATTATCTATATACAGGCTTACAGGAAAAGTCGAGCTAGATCCGTTACGGGCGTGGAGTAACTTTTACTTGTATACTACGGCCTATTCAATTGACTTATGTACTATTTTAATGATTGACGTCATAAAGCATCTTATTACACATGTAAAAGTGCAATAATAATAATAGACACAAAATAAACAAATTAAATTTAGTAGCCCGAAAATCGGCAATTTTCAATAAAAAAATTGAAAAGTTTAATATCTCGAAAAGGGTTAAGTTAGAGTATTTCATAGTGAGATGAGTCAGAAATGATGGGTACTCCACGTCCTTACCGGATCTAGCACGACTTTTTCTGTAGTAACCATGTATATAAAAATATATGTATGCGCATAACTTTCGACCGCAACAAATTGGATAATTCTTTTTTTTATGCATTTGTTATTGTCAGGACAAGGTTTGTGTATGGATGAAAATAAAATAAAACCGGAGGTGTTATATTTTCTTTGTCCGCTTAGTGGTATATATTACTGTGGGAAGTTAACATAGGCTTACTAAGTTTTTCGATTATTCAGAAAATTTTCTTAAAAAAGGAATACGGCGGTACGAAGTTCACAGAGTCAGTTGGCTCCAAATATTATTTGGGAACGGGTAGTAGTTCAACCGGTTTTACCTGAAAATCGAACATCGTACCTCCGAAACCCTAAAGGCGAACTGAATGCCAAGGTTGTACTTGCAGTCAGCATATTTCAGGGCATTGACTTCCCAATAACGATTGCCGTAGATATTACCGTTTTAAGGTGCTCTCCGAGGCTCGTGCTTGAAACACCACCAAACTACCATATTCCGAGCTGTTAAGAATTTCTTGTTTGACCCGACCGGGCGTCGAACCCGTGACCTCTCGATCGATACCTGCATACGCTAACCGCTAGGTCAATGAGGCAGGTAGGTATGTATATTAGTTAAAATGTATTAACTTAAAATACCAGTATAACCATATTACAGAAGTTTAAAGTTAAGTCGAAACGTCAATCTTTCTTTTTTAAAATTTTATTTTATTTATTAATGTAGTAATCGTATCGATCTATTGCGTACAGCATTCGTGGTCTCGTGGGTGATTGGTGGTAGAAATTGGCGGTTGTTACAATAGGTAATATTTACCGATTACTTCATAAAAATATCTAAATTTGAATGCATGATTAGTGAGTTTTTTAACAGACAAGAGCTAGACAACACTTACCAATTTGGCAATACGATCAAAATCTTCACTCGATATGACATTCTTCGCAAAAAGTGCATCCACTATGTAACTAACATCTAAATCATGGATAATGGCCTGCTGATGCTGTTGGAGCAGCTGCTTCTTCTTGATGTCCATCTTGGAGGTTGATTAATCATCTATAACAATATTATAAATGATTCATTGACATCTTCGGTACTGATGTAATAAGCGTTGCTCGAAAATTTAGTAATTTCAAACACCTTTTCAATATTTGATGTAAAACGCACAAAAAGTTTTTATAAAAACTAGGACGACACATGTGTTGACTGCTGTAGGTTAAGATGCGCACTGAACATACATATATTTGAATAATTCAAAATAGATTTGCTTGGACGAATGACCTTGTATATCGGTGCCACCTACATAACAAGATAGGTAAACAAGTAAGCATTTTTTTTTCAAATGTTAGTCAAGTCATTGACCGCTCTATGATTGCCAAGGCCCTCAGTTATCGGCGCCTGCTTTACGCGACCACGTAGTTTTCCTCGTACTACTGATTGCAAACATTTAGGTACCTACCATAAATAATAACAAATAAATATAGTAGATAGAGGAAACATATGAAGGTAAGTAAAATAGATATTTTAAAGTATTTAAAGTCAGGATTTTATATGAGTTTTATTGCCTTGAAAAGTACAATGCACTGAGATCAGTTTTTTCGGAAACTGCATTTTAATTTTATATAGATAGGTACTTAGTCCTCGGGCACATCGTTATTGCGACGATAAGACCCGTTATGGAGGATTGGCTCGAGAGGCATTACGGGAAGGGTCACACACGCTGGCAAAATCGGGGAAGCCGAGGCGTGTGATCTCGTGGCGTCTCTTACGATTACAGCGAGCAAGATATGCTTGCGAAGGAGATGGCGGAACGGGACCGGGAGAGGTTTAGAACTCTCCCGGTCCGCCAGGCCCGAGAACGGGCCAGACACCGCAGACTACTCAGTCATCGCAAAGCGATCTCCGTTCTCCAAAAGCGCAAGCCTGAGGGTGACAGATGAGATCATCTGTCACCCTAGCAGAAGCAGGCCGCAGTGGCGGGCGCTAAAAAGTGCGCACGCCATTTTTCCTAATAGAAAAGAAGCATTGGGGTTTCTGCACATGAAGGTCCAAGTACAAACCGTAGGTGGCACGAGGTACGTCGAGGTTCTAGGGATTTCCCTTCGAGGTTGCACCTAGTTCCCCGGCTTTTAGTACCTGAGACGGCGTGCGGTTTTTAATCGGTTCGAGTCCGACATAGCCACCAGCCGGCGGTATCCGGATGGATTTCGCTACAAAAAAAGGTACTTAGCAAAATGCACTCTGAAGCAATTTATAATGACGTATTGTAAAATAGATTTTAAAGTTGTATGCTGGATTAAATAATAGTGCCCAAAACGATAGAATAAATAAAGTTATTTATGAATGAAAAAAAATGAATGACGAATTAAACTAAAACATAGTATGAATAGAGTTTCACACAGTGACATTGTGATGGATATTTCCTGTAGAATAAGTAAGGAATCGGTTGACACTTACAACAGTTCAAATAATTAGGTATACTTTCGTTAAATAATTAGTACATTTCCAAAATGCCTGCGATCACTACAGTTGCAAGATGGACTCCGTTGAGGCAACATTAGACATTAGGCAACATTAGCGTTGGCAACGAAAACAGCCTCCATGCCTCCATTTTCCTCCCGATGGCGTTTGACGCGATGCTGTAGCGCGTTGTAAATGCGACAAAAGCGATTTTGGCCTATATACTACTATGGCCAGATTGGTGAGTAGATTAAGGGTTTGTTGTAGTTGTTTGTAAGTTTTCCTTCTCTTTGAAGTGCTGTTGTACATAAAAAAAGCTTGCTCACTGAGGAGAAAATTTATCAAACAACTATTAATAAAAAGTCCTGTCGGACTAAAATTCGAACTAAAGGAATTGTTGACTTTCTCTTTGAAGAGTTAACATTTTACCATCCGGTATATTTTTTCTTTTTAATGCTGGAATTAAAGCGTGCTTCTTAAATACATCTTAATGGTTAGATGCACTCTAAAATTGGAATACTAATATGGTTTGACTTTGAAGATGACTCCTGACTAAATAGTTTGACCAAAGGTGATATGAATCATGATTGTCTTAAACACAGTACCCATTTAAAAATCGCCGTCTCGTCTATGAGAACATTCCATATTTCCAGTATTCCAGTAGTATATTATTATCGGCTTGAAACAAGTCATATCATCACACCAACAGCTTTTATAACAGTCTATTGTTGGACATAGGCTTCCTTTCTCTAGAAAATAATAAATCGATATAATGTAAGTTGTACGAGATTAGTTGGGATTCTACAAAAATGAAGGACTGTCGTACAAATCTTCAAACCCTATTTCACTCCCTAAGGGGTAGAATTTCTAGAAACGCCTAAATACGTATGTATACACGGGTTTTTAATCAATAACTCAAAAATAAAGTTTCAATTTTCTAACTTGAAAATTACGGACTTCGATACAATCTATCAACCCCTATTTCACCCATTTAGGGGTAGAAATTCAGAAACGCTGAAATACGTATCTATTTATTTTTAATCAGTAGCCAAAAAACAAAGTTTCCATTTTCGAACTACAAATAAGGCGGACTTCGTTATTGCGGCGATAAGACCCGTTATAGAGGCTTGGCTCGATAGGCGTCACGGGATCCTCTCATACCGGCTGACGTAGGTGATAACTGGAAAAGTATGCTTCGGAGATCACCTGTGTCTGATCCGAAAGGAGCCAAAGCCTGAGTGCCACCACTGCGATGGCCAGACCGTGGACTCGGCGCTCCGTACGCTGGCAGTATGTCGGGCGTAGGAAAAACCGAGGCGTGTACTCGTGACGGCCAACGGGGTAGGGGTTCTCTCGCTTGGTAACTTGATTGCGGCCATGTTGCGGAGCGAGAGCGCGTGGAACTTCGCCGTTTCTTTATGCGAGCAAGTTATGCTTGCCAAATAGACGGCGGAGCGAGACCGGGAGAGGTTTAGAACTCTTCCGTTCCGCCAGCCCTGGAACGGGCCAGGTACCACAGACGACTCGGGCGCCGAAAATCGCGAAATGATCTCCGTTCTCCATAAGCGCGCAAGCCTGGTGGTGACAGATGTGGCCATTTGTCGCCCTAGCAGAAGTAGGCTCGGGTGAGGGGTGCGCGCGCTTCACAGCACTCGCGCCCCACCTATTATAGGCATTAACGGAAACATCGGGGTTTCCACACAGGAGGGGGCCATCTAGAAACCGTAGGTGGCCCAAGGTACGTCGGGGTTCCAGGGTTTTCCTTTCTAAGGTGTACCTGATTCCCCAGCTCCTAGTACCAGAGACGGCGTGCGGTTTTAGTGGGTTCGAGTCCGACATGTCCTCCAGGAGGTGGTATCCGAAGGGATTTCCGCACGGGGAAAAAAAGGGGTAGAATATCCAAAAACACTTAAATAGGTATCTACTTATTTTAGATCAGTAGCCCACATATAAAGTCTCATGTTTCTTACTTAAAGAATGACGGACTTCCATACAAACTTTCAACCCTTGCTTCACCCCCTTAAGGATAGAAATTCCAAAAATTCTTCCTTAGTGGGTGTCAGTGGGTCAGTAATACGATCCTACTCACCAAATTTCATAGCCCTAACTTTGATTGTTTACGCTCAGCGATGATGTATCAGTCAGTGAGTCAGTCAGTAAGGACATGTTTTTATAAGTATAGATTTACTCTTGAGCCCTTAATGTTTGTCATATACTTACATATATGTATGTATATGACAAACATTCACAAACAATACACCATAGACTACAATTATTTAAACTTTAAAATTAGTATATAATATAAATACACAAACAAACAAATAATCAAAACAAGTTACAATTCCTAAAATTTGATAACCGCACTATTAGAGCCAATTCTGTTGTTTACTTCTTCATAATTTATCTCAATTAGTGAGCTGAGTGCAGCCATATGTTTTTCACCCCGACGTAAAATAGGGGTTCTATAATTTTGACGTCGATGTCTGTCTGTGGCATCGTGGCTCTCAAATGCATGGACCGATTTCGATGAGGTTTGTCTTCATTTGAAAGCCAGTTTCCTTGTGGTGGTTCTCAGCTATGTTTGATAAATATCGGTCCAGCAGCGTAAGGGTATCATCAGCTCTTTTCAAAAATATGTAAGGAACTTTTGGCGTATGACCACTCGTTTAAGTGCTTGCGTAGGAGTTTTTTTAAATTTTAGCTTGGTGCTTATGTAAAATATATTTTGAATTACATGGGACGAAATGTATTTTTCATTATGTACGAATGATATAATGGATAAATACACAGTATTTAATAATTATTTTTGGTTTTGGCAATGCAGTGTGGCATTGTCGTCTAATTATAACTTTAACGACATTATTTTGACAAAACCTCAACGTTCTTTTTTATATTTAGTGCTCATTTCTCTACTTTATTTTTGTCAATTCAAACTGAGGATTGGGTTGGAACTCAGCGACGATGCAAATATCCATCGTTCCTACACATTTTTTACTTTTGTTTTATTTTTAGTACAAGAGGTGGTGAAGATCGAGTTACATCTATTTGATAATCAGATACAACTATTTTTTTTAAATTGTATTATTTTATGTAAACGTATATGATGACGTTTGACGATGAGCTTTGCGATAAACTATCATAGGGTAGTTCATTAATAATATTAATTAATTAATATATTTATGAAAATGTGTCTTATCTGGTTGTCAGATGGGTGTAAGTCGATCTTCACCGGCTATTAGACCATTGTGGGAATATCCCACAATGGTCTCAGATAAGAATTTTGAAAGTAGACTAATGTAGACTACAGAAAGAAAAGCACGGGAGCCTTTGGAGCAAAAGAAATAAACTTAAATGCGTATGTAAATATGGACAAGCTAAGATGGTGGTATTTTGATACGACTGAGATATTTTCCGGAAAAAGAACTACATAAAGATATATTTTAGTAATTACGTCCATAAGTAATCTAACAAAAGCTTTATTAAGTATACTAAGTTTATTAACGCCATGTTAACAGGCTACAAGTGACTGTCATTGCGTTATTCAATAAAATTAAACTGTGTTTATAGACTTTTAGTAACCGTTAAACTAATTTTAAAATAGTATTTCATAATATTGTTTAAAAACTTTTTGCATAATTTCTGTAAACTTTTATGGCAGTGAATCACCATTTAATCGCTATTTTAATAACAAAAACGTTAAGTTTCTGGGATATGAATAGGAATGTCGGAGTAAGAACATAACGCAAGTACATGAAATATGCTACATATTTGATACTCCGATCATCAGGACAAGGAAATGTGTCTTTTTGTGACGTAATAAGGTATAATATAATACCCAGTTGGAATACTGAAAACCGGTTTGTTAAAGGAAAATACACTATCTTGTTGATTTTATCTAAATCGTCTTAAGGTTATTACAGGTTACAAGTTAATCTGCGGAGGCACGCCTACCAGCGCCTCATGCCGCTCTGAGTGTGGCCGCGGATCCCCATCCGCTTCGGAGGCCAACCGCGATGGGGTGACGTTAAAAAAAAAGCGTTTCCCGGATCTCTTCCGTCTCAGGCGTAGAGTGGCACACCGTGTGGTTATAGTCGGTTCGATTCCGACACACCGCCCCGCCGCAAACCCCGGTGGGTTGAAGGCCCGAGGGGGTTTCCACACGTAAAAAAAAGGTTTCAAGTTAATCTAGGATTACGTACACGTATTTCATTAGAAGGCAATAATCGTAGTCCCTCATGGATTAGCGTGACTACTTTACGTCATGTAAAATTTGCTAGTCTTTATCGAAAACTTCTGTAAGTCTCTTCTTAAGTTATGCGAGGCCTACCTCTTCATCGTTGTCGGAGGAAGGTACCTGGAGTTCTAAAGATTTGATTCACGATTACTCACTAAAAACATTTGTGGTAAAACCAAGGAAAATTTGCAAGCTGGATAGCTTGCAAATTTTCCTTGGTTCCTTTATTTTTTAAAAAATACACACAAAATAAAAGTTCACTTTCTTTCATATATTTTACCTATCCAAATAGTTTAAATTATATAATAGAAAGAGATCGCAAAAACAAAAACTTTATACCTCGCGGCAAAGACGCCTGAAAAATCGTATACATATGTATTAGTATTATAAAAAACTCAATCAAAACTAATAAAAAGAAATGATTATGTTATAACCTTTTTAACACTGATGAGAAATTAATCATTTTTGAGACATCTAATGAGATTTTAACTACGGAACAGCGAATGGTTGCATTTTTTTTTAACTACCGATGCAAAAAGAGGGATGTCATAAATTTGACGTCGATGTCTGTCTGTGTGTGTGTGTGTGTGTGCGTGCGCCTGTTTGCGGCATCGTAGCTACAAACGGATATACCGATTTCGATGCGGTTTATTTCATTTGGCAGCCAGTTGCGGTGGTTCTTAGTTATGTTTAGTTAATATCGATCCAGCAGTGTAAGAGTATCAGCTTTTTTCCAAAATTATGTAAGGCATTTTTGGCGTATGATTACTCAATTAAGTGATTGCGTAGCATCTGCATCGCATCTGCTATTTTTGCAATCTATAATGTCAGTCGAATAGTTCAAATGTATTTCTTCTCTCTCTAGGCACTACGTCTACTATTTTATCTATATCATTTAGCACATTTATAAATATTTCGTGCTAAAGATATATCTGCGTCAGTTGCTCCTAAAATTACGAATTCAATATCACGTTACGATGCCAAGGTTAGCAGGGCTGTTATCTGCATTTGTATTAGTTGTAATTACTTGTCGTCAAATTAGTGTCATTTGAGCGGAAATTGGTCAAGTGATAACTAGCACTTATGGTATACTAGTTTATGCCCGCGGTTCCGCCCGCGTATTTGTCGGTTAGCGCGACAAATAGTAGCCTATGTGTTATTCTGCTGTATCAGCTATATTACTGTAAATTTTCATCCAAATCTATTGAGTAGTTTTTGCGTGAAAGAGTAACAAACATCCTCACAAACGTTCACATTTATAATATTAAGTATAGATCTGTGGCTAAAAGCTGACTCACAGGCAACTTACCTACTTGATTTGAATGCTAATTTAATTATTTACTGCTTTATTATAATAACGATTCATAAAGTTTTGTTCGCCTAATTAAATTGTACCAAACTTTTCCCTAAACATGTTTTATCATAATGCTTTCCTAGTAAAGAGAGAATATTCTGTGAAGCCGATTACCTCGCCCGAGTGCATCAATGGACAATTACCGATGTCTCGTACCTACTAAGAATTAGAAGTCACTTTTTATGTTTGTGGCTTTTTATAACTGTTATTTCGGCTGAGAAATCTAGTATAAGTGTAGGTAAGCTACAATGATGATTCTAAGAGGATTGCGATTTGAGATTTTATAGTTTTAAAACTATAAATTAACTTTGAATTTTGAGGCTAAGGTTGAAGGGTTTAATTCGTCGTTTTTTTTTTTACAAAAATAATGAAAAATAACGATGAAAACATATGTTTTCAACTGAAAAGATGACAAATAGAATTTTCCAGACGCCTAAATGATTTTATTATTAGTAATGCGCTTTCGTTTCAGTGTTTTTAAAACATGTGTTTTCAACGAAAAAGATGACATATAGAAATTTCCAGACGCCTAAATGATTTTATTATTAGTAATGCGCTTTCGTTTTAGTAGATTTTTACGTATGAAACGTAGAAACTTGACTATGGAACTATACTCAAAGTTACTATGTTACAAATGAGATATGTAAATCTAGAGAACACTATGTTGATTATTAGATGGTTAGCATATAGGTGGAATACAGTCATTTTTACGCAACATAACATCCTAAAATTACCACGTATCTTGTGTTTATTTGTACTTTACGACTTGGGTATCAATCGATTTAAAAATTGATAAAAGCATCAAAATATTACCGGTTGAATTGCTGCTGATAATATTTACAGTGAAAAGTTGAGTTTTTTAATTATACTTGATTGATAAAGATAATTAATTGATGATGATGGTGATGATTAAGCTACAGGAAGCCAGGTATATAATATATGTGTATATAATGTTACTTATGACACAAAGTTTTCATAATCACAGATCAAGTTCACATTTCTCAATGAAATAAGATATCCAAAACGGTGGAAATTCAACAGTCAAGTAATTTCTATTGTAGACCGATTACCGACCGACACATTAATCTGGATGTATTTTGCGAGAGTATTCTGTTAAACCATAAATAATATAAAAAAATTGATCGAAATGTCATCTTTTCGAAAAAAGGGATAAGAAATTATAACATACACACTCAATAAAAAACTATTATTCATTTAGATATTTAGATTTATGTTCTAGTTTTGTTAAATGAAGAGCACCAACGTCCATAGCGTTCACTATTTATGGTAAATAAACACAGGAAAAAACATACTTGCGTGTCGTAACGTGTCGTGTCGCGCCAGAAGCATCGGTTTTTCATGCTATAGTACAGCAGTACAGTGTTTGACGTAGAGGTTTCCGTAGCGATACGGCACGACAAGTAATAATAATAATTGAGGCGCATCATTATTCAACTGACGCTTATTTGCAGCGTGTTTTTGAAAAATTGGCTGACGAGTTATTGATTCAATCATTTTGGTAGTTTTACCTGGAAATTTTTTCCAGAGTTTTGAAAATTTATAATTTTATAGATTATGATGTGCGTTTTGCGAATTTCAACTTTATCACCTCATATCTTTGACGCTCGTATCGTCGTATTGGAAAAACATCATCATGGAATAGGGGGCCAACGAGCAGACGTATCGCTTGATTGTAAGCGATTACCGCCGCCCATGAACACCCGCAACACCAGAGGCGTCTCAAGTGCTTTGCTGGCTTTTGGGGGATGGGGAGGGTTATGGGCCTTCGGTTTCCTCACTCACTCGGTGAAACACAGCGCAAGCACTATTTCACACCGATTTTCACAATGTACAGATGAGATAATTATAATAAGCTAACTGAGATGAATCCAAAAGACTAGCCCCCAACCTAATTGGACTGAAAAAAGGGATGATCTCAGTAAGGCCATAAGTATCCTGACTGGGAATTGTCCCCTAAACAAGCACCTATCCACAATAGGCACAAGAGACAGCCCTCTATGCAGGAGTGCATGGATGCAGAAGATATGTCACAGCACGTTCTTACAGAATGTAGAAGAGTGGTGGATCAACAGGCAGACATCCTCCAATCAACATATCTCCCAAAAACATGGTTGGAGGAGTAAGCAGATGACAATTTATTTATTTAATCTTCATGCAATTACATTGCAAAAGGTGGACTTAATGCCATGGGCATTATCTTGCAGTCAACCTTTAGACAATCCAATGTACAACAACCCAATCAACTTCTTGATTAGGCTGTTGTAAGTGCCTAAATGCGGAAGTAGCTCATCAAAACAAACAAATAGCTGAGATGAATCTAACTCAACATTCTTCAAAGGTTTCAAAAAAAATATATTCTAAATATATTCTAAAATTGTATCTCATATATATTATGCTTTATATGCTTCTGTATATTTATAAAAAAAGAATCCATATTTTCCTATTACACGTGAATGGCTGGTTTGTTAATTCTTTTAGTTTTGGATAGCCCATTTATCGAGGAAGATTATAGGCCATATAAGATAACTCTACAATATATAGCAGCTAAGCAACACTAAACAGAGATAAAGCCGCATGGGTTAGCAAGTATTATATAAATAGATATATATGTAAGAGAGGTACTCTTTTTTACACACCATAAAATGCCTTATGGCATTAAGTCCGCCTTTTGTTCATTAAGAGCAATAAGTTTTAGTAAATAAATAAATACATAAAATAAATATATTAGCAACAGTGATGATGGATACATCTCAGAAATCACTTCATAAATATCAAGAAAAGTAAAATAATAAATGTGCTCTCTATCTTATAACCTTCACATGTTTTTTAGAACTTTTAAGCCCAGATTGACAATATTGTTATTTATTTATGAAAGGTATGCTTACAGATCTCTGCCAATACATGTTAAACGTTAGGAGACAAGAACATATAAGTCTAGACAGTAACACAAATATAGCATACACAACATGAGTAAAGGCAAAGTACAAACATTTCCCACAACTTATTAACAATAAAAGTATTGTTTATCAAAGAAAATAAAATAATAAAAAAAAGAAAAAAAGCATCTCAAAATAGAAACAAAGGAATACCCACTACGAACATTGTGACTTGAATATACATGTGCTGACATTCTTTTATTGGAGAATCTAGTGTGTTAGTTTGTAATGATAGAATCATAACCATTATTAGTCAATCCAAATGAAATGAAGTTATGGTCAGTTTCATATAAAATTCCTTTACAATTTTACTATAATAATTTATTTATTTATTAAACAGGTCAATGATTGAAAAAATAACACTTAATATGTTTCAAAACTGATCAAAAGCTAACCAATATTATAAATTTCATACTTTATAATCTTGTATGGAGGAGAAAACACATCCGTATTGTCCATGCACAATGAGGTTCTATGATCATACCACAGCATATAAATAATATATACAATAAGATAGCATTAAAATATTAGAGAACATAATTCAGTAAAAAGTAAATGATAAAAATCGAAATTTAATCTCAAAAAGGGTAAATGCTGAAACTTAATGTTTCAGTTATAAACTTAACACATCACAATAGTGACCGAATTTCAAACTTTACCTGTAAAAACTTAATATTGAGCAATATAAAGCTTGAATTGAGCAAATCAAGTACAACAAGTATAGTTATAAAAGCAACAGCAATCTTGAAAGATATCAAACAGGTCAACTAAAGTGGTAATTTTACTGTAATGAGTACATGAAAATATACATCGACAAAACTTTGGATGTGTGACTTCATTTTTGGCAATTCATTTGAAAATTAACTATTATCCATGATAAAAGACATTGCTGCAATTATAATTATTATAGTTTTGCTCCTACAGAAAATCGTTTCATGTAGATTCATTCAAAAATGTAGAAAATGATTTCCTTGCACAAAATTTTTCGTACCTTAAAATAAAACTATTTTTGAACACATTATTTAATAATCATAATCAACGCTTTTGAGGTTTAAATTTGAACTTACCACTTGACAATAGCGCGTACATCCTTGTTTTAAAGGAAGTTTCGACTTATAATATTTAACTAATGGAAATAACACGAAATTAACAAAAACTTTTTGAGCACTAATGGACACTACATTCAAATAACAAAGCAAACAAAGTGAATGCAACTGCAACAATGCTGTGATTGAACTATAGTTTATACATATAATCTATGGATTGATTGTTTAGTGACGGGCACAATGCGTTTAACTTTAAACTACTTTTGACGGTTTAGTAAAAAATATACGGATACAATATTAATTTAATACTTTTTTATAGTTTAAGGGTAATAAATTGAAATAATTTAACTTAATTTACATATAGGGTTTAGATGTTTTCTAATACATATAATTTGTATGTATTTTTTCCATAATTTTTCTCATATAAACAAAATATTTTTTTAATAATAAAATATTATTTATTTTTGTCCTTTTGTAAAAATAAGGTTTTAAAGAACAAATATAAAAAAATATAGCCTGAAGGATATTTTGACAATGTTTTCCGGATAATGTTAGGCAAAGATACAAATCTCTTTTCCGTTGTGTTGTCAACATAAAAAAATGCATTGTATGTTAAATGTAGGTTGACATTGTGACATTTAAAGCATCAATATCAATAGTTTCGTGTTTACACATATTGTGTACAAAGAGAAAGCAACTCTAAATATTGTTATGTTAAACGTGTGAGTGTGAAACGGACTGGAATGTCCAAAATGCATTTTAGGTTTCGAAATTTGGAAGAGGCGAAAAATACACTCATATGTAATATGGTGTGGAAAGGGACAAGAATAAAATCGTATGTACATGTTTATTTTATGATATTTTTCGATATACACTTGGAAATCACTTTTTAGTTTCGAATAAATGTCATTTTTTGATTAAATGTGACGAGTGACATCTCTTGCATTTATTTTGAACTAAAAGAAAATATCGGGACTATCGCAATGTTGAATGTGACATTAAAGTTGCTAAAACTTTAAATAAAGTTCGTTACTTTCTCATCAGGTAAGTACAGAATATTCCAAATTAATGTTTTTTCACTCGTAGTAGCAACCGTAAGTTCTGTGACATTTTCTCTTCGAAGCTCTACCTCATTACATTCACTTGAAATTTACACTCTCTAACATTAATGTCGATATGAAGAATTCCACCTTTTTCATGTTGCTAAAGTGTTAATGTATAAAGTTTGAATTCTGCAAATTGACACAACAACACTGTTTAAGTTAACAAGCGCGTGAACATCTTTATCACGACACAATTAGTAGTTACTATATACTTGTAGTCCATTACTACATAGTTCGTTGTGTCTTCAATAGATAGCGCTGCAGTATGTTTTTTGTTTGCGCTGTATTTGGTAGTTTCGCCATAAGACATTGCTTTATTTTTTTTTTGACAACAACTCCTGATCTAGGAATATAATCTCTATGAAAATACTTTGTTCAATTAACTAAAAAAATATTCAAGAAAAGGAACGCAATGAATACCCAGATGTAGTCAATTGTTGTCCCATGTAGCTATCGACTATCGAGCCTGCAAAATTAGCGCTGTAGAAAGGAGCAAGGTGTCCGCTTAATCACTGAGTCAGTTTAGTCAGTTTATTATCAGTTAGTTTTAGAGTTGACAGATGTATTAAGAAGGTGGCATAGGAACTCCAGATGTACCTACTATAAGAAATTTATTAGTGAGGCCCACGGGCGTAGCAAGGTTTTAGTTTTTGGGCTAAGGGCAAAAAAATGACTATATGTCCTTTAACCGTAATATTATTATGGAAAAAATGAGAGCTGTAAAAAATATCAATAGTGTAGAAACATGTCAGGGGAGGGGGTTTGTACTCTAACCCCCCTAGCCACAACCCATGTTAAGGCCTAACTAATTAGTAATTTGATTTTAACTGTCGGGTATTTTAGAAAATCTGTTTTTAAAAAGACTTCAAACTGATTTAAAATTTATTGTCCTATTATTATTAAGATAAAGTTATTGCCTTGTATTTTAGACGCATGTATTTTTACGGAATACAATATTTGAAAACCATACGCTCGTAAACACAATACAGAGTACATTATCTATAGGGGCGAAGCTAGACTCATAAAAGTAGCCTACGTTACTTCTTGTATGAAGCTGCATGATCCATACTACCAAGTATCGCCAGAGGAAGTCGTAATGGAGCTTCACCTTAACAGCATTATGCGCAATAAATATGCATTTTGCTTACATAGTGAAGTTAAAAAAAAAAGTTTTTTTGTAATTTATTTCGGATCAACAGCTTTTCGCTAAATGCGTTATGAACATATTATCTTACATCTTAAAATCAATTTAAAATCAATAGCCGGCAAACTAGCAACGTTTAGCTTGATGGTAAGCGATTGCGACACCCGCAACCCCAGAAGTGTCACAAGTGCGATGCAGGCCTTTGGAGGATGAGGAGGGGTAGGTATAGGCCTCCGGTATCCTCACTTAATCGGTGAAACGGTCTAAAATTGTAATAAGTATTTTCTGTTCCTCCAAATTTTAAAGCCACTTATCACACTACACTATACTAATTAATAGTTCGTAACAAATACCTACATATATATTTAGTAACAAATGAATATAGGTACAGTTTGCCTTACACAAAAAAAAAACGAATGGATCTTTTAATCCTCCCTTCCTATCGAGAATTTCTCCAAGGAAAACACAATTGTATATGCCCTGGTAGTGATGCTTTGACAATTCGCGTCGTGTAGTTACATAATGCAATATTTGTTATTCAGAACCTTTATTTAAGTACAAAATTATAGGCACTAGAAAATTCAGGTACCTAAATATATGGTTTACCACATTACATTCGTAATCGATGTGGGTGGCAGGACACATCACTTATGTCCAAATTGTACTTAATCTGTATATACGCTATATAGACCCTATTCTACATATATCCGTCCATACTAATACTATAAATTCGAAAATAACTCTGTCTATCTATCTGTCAGTCTATTACCCTTTGGTTATATTACAGTTTAGATCTCAATGAAATCTGGCATGAAGAAAGGAAAGGAAGGAAGCTATTTTGAGAAAGGACAAAGACTACTTTTACAGCGATAATCGACATACACGCAGGTGGAGGACGGAGCCGCTGGTAAAATCTAGTATTCGAAAATAGCTCTGTCTGTCTGTTAAGTTTTTATGGTTCAACCGTTGCAACGATATCAACAAACTTTGCCATGGAGATGGGTACTTCGATTCTTGAGGAAGGACCCTTCACCACAATAACTGAAACTAAATGCTGCAAAGACGTACTTCTTGTAGGGTTATGAGGTCATAATTAGTTATTTATATATTTCACAGTATTTATATATTATCTTAAATATATAAAGTTTAACAAAAAATTTGTTCGCGCTTTCCACGTGTATCCAGGTAGAGCAGATGCATACCAGTCGCACGATAAAAGCCGTCCGCAATGTATAAACAAACCTTTTGAGGTCGGATCAAGGCCGATCATGAATGGCATCGTGCGGCCTAACATTTAATAAGATTTATTGTAACTGATCTTGTTGTGACAATAACAATAGTAGGATATTCTTAGCGGTAAACAAGTATCTTTGTGTGGTCTCCACGTTCATTGTCATGTCTCGCCAAAGTCAAAACTTTTACAACACCTGGCAGAAGAAAAAATATATTAAATAACGATTTTTTTACATTATTCGTGCTTTCATATCATATTGGATTTGGATCGTTAAGTACTTTTCTGATACCAGTTGTTATCTACCAACCAATGTGATCAATAAGCTGATGTTTATGTATTTGACATAGTGGGCCAAACTTCTCGCGTCGTTACATTGGTGGCGCGAGGACGCGCGGGCCCGGGGCGAGGTACTGACGCAGCGAGTTATCGAGCTTGGGAGGGGCCACGCCGTGCCCTCATCTCTGTAGTAGGCAGTGACCTCTCGCTGCCGGCCGTAGTTCTTTCTATGATCGACGGCTAGGAGTCCTGGGACGCGGTGGTTTCCTTCTGCGAAACCGTCATCTCGCAGAACGAAGCTGCGGAAAGGGGAGGGAGATCCTGACCTCTCTCTCAGTTCGTAGAGGGCGCACCGGGCGTCGGAGGAGGGCATACGCTGACCTCCACCGGCCCCCCGAACTGGGTCCAGCGGCGGCGGACTTGGGGATGTTCGTCGTCCCTTAACCAACCGGATCCGTGGCGGCGGCGCATAGTGTTCCAGTGTGCCCCTTTTTGAAGTCTCGACCACATCTCGTCACCTCACTCCTCTCGCTGACGAGATGTGGTCCGCAGCAGCGGGCCGGCACCAGTCGGGGATTGCGGATGCCTTTTAAGTTCCCGTGATCCGTGGCGTAGGTGAGAGACGGAACACCGGGGGGCTTTAGTCAGTAAAAGTCTGACAGACCCCTTCGCCCTCTCCACAGAGCGGAGGACATCCATAAGCATGTCACCCCGTTAAAAAAAAACAAAAAAAGAAGAAAAAAGTGGGCCAAACCTCGTTTCAGAGAATAGGCATATGTCCCGCAGTAAACTGATTATCATATATATTCGCCTTCAAATGTGTAGTAACTTGTAGCCGCGCATTCTCCAGCAATCTGTTTAGGCTAGGTTTTTCAGAGTTGTATAGTAAAATTAGTATTGATATATATAATCTTCAAACTACTTATACTTTAGTTGCGTTGGTTCTTAAGGATTTCTCGAAATACATTCATGAATGAATAACACCATCGCCAGAGAATACATATTTTATATTCTTGTTTCTGTTGCACATCGGTTAAATAATGGTTGCTATCACTACAATATTTATCTAAGGAGCTTTATTTTGGACAGCTTTAAAACTGATGGGTTACTGTAACAACTCACAAATGCACCAAAGCGACGATTGTGGTGATACGTTAGTGAGTTATGGTAATGCGTCGAGAGATACTCTGAAGGGATCTGGCCCACCGGACAGCGGTCCTGCATTCGAAACGTAGAAACACTTTAATCTTAACGACACATAAACATAAAGATGTCCACTTTCACGTCACTAAAAGGCGATTGTTGTTAAATTTAATGGCGCATAAAATAAAATAGTAATCGTGAGTCAGTAACTAATTATCAACGCGTAAAGTATTTAAACTTTAATATGAAATGGAGCAAGTTTCTCTAGGTTGTTGACGTATTTTCAACTCGAATGATACCAATAAATCTACTCCTATGAGAAACTTAGGTCCTGGTATACTCATATGTGTAAATATACACCGATAGTTTCTCAGATATTTTGTCCAAGGGACCATTTGAAATGCCCGATAGATAGAGCATGTATGTATGTATATAACATAGCCTATATGTCAATTGTCTAACTCTATCTCTGTTTTCTTGCCATACATCCCAAATAGTTTTGCATTGAGATCTCATAACTTAACAGCCACTATCCACTGTTGGATATTGGTCTTTCTATAGAAAGGAAAAAATCATATTTTTTTATTATATACCCTGATCTATGTTAATTTCTATTTTAGATCTTATTTCTCTAGGATCGTTAGATTGTTATACTGGTGACGTTCGTCTGCTGATACTCATTATAAATTTAAATTCAAAGTATAAACAAGTGTTCTACTGGACAACTGCTACTGTGGTCCAGAAACAATAAAGATGATGTTTTATAATTAAAACGAGATGAAAGGTAAATTTATTTTACAATTTTGAGTACGAATGTTTGAAGACAGATATAATTAGTAATATTTACAGATATTTAAGTAGGTAATTAATGTTAGTTTAAGACGTAAGACTTCGTTACGAGTATTCTCTTTAATTATAACTTTATCGCTGATAGTATATTTTTCCTATGAATGAAAAGATTTCTATAGATTTCGTCTCATTGTGTTTTAGTACAAATACTATTGAAATGTATTTTTTGTGGGGCGAGACCTAAAAATACATAAGAGGTTAGTTGTAAAGGTAAAATACATAGATATAAGTAATGTATAGTAAGGGTAAATACTTACACCTAGGTAATGTATACATACACGGTATACATTACCTAAGTGTTAGTAAGTACATCAACATCAAAGGGTTTAGTAGTATCCTTAAGTTTTTTAAATAGATTTCCTAAAAACATAATAATGTAAGAAGGAATATAGGTACATAGCAAGCTACGGATTTTATACCTTTGTTATATTTTCAAATAATCCTCATTATTCGGAAATTTAAATCCATACCCTTAAACAAACATTGCTTTGAACATTTTACCAAAGGGATAAAACCATTAGGTAACTACAAACATGCTTTTCTAACATCTTAGAGAAATAACATTAAACTAATGGACATAAAAATAGTCGATTTCGGAGAAAATGTAACTATCGAAAATTGGCTCAGATCAACACTTACACCGATATTCTTTAGCGAACTTTCTAGAACCAAGATTTTTTGAAAGATTTGTATTATACGAAAATGATTAGGTACACAAACTATTATCAATTGGCTTTAATTCAGCACCACTAAAAAAAAAGAAAATAAAATAAAATGAAAATAGCCTTTATTGCTGTTTACTTTCTGATAATAATATATATTATATGCCTACTTACTAACTTTTCTTTTTCCTTTTCTTTTTTATTTCAATCATCGGCAACTGGATGTTTGTCTGTAACAGCTTGTATATCGACACAGGACAAATCTAGAGATGCCCACGTTTCCTGTCCATAATCCATCAGTCCACGGTTCCATACTGTCATCTTCCCATCTTTTTATTTGTCTATCTTTATTCCTTTTACTTTATTTGTGGTTGCACCATTACAATCGGTTTAAACTATGTTCCTATGCGAAAAACTCAATATTGTTAACATTTTGCTTAGATCAAATAAAAAATATTTGATCAGCGACATTTTGTATTATTCTTGAAGGATAACAAATATGTATTTATCAACGATTTCTACATCTACGTAATTATACAATTAGTTATACAAACAAATAAACTGCTAGACATACGTGTTTCATACTTTTTTTTAATAGATCGAGTGTCTTAATAAACTAATGACCGTTGTATCACCAAAACAGGTCATCTAGTGCTCCAATCAATTATTTAATGCACCCTCTCTTATGCGTACAGGATACATATAACATACAGTTGTATGTATCCTGTACACATAATAGATGGTATTAACGTCCCAAGTAGAACCAACAATTGCAAGGCGTGTTATGCCTATTAAGTGATTACGTTAATTCCTGAATACACGATAATAAGGGTTAAAGAAGTAAAATATGAAGTATTAATAAATTTCATTACTCTATCGACATCGGTGTCACAACAATACATTGGCTACGTTGAGGTGAACTGGTAAACAACACAGTTCGATAGTCCGTGCACGTTCATGATTGGTCATTTCAGTATATCTCTGTTACACGCAAAGAGAATTCCGAATGAATTACGGGAATTGTTTGCAGCTCATTTAGAGCACTCGGATTTGCTCAAACATTTTCCCAAAAAGCTAAGTGAGTAAGCGCCTGTTATTATTCAGATAGCAAATTGTCGCTTCAGTCTTTCGCTCATTGATTTAAAACTTGTGGAAACAATGTGAACAAAACAGTGCCTATAAGTTTTAATAAGGTTTAACCGTGAACACAAATACCCCTTTTTTAAACTAAAAATAACCGAATTCGACACATCCGAGTTTGCGTGAATGCGAGCATGCGTGAATGGATCTCGGCAGTGCAAAAAGATAGTAAGAAAGTTAAAGAAACTTTTGAGTTCAACTGTTTAGAAAGTGAAAAAGAACTTTACTATTGTAGTGCTAAGAGTTGAGTTGTTAGTGAAACTTCTAAACCGATCAGCCAGCTTAGCAACGTTATTTTTTTTTCGTATCGTCTGCAAATAAATTTGATTGGAAAAATGAATCATCAGCCTAGCTTATATATTGTGTATTTTAACTTGTCAGTGAAAATTTTTCACGTAATTCTTGATTATTTTAAAACTTTACAGTGTCTTTGATATAAAGTTAAAATAAATTTATCCTGTGTCTATTTTACTGGTTATAAATATATGTCTTTTAGTCTTTTGTACATTAGTACTTCGGTAGACATTACTAACTTAAAAAAAATCAACTTAAGAGATTTTGTGAAATAACGCCTAAATTAAAATTAAAATAAACATTATTTTCTCATTAGTACGCGAGCATTTAAAAAAAAACATAATAAATATCTAAATATAATATTTCAGTAATTTAAAAATTGATGATTTTGACGCATAGTTGCGTTGCGTTGATCATGCAATGATTTTCTGTTGCGAACCTTGTCCTTCTCTTTTAACTCTTCTTGTTTACTTTTGTAATTTTTTCGGCATTTTATTTGAAATCTACTTACTTAAGTTATCCGTATTCCTCTCCTTAGAAACTACTTGTAAACTTACTAGTAATGTGTGCTTTTTGTGTTAAGACTCAATAACATTAAATATTTATTAGAATGTGTACATAAAAGGTTACTCATAAATATTAGTCAATATTCTAAACTCGTAAAGATTTATAAGTTTCCGACTTATAATATTTAACTACCGTAATTTATCATTTCTCGTCGTTGTCATTGTCCATTAGCCATTAACTTGGCTTAAACGATTTAATTGCTGACTTTCCCTCAAAACATTGATGGCACGTAATCACGGCCCACGGACAAGATAATCCTAAAATTTATTAGCCATAACAACAGACACTGTCGTCAATCGAATTGATATTGTGGTCATACACATTTATAAACAGTTTGGTGCTAATGAAATTACATCGAATTGCTATAAATTAGAGGCGACAATGTTCGAAGTTGGGGTGACCACAAAAGGCCTTGTTTACAATGCACCGTATTTGGGTTAAATAGTTGGCCACAAATGTAGACCACCCTTCATGTTTGGGTGCGTTACTTGTGGCCACAATAGTGTTGCCAGCAAGATGTTTGGTCTGTTACATGAAATGAATGATGTAATTTATTGGAGCAGTATGTTTTTATTAGTGGAGTATAAGGTCACGTAGAAGTTATACCAAATAAAAATTGAACAAAGTAACACATTGTTCGAAATCCAATAAGATCATTGGCTGACTTAGCTCAGATTACTTGTAATCTGAGCTAAGCCAACCATTTTCTAAACAATTATGTTTTTAATATTTAGTTGTTTAATAAGTGTATTGAATGTAGAATGGAAGTAGTCATCATTGCATAACACGCCACTTTCATGGGTCCTCTTAACCGAAATTGGTTAATTTACATCTGGATGTAAGTGATTTACCCGTAAGGTGGGATTTTGCTGTGCAATGCTATTAGTATCCCTTGCTTTACCAGTGGAATGCACATTGCTGATCCCCACTTTATGAAGCGAAAGTAGCAATACTCAACAGCAGAAACACAAAGTTATACTATGGGTACTGTTTAATTCCTGCCTCTGTATCATGTTGATACATACTCAGATAAGCGGCAATTAAGTTTTAGTCTGAATTAGTTTGAAAAATATTTATAACTGGTCAAAAAAAATATATTAAAATAACTATGAATAATGTGTATAATTATTTTAATATTCTCACGAGCTTCCATTTCGGTTCATGACGCGTCTAAAATTCTTGCAGACAAAGGGTCGGTAGGGCAGCCAGGAGCGTAGGTAGCGCGCGGCCTTCCGTCAATATCGTGGACAGCGGGACACCATTGTCACTGCGGCCATTGTGCCCGCTGACGCTGCGAAGCACAGTCCAAAAATCATTAATTTTATATCACAAAGCAAGAACCCACAAATCGAAGGCCTGAAAAAAATTAGGGCCCATTCAGGAGCGGTCACTGACACACGATGGGATGCGCACTCGTATAGCGTAGTGGATATTTCGATTTTAGTTTTAATTATACTACCTATTTTTTACGATGTAGTGGTGAACAAAAAGAGTGTAGTGGTTTTGATAATAAGACTTTTGGCTTACGGACTTAAGATTCCTTGTTACTAAGCTCTGATCACAAAAGTACTGTAACGCTTTGAGTTCATGAATTTAAATTAAATCTACACACTGAGTATAATATTGTAGAAACATTAGTAATTTAGAATATTTTTATTTATCCCTTCACACATTAATTGTTCATCCAGATAAAATGACAAATCTCAATCACATCGTATAAACACAAATGATGTAAGTACGAGATACTTTTGTCTACAAAAAAATGCTCTTCTCGAGAGATTCCTATATTAATTCAGTCAATCTAAAATCTAAATGCACCCCAATTACGCCGTCTTCAAAATCTGGCTTTTTCTATATCAGCTATTGTTCCTAACAGTCCCTTCTAATTTGCTTGACTCAGGAATTTAACTCAAAACTTTAGGATTACATTTTTAGTACATTTACCTGAGTAATAAATCAACATAGTCATTACTATAAAAGTGAAGTATATTTACGTTTGTAAAATATAAAAGTCTAGTTTAAACAGTAAACGGATACATGTTATGAAATTAATAAATCACTAAGGTTTTGTGATTAATGTCAACGTGAAACATAAAGACTCATATTTAGTGCAGTTGCTGCCCGTGACAAACGTAACCGGATTAACCGCATCCATAAAATAGGCACGTAAAAAATAAAACATTTCAGCTTACTGTTTACAGACTGCGTCTATAATTATTTATAAAATCCGAACATAAATTAAAATTTCTGTCACAAGGGACTTAGAAAACTTTAGAGTTCCGTACAGCGAGAATGGAGTACACGATACAGTAACGTATTTGTATATTCGTATTTACTAGAGAATAAAATACATCTTTCTTGTCCCTTCTAAAATATATTTTTGTTACGATTTCTGCTAGATGGGTGGAAGGAGTAGGACACGAGAAGCTTAAAATGGATCACAGTGGCGTGCAATGGGAGAGGCTTACGTCCATTAAATAGTGGATGCCGAAAAGCTAATAATTAATTAATGTACGGAAGCTTAAATTACAACTTTAATCAAGATATTGTGGTTATATATTATATTCAGTAACTACTGAACCCACTGGAGCAAAAGGATGCCGTATTCGTATTCATTGGATTTATATCACCAAAATATTTAAACAAACCATTCAACTATCACTGACTTATGGCGTAACAAATGCGATTAAAACCGCTGTAGTCCCAACAGAACTCAGATCACAGATGTTTGGGGAGAATTAAAGAGCACGTTAAAAAGTGCTTTTGTGAGGAAGAATTTCGTTTTATCCAGTAAACCGGAATCCGCGACCCTTCCAACAAAATAATGCTAATCGTAATGGCATTACATTCATTCGCCGGATTTCGTCAAGTAGGTAGGTAGGGATGTCGAGATATTCTCTTTCATATGTTCATTTTCTTTTTTATGCGTTCTTCATTATTGCATATTTTAATATGAAAAATATGGAATAGATTCATCATCATCATCAGCCTATTAGTTCATTACTGGCATAGGCCACTTCTATTGCGGAATAGATTATTAGAAAAAATATATATTAATTCTCTTTATATTATTATCTATGTATATAACTTAATTGCCCGCACGGTTGGCCCAGTTGCTTAAGCGTTCGCCACGCCGCTTTACACTGCGCTGAGTATTGTGGATTCAAATCCCACATAGCACAACACTGTGTGATCCACAAATTATTCTTCTGAGTCTGGGTGTTCTTTGAGTCCGTTACATGTTCGTTTGTATAGATCCAGGATTTATTCCTAGTGCGAGAGTTGTCTTAAGAAAGGAAAAGAAAGAAAGAATTTTCTTCTATACATAAGCGAACTTATTAATGACTATACTATAGACATTAAGTTCGCCAATACAAAACTCAATCACAGCTATATATATATATATATAATGGAAGATAGATATATATATATATATCTATCTTCCATTAATAATTTATTATGCAGGACTATATTTTATCATACTTTTGACAATTAAATGACCTTGTATTATTTGGTTTTATCTCCTGTCGATTTGTCTTTCCTATAGATAGATTAACTGTAAGAGACTGCTTTTAGCAATAAGGCCGCCCATTGTAAATATCAATATCCATCTGTAATATTTTATATTCTATGCTATTCTATATCTCTATCCATAATCTATATTCTATAACATAAATATGTAATTATTTATACAATAAATATAACTCATACGACTTATAAAATCAGTAAGGCGATTTTTACTAAATAAAATTCATACTTCATTTTGAATTAAGTATGATCTGAGTCCCGCGGTACCTCAACAACTGCGAATAACACCGTGAGGCGAAGTTATTCAAAAGAAAAGTAAAAGTAGTATCAAAATCGATCTAACTGTTCCCGAAATTATAGCTTTATTGGTTTTTAACAACCTTTTTTATTCATTATGGTTAATGGAATCAAGGGTATTGGGGAAGTCTGCCTTACGTACTGCTTCACCAGATCACCAGATTTTAAGGTTTTTTAAGTTTTAAATTTTCTGTGTAAATTCTTAACACAAGTTAATTATTTCAAAATCCCTCGACATTATCGTTACTTTAAGGTTTGACTGCAACAAGTGAAGGTTGTCATATCATGGAAACACCACTCATGTTCATTAAGTTTTAAACCAATCAGAGTGGTGTAAGTTAGAAAGATCAACTAAGAAATTATCTTCATAAATTATAGCTAAGAACCATCTTGATCATGTCAGCTTTCCAACAAAAAAATATAATCACTTCATACACGTTTTGTAGCTTCGTAGATTTTAAAATAACGCTCTGATGTACACCGGGGGTAAAAACTTGATAGTGTTAGTATTTTTTCGTTTGAAAACTGACATGATCAAGATGATTTTAGCTATAATTTATAAGTTATGTGTAGGTACAAACATACTTACTGACACTCGAAGATGTCAGTAAAAGAAACCACCTCAAACCTCTTTTTACACCAGGAGCAAAAAAGAGCACTTCTGGAATAACCATTGTATATTACATTAATCAATATTCACAAGTTCTTTAAAAAAATGGAGTATACCTTGTGTCCGTTACTTTGTGTACCAGAGGAATGCTCGACGTAGAATACGGGAGACGTGACTAGTTTTTATGAAGTAGCCGATCGGTGAATGGATCTACCATCGTAGTCAAAAGTAAAAAAAAACAAAACATCAAAGTAGTACATCTTATATATCTAAAACAGCTATATTTTCTAATCATATAGAATATATTTGATTGAAAATATTGAAATTTACAACCAATACCAACATTTGGTCACAGTTTGCGAATACAGCGACAACAATAAAATCTTAATGCGGACTTTACAAACCATTAGTACAACTGATAGAAAATATTTTGACATTTACTACCACCATATATGTATGGGTCTTTAGGGAATCCAGCCATTAGATCTATGGAAACACAGTAACAAAATGAATAGCAGACAGCTACGAAGATCGATTCGATTTATGCGTTTTTTGCGAAATCACACAATGGACCCTATTTATTGACAGATAATAGAACCCAGGAACCATAGAGAACAGTTGGCGGGAATCGATTCGACTTGTAATGTGGTTAGTTATGGTGATCAAAATCACATGTTCATTTTATCTTGCATCATTAACTTCACATCGTATGTCTTACGTTTAAACGAGAAAGATTATATTTCATTTGTTCTTATTCATTAAATTCTAAAATATTTTTTTTCGTGGGTTCTACTTTTGTGTTTTAAGGACATATAAAATAGTTATTACAAATTAATACTTAAACTACTGTCCCTGTGGCGCAGTGGTGATGGTAATGACCATCGATTACCATTTGAGGTCAGCCTGTAATCCTGATAATTCTAAATATTTTTCATTAACTATTACGCGTTTTATACTATTATAAACGCGGACACCCTACGATAGGTAGGTTTTGAGACAAGTTTTAGAGTGTCAAAATAAAGGTTTATGCAAGTTTTCCGCCGACTATCTCTAATTCCGAGATTCTTGCTTTCATTTGACTAATATGCCTGGACTATAATGTTGTTGATATGAATTTAACACCAGGTATTGTACATTCGGATTTTTATTTCCTCATTTCTCATTTGCACGACAGAGTAACGTAGGATGTGTATGTAATAAAAGTCGATTTAAACATTTTCAGCGGTTTGCCTAAGCACGAACCATTTAATGAAGATCCATGATACAGAGGGGAAATGTTTCATTTGTCGCCTCTTTAGTGGGACTATCGGTAGACAGAAAAGATCAGTTTATGTTGGTGGGTACGTAAGAATCGGCTGACGAGTTGGTAGAGCTGTTGTGATTTACAACTTCCTGAGTGAAAGAGCTGAACGTTAGTAATGCTGTTGATGAGATAAGAACACTCACTGCATATATTATTAAACAATTTTAGATATTAGTCACTAAGTTGGTTCTTGTCACAAAAAGTTTAAGGTCGGAGATGTTATCAAAGCTATGAAAATCATTTTTTTTTAATAATAAGAGTAACCTGTGAAAGTGAAGTAAAAAGACTACACGGTTGGCCTAGTGGATTCAGTGGTAGTGGTCCTACTGCGCCAAGTGTTGTGGGTTCAAATCCTACATGGGACAACACTTTGTATGATCCATAAATTGTTGTTCTAAATCTGGGTGTGCTTTGTGTCCGTTTCATGTATGTTTGTAAAGATCCCCATGACACAGGAATGTATATTCCTAATGCGGGAGTTGCAAAAAAAACAGGCATTAAATGCCGATTGAAGTTTAATTTTATTTTGTTTAAACAATTCAAAATGGAATTTAAAAATAATTGAACATAATTTTAAATGTTCCAATATACTAAGTCGTAAATTTAGAAACAGTCAGTTTGTGCCTCGCTAAAGGGGTAGAAGGAAACATATTAGGTAATTGCAGTCGGAAAATACCTGATGTACGCCAATATTTTGCCGACCGCATTCACGTAATAGGGCTCCTATTACCTATTCAAAATCGTGCTTATTTATTAAATATACTCTCTCATTTCTAAAATATTTACATGAATAGATATTATATTATATAAATTTCACCTAGGCACAGAAGAAGTAATCATACTCCATCACTAAATATTTGTCCTCGGTGGCATTGAATCCACGATTTCTGGTTTAGCAAGCACTAACCACTATCACGATCTTATTATTATTATTACACCATATTCATCATGTTTATGTGTGTCATAATGTCATCGTGATTTCATGTTTATCTTCCTTTTAAAAAACAGAGATTGTAGTCAAAATATAAAATGAAATAAGTACAAGGTGAATAATTTAACAAAGTTTTATTTTGAACTAGCCCCACGTTGTTATTGGCGGTGAAAAGATATTGTGTAAATTGTATCTATATTATTGTAGCTATATTATTGTAAAGTTTCATTAAAATCCATTACATCCTTTACGTGAAAGAATAACAAACATACTTACAAACTTTCGCGTTTGTAATATTATAGTAAGATGTATCTGTGGACATTACAGCTTAGAATTTATTTTTTAGACTGTACCAGTAAGATAACTAGAAAATATTTATGTTACTATTAGTACTTCATTTTTGTTGCTAAATTTTATATTCTCATTTACTTATAAAGATTTCATATCATTATCAGATATACGCCTTATAACGAATTAATTAATTTACAAATTATTGGTGCCTTAATAGATAATATATAGGTTTTGGTATGACTTTATTGTGTAAACTGTTTCTCATTAACAGTGTGGTGAAGTGATGGTTTAATGCATATGTATTTCTATTGATTCTAAACAAATTTAAAGTCAAGCAATCCATGTTATGCCACGGATAGAGAGTCTGGCCATTGCGGAGAGCACTCATTTAGATCAGTTAAATCTTTGCGGTACTGTTTTTGTGTTTTGCCGCCGAGTATGCCAATAAAGCCCTTTTTTATGTTCCCCGACGCCTTTTGTTTGTAAAACTGAATTGCGTGTTCCCATTCACATTGATTTTTGTGATAAAGACACTCGAAGTTTTTCTGACGTGGCATGGCCTTTAAAAGTTCAGGCATACATTTTCAGTTATTAACCTAAGTGCGGTATTTATTTTTATGTACTTGGGTATGTAACACTTTTTCTTCTAAAGTAAGCGCTTATCGTTATATTTAAACATTAAACGAAGGAGGTAGCATTTTCGCACCTAATAAAACTATGCTAGAAGTGTGCTAACAATTATAACCGTTTTATCTTAGGAACTCCCAAGTTTATTTTTGATTAGACTCAAAATAATACCGTCTTATTATGCTTTGCATTTTCAGCTATGAATGAATTCGTTTCTGTAAGTTTGAAGATGTTTTTTTGTAAGTATCTGTAGTAAACGGATGTTTGAATATAAATACCTTGTTTTCGATAAGCACCTATACAGTTAACTATAAGTGCAAGTTAATCTGTCTCTGTAACCTCAAAAATACACTTACGATAGCCTTTTATATTTGCATCTTATGTAAAAGGTAAGTCTTCGAAATAGCACACTACTTTTTGGTTTTCGCATGTAAGAAAACATAATGGGTATTCTTTGTGATTGTTATAAAATACTTTATTTTGAAATATGTTATTTCAAAGTCGCGCCAATTGAGTTGCGATTGTATAATTGCTTCATTTATGATTTTAAGAGTTAACGTTTGGTTTCCTTGTAATACGTATGTAACCAAATAAAAAACTATTTTTAGGACATTACTCATTGTACTCAAAAAGTTGACATGATGTCATTAGACCATTCACCGTCTCGAAATTATGATAACACTAGATAGTGTTAACATGTTATCGCTGTACCATCATGACGTAGGTAGGAGTTCCTGTCGAAAACAAAAGAAAATTGTGAGAAAAGATACCAAAATTTATTGTAGGTACATTATCAGTGGCCATGTGAAAAAATATGCACGTCGTCTTACACCTATTTTCGAGCTATAAAAGGTGATAAGTTGATTTTATCGGTTGTCTTATTGTATTCAAAATTTGTTATATTTTCGTGAGAATTAAACTGTAGCCGATAAAGCGAAAGTAATACGAGAAATATTAATACCTACATAACATTGATAAAATAAAGTTATAAAAGTTTAAAGAACATTTAGAGATACAGCATTTTTGTTTTTATTTATTTTGTTAATGTGCATACTTCATGTTTGTCTGACAGCTTACATAAAGCGATTAGACTAGACACATATCGCAAGTAACATTGAGTTATCACAGGTCTACACTGTTCTGTATTGGTATCTACACCGACTTTAAAATAATTACCTATAACTTTTATTGTACTTATCGCACGCTTTATGCCGTCGGAACTCTATTGAAATTTTATGATTAAGCAAAACAAACAAAGTGAACACGGCCATGTTTATAAAAGCTCGCGAAGCGCGCTTCTGTTCATACGCCAATCTCGTGGCGAGCAACTTGTTGCTGAGAACTTTTGTAAAGAAGTGAGACGAGCCTATCGGACATCTCTGTCAGGGGAGGAGCGAGCGTGCGCGGGGAGCGTGCCGGCTGGTCGGTCGCTCAACTTGCTTCGCGCTACATAACTCAGTCGCTTCTCACGAGTCTTCGAGGGATGCGGTTGCTGTGATTCAGCTCGCCGCACTCGCGCCGTTATGTGTCGCATTTCGAAACAAGTTTGACGGGAAATTCGTAAAGTTTTCCGAGTGCGTTCGGACTAATGCAGCGATGTGTGTGATATTATCGAGTCAAACGGTGACAATTTAAATAAAGTGACAGTAAAAGTGAGTTATTCGAAATGTTATCTATGGGATTATTGACTGTGTGGTGTGCTGCTTGGAGTTGGATATACTTTGGTGCCAGCGCAGCTTCGCTTACGAGTCGCGTAGCTGAGGCCCCTCAGGAGTGCGAGTGGCAGCGAGTATCTGGTGATGCTAGTGAATCCACTCGCGTTCAGCTGGCTTGCTCGCTACGGACCGCTGCCGGCGCTACAGAGTTACTTGAAGGTCTTAGTAATTCACAGGCACAGCGAATTACCGTGCTGGATCTACATTGTACTGATGTACTATTTTTCGAGAGTTCTCTCGATTTTGGCAGACGAAAAGAAGAAGGAACTCAATTACTATCTCGATTTCACAACTTAAGAGAACTGAGGATAGAATCATGTAAGATTCGATATGTGCCTTCTGCGGTGTTGTCGCCTCTTAGCGGATTACGGACTCTTACCATTCGAACTCACAATACAGATTGGTCTGCGATGTCTATGGAATTTCACAGAGACTCATTCCGTGGTCTTACTGATTTACGGAGTTTGGATCTCGGTGATAATAACATTTGGAACCTACCACCTGAAATATTTTGCCTATTATACAATTTGAAGGAGTTAAATGTAACACAAAATCGACTACAAGACATATCTAACTTGGGGTTCTCAGATTGGGGCAACGGTCCAACTGCACCTGGTAAATCATGTAATACTGTGTTAGAAACATTAGATATGTCATACAATGAAATACGGACGCTGCCTGATAACGGATTGTCAAGTTTACGTGCTCTTCAGAAACTGTTTTTGCAAAACAACAGGATATCATCAGTAGCGGATCGTGCATTTGTAGGCCTAAGTGATATGCAAATTTTGAATTTATCAACAAATGCTTTAACTGCTCTTCCACCTGAAATGTTCCAGTCATCAAGAGATATCAAACAAATATATTTGAATAATAATTCACTTAGCGTGCTGGCTCCAGGACTACTAGAAGGATTAGATCAACTACAAATATTAGACTTATCAGTGAATGAGCTCACGAGTGAGTGGGTCAATAGAGATACGTTTTCGGGGCTGGTTCGTCTAATAGTTTTGAATTTGTCATACAACAGAATAACAAAAATAGATACACTGTTATTTCAAGATTTAAATAATCTACAATTTCTCAGTCTAGAACACAATAACATAGCTCGTGTAGCGGATGGTGCTTTTACCAACTTGAAGAACCTTCATTCGCTTTCGCTCGCACATAACAACATTATAGAAGTAGACAGCGGTCATTTCTCTAATCTATACGTACTCAATCAATTATTCCTTGATGGCAATAGAATAACGAAGGTAGATTTACGCTCTTTTGAAAACATAACGAAACTTCATGACCTAGGTCTCAGCGGGAACCAATTGTCAGAGGTACCAGAAGCAATTAAAACTCTCAGGTTTTTGACATCATTAGATTTGGGAATGAATAGAATTACAAAAGTATCTGTCACTCAATTCGAAGGCCTGGATGATCTGTATGGTTTACGTCTTGTTGGAAATAAAATTGAAAAGATTTCCAAAGATACATTTGCAGCTCTACCGTCGCTACAAATATTAAACTTGGCTTCAAACAACATAGATCAAATAGATGATGGAGCTTTCGCTCCAAATCAACAACTTAAAGCAATTGGACTTGACGGTAACAAACTAGTAGATTTGAAAGGCATATTTACAAACACCCAACCGCTTGTTTGGTTAAACGTTTCAAACAACGAGTTACTCTGGTTTGATTACAGTCATATACCGACAAATCTCGAATGGTTAGATATGCACGAGAATAAAATTGAGAAACTTGAAGATACGTATGGACTAAAGGAGTCATGCTCCGTGAAAATGCTCGACGTCAGTAATAATAAATTACGAAGTATTGATGAACTGTCCTTTCCAAGCAGCATAGAGACCATTGTACTAAATAATAATAATATAGAGAAAATAAGCCCGGGGACATTTTTACAAAAATATAATTTAAATAAAGTTATCCTGTATGAAAACAAAATAAGCACATTAGAGGTTGGCGCCTTCGCAATATCAACTGTGTCAGAAGACAAAGATTTACCAGAATTTTACATTAGCGAAAATCCATTTGTATGTGACTGCACAATGGAATGGCTTCAGACAATTAATCAATTAATTGAACCCAGGCAGCGACCGAGAGTAATGGATTTAGAAAATGTAAGATGCTCTTTAACGCATTCTCGAACAAGATCGGACATGCTGTTGCTAGAAGTAAGATCCTCTGAATTTTTATGCGAGTACGAGTCGCATTGTTTCGCAGTGTGCCATTGTTGTGACTTTGACGCTTGTGATTGTAAGATGACTTGCCCTGATAAGTGTCGGTGTTATCACGATCAAACATGGACCACCACTAACGTAGTTGATTGTTCAAACGCTGACTACGATCACGTACCGGAGCGAATACCGATGGACGCGACCGAAATATACTTAGATGGAAACGACTTAAAAGAACTGGGAAATCACGTTTTCATAGGCAAAAAAAAGTTGCAAGTTTTGTATCTCAATAACAGCAATATCAACACAATACAAAATAGAACATTCAACGGGATCGAGTCACTGAGGATTCTTCATTTGGAAAACAATAATTTAGAAGTACTCCACAATACTCAATTTACGAGATTACCCAATTTGAACGAACTTTATTTAAGTAATAATAAAATTAGGGTAATTGAAAATGATACTTTTAATTATCTACCTTCCTTGGAATTCTTGGATCTTGACAATAACGGTTACGTTGATTATATGCCATGGCGAGTTATAACCGATGCTGACCCTCGTACTCGCGTTTCCGTTGATGGCAACAACTGGATATGTGATTGTAAAGACGTTAGTCAGCTGAATCAGTGGTTGTTAAAGAAGTCTAAAGACACCGAAAGTATGATGTGTTACTTCGCTCATGGACAAGCTATGAACAAAACTATCGCAACGGTAGCAAAGGAATGTAAAATAGAAATCACTACTGAGGAGACTGGCACTGAGACGTTAAAGCGATTATTCATCGAATCCAATGACGGTGTTGAAAATTACATTCCATATATCGCTGCGGTGCTGATAATAGTAATAATTCTGTTGCTAATGTGCGCTTTACTCTTCATGTTCCGGGAAGATTTTAAATTGTGGATGCATTCGAGATACGGTGTGAGAGTGTTCACTTCTACACCGAAAGATATGAACGACAACAAAAACAAACGGTTCGATGCTTTTTTTGTGTACAACCCACGAGACGAAGACTTCGTTACTCGTGCGGTGAGTTCCGAGTTAGAAAATATTGGACACATGTTGTGTTTACAACACAGAGATCTACCGCTCTGTGAAAGACGCTCTGGTGACAGTTTAGTGAGTGCATCTGAAAGTTCTAAAAGACTTGTGATAGTGTTATCTATAACTTTTTTGCAACAAGAATGGTATGTTGCAGAATCAAATGCGGCATTACAAAGTGCAATTAATTCAGTGAATATTAGGCATAGACGTCAAAAGATCATATTTCTTGTAACGACTGACCTAAGTGCTATTAGTATTGACCCGGATCTAAAAGTGTTACTTAAAACATGTACAGTGATCGTGTGGGGTGAAAGAAACTGTATGGAAAAGCTAAATTTTCGGTTACCGGATGTGGACGTGACATTGCCAAATCGGACGCTACATAATGCCAATAATTTGAAAAGTAGTAACAGGGAAGCGTTTGGTCGGCATGGTAATTTAAGGTACACAGCGCCGCCGACGTCTCACGATCCGTGGTATAAATACGGAATGAGCCCTCCTGGTTTGATGATGTCGAGTCCTATGCATTCCACTAGCGCAAGCGCAGAAGTTTCAGCACGTAGTACAGAGGATGAGACATGTTCGGTGGCGAGTAGTGAGGGCAGGGCTGACGATCGTTTACCTCATCATCACAGTTATGTTTCTATTGACAATCATCAATGTGAGGAACGTCCTCTCAGGCCCCCTCAGCAAATTCCTATGTCGAGTACAACGCATCCTAGAAAGACTTATTTCGTGTAAATTAAAAATGTAAATATATCGGTAAAATGTATAAAATTATTAGATTGTTTGATGTTAAAGGACTCAGTTATGTTTGTAAGCTTATCTTTGTTGGTGCTATGTAATCGTATTATTCTTTAACATTATAGCAGCATTTTATTCTTAAAATGTTTTGTTTCCTTCCAACTGGCTACATGCAAATGTAAATGAAGGGCTACACATATTTTGTAACTGCTATATGTTTATGAATAAGAAAGTAACAGTAGTTGGTCTTGTATAACATTGCTGAAAAATGTTTCCTTATATTGTACTATGAGTACTAAATTAATGTCTATAACGAATTCTGAATATATTTGTAGGTTTTATCTTTTGTACCTGTTTGAATAGCATTTCATTGTCTTTTCTCGTATACAAGCTGTATTTGTAGGTAGATGAAGTTGTGTAAATCAGTACATTCCTTTTTGCATATACGCATAGATAGTAATGTTTGCTTGTATTTCTGCATTTTATGACAAATACATGCAACTGGTACTTTAAGGTTCCTGATTATGTTTAAGTACTGGCATGATAAGTATTTTGTGATAATGTTAGGTACTTACACTGAATTTGTCATGTGAAGTGAGAACTGTATTAAAATTGTGTAAATATTAGGTAATAAGTCAAAGGCATCGCAGAACTGAAACGTACCCTAGTCAATTGTAAATAGCTAAACTATAAGATGTTTCTGTAAGTAAATCATTTTGTGATGTAATTTTAGCTAGGATATTAAATTTTTCGTATTTATTACGCTTCCGAATGCAGAGTATGAATAAAATAATATTTTTATCTACTGACTTGACTTTTAATATTATTATCTACACATATGCATATATTTTAATCTATTATATTGGAATTCGGTGGCAAATGCCTGTCATGCATACGTCATGAAAGCGTGCTCACCAAGATTCGATGAATGTGAAAACCGATTATACTACATAATATAACGCGACTAACAGTAAAAACTTAAGTTCGAACACGCAGTCAATTCCCAGAGATGTTAATGAAAAGTATAATATGTATGCAACATGTTGAGTCGAAACGCGATATAACCGGTGACAGTCGGCCGTGGACAGGTTTAAGCTCTCATTATTTAGACACGTGCTCTAACTGTTTACTTAACTTATAATCAAAATAATGTTAGACATCTTCTTGTTCATAAATATTTTTTTAATCCCAAATGTTAATAAAACGAAACGACTGTAATTTAAGATAAACATATGCCTTGACCTAAGATCAACTATTCCATAAATGCATATCTAAAATCGGAACAGGTGATACAAAAGCGGCGAACGTCAAGTAAGTTCTTCACCGACATAATCAATTTACTGAACGGCTTTGTTCGCCCATCCGAAGTCAAATGTATAAATATTTATTTTATCTAAATTGATCGAGCCGGATAAAATCACGCCCGAGCCCGTACGATTTTAATTTAAAAAGCGGTCGCGACAGTGCGCTCGCGCTGAATGACCTGCTGCGAAATTATAAATCATCTTCCGACCACGACGGTGATGAATAAACAGCATTTTAATTGACTTTTGACTACGCATATCTCTAAATAAATAACCTTTTAACAAGTGGAGTATGCGCTTAGAAGGCAGCTGTTAAATAAGATCATTTATGATATGTACTTAATTATTTAAACTACAGACTTGTAAAGAATAGAACTTCGAAATTTGATTTTAATAGTTTTTAATTACATCGTATAGGTAATATTTATTAACGTAAATTCTTCGTTCGCTACTTCTCTCTATTCAAAATTAAAGTCTGTAATATAGCAAAGTGCTTGCTCTCGTTAATGTTTAACTAGTCATCGAGAATGTTTAATAATTAATTGTGTATTGACACCTATTTGTACTTCTAAAAACTGCAAATATCTATCAATGTGTTAGACTTCAATGAATGAATACAATTTGCTTTAAATGAAAGCCATCAAGTAGCTTCATGTCTCACACAGGAGAGCTATCTATTCAAGCGTCAACACTACGACAACGGTCACTCATCACCTTTTTTCGTCGTGCAATACGATATCCGATCGTTTATTGTCTCCGGACTATTCCAAACCCGTTTTAAATGGATCTTACACATTTAGAACTTAGGTGGGAAATATTCGTAGTCGAAGTGACAATTGATTATGTCTGTTGTAGAAACAAAAAGCGGAATTGTTCGATTAGTTATGTTGTCGGCGGGCGTAGGCCGACTGGAAACAATAGATTGGTTCTGGTTTATGATTCTATAAACGTTTATGTCCCTATAAACGACCTTTTAGCTTTTGGTAAAGTTGAGATTGTGATGTTATCGGTATCCGGACAGGTTTATTACTAAAGTATTAATGGCAATTCTTATGAAAATATCTCGAAAAACATAGATAAAGTTTTTCAAAGTTATTTTGCAAATCCGCGAGTAGTTGTGTTTTGTTTTTTTATATGAGTATATAAATATGTTTTAGTGCTCCATCTGAAACTAATCTTTGTTCTATTCGATCAGGATATCATTAAAAAATGCCTACATAAAATTATTCAAATTCTAGGTTCGCAGTACAAATAGGTGTGGGAGGTTAAATGAAGATTGTCTCTTAGAATCACGAAGTGAATGTATTTGTACCGTCATCAGTTTAACCTTCCATAAAAATAATCGTGACCGCCCATAGCTATGAAAAATCGTAAATATATTGCACCCATCTAATTAACTGTTTACCTTTATGTTAGCGTAGGACGAGTAGATGTCATCATAAATAGTTCACTTATATTAGAAAAAAAAATTAAATTTATCATTAAAATCAAATTAAGAAGCTAGATTATCATGATCGATAAACCTCCAATTAAAATTCTAATCATTTCACTCGATACTCGTGGAGGTTTAACAAAGGCCATAGAAGTAATTGAGGGTTATATTGATTAATCGTCTAGTACTAACAAGTATTAGTCTAATCAACCATCTGCTATACTAATAATAGTTTTCTATACGTGATTAACAATATCACTAGGTATCTATACCTCAGTCAATGCTCAAGAGGCCATGTTTGTAATAATTAGGGTTGCAGCTGTTTCCGTCGATGGGCGGAGTTGTGGAGTCGCGGGTTTTTTTAAAATAAATGTTTCACTGTTATTGGTAGCCGCGCAAGGAAGGAATTACAAATTTAAATTCGCCAGGGAATCATCCATAACAGTCTTGAAAGGGAAGAATGTAACGCATATGTTGTTGCAACAACATTAGGTTTCCGTTTTGTAACTTAGAAACTATTATTTTGATTTGGTAGTTATTTTTTTTTGTTTATTAAGTTATTGTGTTTCTTACTAGAGATATTTGTTCACAGGTTATACATTGCTATAGATTTTTCGATTTCTACTTTTCTGATTCAACTTTTCAAGATCAAAGACAGGCTTAGAAGTTATCCAAGATAAAACGATGAGAGTGCTTGTTATGGAATGATATAGCAGTTATTCTGTTCAGGAACTAATTGTCCTTAACATTTTATTTAAGTTATTATTAATGACATCATTATTCTGCTCTATTACAGGTAGATATATATTCTTTTAATTCATTTACTTAACAAATAAAACTTAAAGTATGCTTCAAAACCAACTTCAACAATTGTTAAGCAACAAATGAAACCTAATTAAGAAATTCCTTAAGACTAACCAAGGAGTCATTAAATATTGGTTTATACATTTTATTCAATGATATATAAATTTTATTCGACTTTAGTACCGTAGACCTTTAGTTAATAGACTTAAGCAATCGATATTTTGGATAATATGCTGGAAACAGATAATAAAACCAAAGTAAATGATAGTAACAATGATAAAATCAGCGAAGATTTTGGGTCGTAAAGACAATAACCAAATGTGTTAATGAATTTAACACTAGATATAAATTTATTTATTTATGTAAAATACCACGGCCTTGCTTGGGTGGCTAGCGATGAGAGAAAGATAAAACTTTAATTTTAATTATTATCATTCATCAAGGGCAAGCGCGTAAACCCCTAATTTATATTTTTTGATATATGGCAACATCTGTACGCTATTAGTCATTTTAAGCTGCGTTATTTTTAGTCTGTAACTAGATAAAAAAGGAAACAAGTATTTGCGGTTGCTAGTTTTCATCTACTTATATTTTTGGTTTTTTAATTTTACGATCAGTTCAATATGTACTTACACTTGTAAAACCTAAAACAGTGAGGATAATTTCGGGCATAATACACTTAGTGCAACAAATCAAAACAAACAATATCGAAGTGCAGTCGACTAACGCTCCAATCGCTTGCTCAGTACGGTGCTACTACAAGCCCCGTTCCTCTATTACCTAAAGAGACCTAAAAAACTACTTCTGCGCATCTGACGAATCTATCCAAGTTACGTGTCGGTTTCTATACATATATACATCTGGGAGGCAGCAGCATACCAAAAAACTTCAAACCGTTGTCTAACCGGATCGGATTAGTGGATAAAGGCAAATAGTTTGGGGACACAGATTTGCATAGATAATTCTCTGGACGTGCTTCTGATGAATGCATTGAGATAACATTTATTTATTTAACTCGTAAGTGCCTCACGGCTCCTGGTTTTTTTTTGAAAAATGAGTCACTACTGTCTCTATTATTATAACGGTAATAAGTATCTAAAGATAACGTATCTTAATAATAATTTTAGTAATATCCAGGCAGGTATAATATAGCCATAAAGTTAGCTTTAAATAATTCGTCTTTTGTCGGTCAATGACTTCTCTGTCATAACAATCACTGAAAGTATAGTTACGTGCCTATTTTTTAGGAAAACTTACGAATCACGTTATTAAATGTGTATAGTAATAATTTATCATCGAAAGTATAATATTTACTTTAAAAAGAGACATAAATGACTCAATATTTTTTTGCGAATATAAAATCGTTAATGTTTAACAAAATGTGCTTGTAAAATTTTGATCGGATTGGATTTAAAAAACAATATTTATTAAAGAAGTAATAGCTTTGAGTTTGAAAATACCTCTGAAATAATTTAAATAACATACCGCAAGGGTGTTTGGAAAATCAGGGCATATGTGCGAATAAATTAGGGGGGCGAGTTGCAATATAATAAGTGGATGAAATTGAATATGCTGATTAGGGAACAGAATGTCGCTAGTATATTACCCTGACACAATACCTAGTTCGTTAAATTCGACCCTTTAGTAATAAGAGGGGTGGAATAGCTTTAAACATATTATATTGTTTTTAAGGCTTGAAAATTAAAGTGAAACGTATTTCTGTTCTTAGGAACTGACCTGATCGTCATCTAATTTCTGATAAGAAGAGACATTCATTATATATTTATCGCTATCAATAAATATGTCAAGGGTTTCAATATAGTTATTAAATGTAAGTCAATCAAAGGCGCGGCCAAAGCTCGTTGAATACACGATTTAGATTTGGGTGGATAGCGAAAGTGTAAGCTTTGGACTGACCAAAACCAAAACCTTCTAGGTTTTGGCCGCAGCTTTGACTAACTAAAATAAAAAAATTAACTTTACTTCGTAAGAAAGAAACAGTAGAACTAATAGTGGTTATGTGTCGCTCTTGTAAATTACTCATCAGATAGTTTTGTGTCTCTGATGAGATCATTTGAGCTGTCTACTACTTTTATCAATATCACAAAGGCATTAAGGATAGACTTAGACCTAAACTCTAGTACTACTTAGGACTTTACATATAAAAGATATATAAAAATTAAGTAACCTTCTCCTTGCTTAAATTTTACTTATACAGCTGATCATCAAGATCAGTTTATTTAACCGACATGAATATGACAGTTTAACTAAGTAAGTTGTAGACTGAAGAAATAATTTACATGTTTTAACGCAAATCCTTTGTCTTTATACTGAATATTTTCACTGACACTGTGAGTAAACTATTAATTAAAACTGGCATACTCATAGGCATTATATCTTTGATGAAACATGATGTCTAAGTAATTCTACACCACACATTAAAATACACATACTGAATATACTACCAAACACGAAAGAATTTCACATTATCTTGTCTTGTCTACATTATATTGTCTTGCTTAGTAGACACTGACCTCTTTTCCTTTCCATTCTACTACGACAATAAGCCTTTGGTAATTTAGTTTTCTATTTGCGTCACGGTATTCGAATCACTTAATTGACGGTTATACATACAAGAATATTTTGCACTGCAGTGTTTAACATTTTATGTTACCCCATCAATCGAACGATTTGTCAAATCACGCAGTTTTGTTTTTTTTTAGATATTTATTAATTCAATAAAGTAGGGTATAATAATAGTATGAGGCTCATATATCAAATTGGAAATCATGAAAGTTATGAACCAATTTTTTTTAAATTTTACGGCCCTTATATTTTAATGAAAACGTAAACTAATTTTAAAAAAATGGATTTAATAAAATTGACATCGTTGCAATCGACGAACTCGACAGCTACAGTATTGAGAAGTATATCCATAGGCTTCTCAGGACGTCGAGGTAGTTGAAACTCACCTTTAGTTAAAGGCTAGGTAACTAAATGAGCTCGTATCTACCAGTCTACTATGAACAACGATCTTGAGTCATTAAGATGACAACTGTGTTGTACAATTATCTATGTAATTAAACAATCCTTATAACTCATACGCATACATTCCATTTGACCCCTGGTCGTATCGCCACCTTTACTGGAACAACAAAACGACGTGATTATACGCACTTGTTTGTTATTATTAATAAAAAAATTCAATTAACGACAAGTGGTCACAAGAGCGACCGCTATCATTTATGTTATTGTTACAACCAACTGTAGTACCCCAATACATATCACATTCAAAAGTACCCCTATAAATAAAATGCACATTTGGTGTACGACTCTACACAAAAGATTAAAAAGCGGGAGCGCATAAAAAACATCAGTGGTTATCTATTAGTATCTAGTTAGAGTTACTCGTACAGATGTTACTAAAATAATAATCCCTCCTTGTATCATTTCGACACGAAACGAAGTTCGTGCGTAGAAAAAAATGTTATCTTTACCTGAACGGTAAGTTAGTTCGAGATAGTTCCGTTGCATGAATGTGTTTTCTGCTCCCCAAAAAGTGGTCATGTTGTTTTAAAGATTTGACAGAAATAAGTTTCTATATTCAATTCGTTTCTTATTTAGAGGGGATTTAAAGGTGTTTCTTTAATTTATGCACTTATTTTAATTAGTATTTAAAACAGTAGTGTTCAGACCAAAGATGAACTAGTACATACCGTTTTATACACATAGTACATATAAATTGCAATCTCGTTCCTATACTTGCGAGTTGCAACTATGTAAGACGCCTATGTTTTAAATTCAGAAAATAAAATCGCAGCAACAGCTGGTGTTTATACTCGAAACTCGATACTCCCATACTAGACATAAGGGAACGTGTGGATAGTGTGTATACGATAACTACATATACAAGTAGTCAAGTTTCAATGGAAGAAACGCAAAGATAAATGCACGTGGTTTGTTCACAAAAAGAGAATAATAACATCGAACAGATCAGTCAGTGGCAACAAGTTTGAAATTATTTCCTGTTTCGAGACACACCCATCTGCTATTGCCAACAAATCGCTTAAGAAAATATCGCATTTCAGTTTATGTACGTGCGTATTGAATGCGCGGATGTTGAATCTTTGGGAGATTTCGGGCGCCTTTTTGTGTTCTGCCGAGCGCATTACGAGATATTAAATGACTGCGGCTGAGGCCAATTAATGTGGATTGTACAATGGCTTACGATGGGCGTACAACCCAGTTCCGACCGGAAAGCTTCGATCGCGATACACAATCGAACGAAATATGATGCCGTGTGAGGTACAAAGCACCTGTGTCGAGTGGTCCGGTAACGAAAGCAATTTTTTTGGAATTGTATTGTAAGTTATTCTAATTGTTGTTAGATAATAACCAAACGACTAGCTTAGTTGACCTTGTTTGGACACTGTTTTAGGAAAGGCGAACGCCTAAGCTCAGCGGGGTTGAATAATTTGTCGCGGTGTGTTTAGGACACAGTAGGTGGCGGCTATTTAATTAGTAAAACAGGTTAAACATTTGTAAAATACTAACAGGTAGGTAAGTAATAATTTTAGCAGTATTTTTAACCTGAAATAGTAGTAAATAATTATTTGAATTTAAAACTATCTTTGCAAATGTAATATTTAATGATTAAATAGTGGAAAAGGCTTAGAATAAAACTAAAATGACAGCAGTGTACTTGAAACACATAAGCCTTAATTTATCTATTGAAAATATAGCGATTTGTACCTTTCATAGGATTAAACACTAATCTACTATTTAGTACTCTTATTATAAGTAAGAAGCTCTCTTTAACGTCAATTACATATACCAAAAAATCTTTCACTTAATTAAACTCGGATCTCGGAAACAACACAAGTTAAAAGAAACTTGTCTTGGTAACGTCATTTTTAGACTAACGTGGACCATTAAATACAGTTCACAAGGGTTATTGATACAAATGAGCTTTAGTAAAAAATAAATAACGAATATGCAATTAACTTTTATTTGCAACGTATAGGTTGTTTGTATTAAAAGCAAAAGGAATTTTATCAAAAGAAATAACTCCTCGAGATATAAGAGGCGCATGTAGCTGCTTGTTGAGCTCGCATCAATGACGTCGTAACTCACAGAGGAAGAATGGCTTATTGTGATGGTCGTAGAAGATGAGCTAACAAGTTGTAAAGATATAATTCCATTGGGTTCTGGTATATATTTTGCATACACTATAGTTATTCATACGACTATATCCATGTATTATGTATTGTCTTACTAGTAAAGCAGTGGTTCCTTATGAGTGTGTTAATTTCTATAATTATATGGCGGGATTTGTGAACACCCCATTTTTTTTATGAAGAAGGCAGTTGCAGTGGGTAAGCAAACCAAGAACAACGTTTGATATTTTCCATGAATTACTGAGAGATTCTAATTTTCAATTTTTTTATTGTCAAAATAACGAAGTCCTATTTCTAATTCGGATCAGCCTTACCATGTAGATACATTTTAGTTAATTCTTTGAAAAGACGTACATAATTAATGACGAAGTCTACCTACGTGGCGTTTTACTTGGACTTTAGTCTTTTCCGTACCATCTGTGATTGGACGTAATTTTCACATTTTAACAATTCGCTGATATGGTAGCAGAATTAAGTAATAAATAAAACATGTTCTGTATAGCCTACGAAATATTTTACGTACACAAAGTATGAACGCAGTGAACACAACGCCACTCAAGTCCGTGCATATTTGCACAGGTTTGAATGAGAAGCTTTCAGTTTTCAGCTGACCAATTTGTGTGTAGCGACAGCACGAGAGGGCGCTACGCTATGCAACATTGTGACAATTTCTTGGAGCCCTTCAAGGAAAATTGCACTTTGTTTGTAAAGGTGTAAGATTTAGAATTGTATTTTGGTTTATTAAGAATCTTGTCTTGACATTCTTTGTATCTTAGTAATAGACTGCTAGTTCATTCATAACTTTCATAGTGTCTCCCTTTGGCATCCCAGTGTTATTTGTTCATTTATTTAGTCTGTTCCCTTTATGCTGATAGCCGTATTGTTTTATGGACTGGTTAGCTAATAAATGTTAGACGTTTGTGTCAAATTATTTTGGGCCTTAGTCGATTCCTTTAAAAATTTTTGTAGAGGTCTAGATTTTTCTATCATCATTCACATCATATCATTTTAAAATTGTCAAGTAATATTGTCAGTACTTATAATTTGCTGGACTTTTAGAACCTGTAATAAAACGAATCTTCTAAGAAATCACAATCAAAGTTAGCTTGTCATCTTTGACTTAAAACGAAATTTGAACAAAATCACTTTTATCCAGTTGGTCTTGATAATAGTTGGTTAAACAGGAGTAGAAGGAACTCTACGTATACATAGTATTAATTAAAACGACTAAATACACTTACAACTACCATAAACCTTATTCACAATTAATAATTCCAATTAAAATATATCTACGAACAATTACAGATTTCGTGCTAATGTTCAGGTATAGAGACGGTAATTAATATATATATATGTAATGACATTTAATACACAACTGATAAATTTTAGATTCAGTTCTTAAGTGCACTGTGTGGCCCTGCAGCATTGTGGGGGGCTAATGAATAAATGCTCTCGACAATATATTGTACTTTAATGGCTACCCTTAAAAGAACGGCTTTTTAATTACGTAATTTTTTAACCTGTTCCTAGGAGGTCCGTTTAGGAGTAGAGTTTATTACTTTGGTCTAGATTTAATTGATCGCTGTGAGGGTGTAAGAAGATGAAGTATGTTGACCGGGCATCGACTCTGAACTTGTTACACTTACATGTTGCGGATTCTTCTCATTCTACTTCTAAAGAATTAGGAAGCTTACACTACAGATACTTGAACTTCTTTTCTTGAACATAAATGCAGTGATCTATTCCTTTTTGGTAACACTAAATAATAATGATTGAATCCAGGCTTTTTGCTGAAAGAAAACAGAACGTTTCAAAAGATACCTTTGAACTTATAAAACATTAGGTTATAGGTAATAGAATAAAAATAAAATTAAGACTCATTTACTAAAACAAAAACTAATGAAATGGGTACTGATTGTGATAATTGTGTGAATTATAATATAGATATGTAGATGTAGATTATAAGAATGTACTACTTCTTAAAATTTAATAATATTATTATAGACAGTATTGACTTTCTTTACTTCTAAATAACGAACATAAATCTTGTATTTATGTTCGTTATTTAGAAGTAAAGAAAGCCAATCTTTGTTTCTAACTATATGAATTTTCTTTTCTTATGTTATTATATATTATGTATATTTTTTTAAATTCATTTTTACTACAAATAGTTTCAAATTACTATTTTTTTATTGATCTGTAATCGTCAAAACGATGGAAATATAGAGAGTCATTCAATGAAACATGAATGAATCATATGAATAAATACAACGACACTTTCATTTTTAAATACATTTAGTCGATTTTAAAATTCAAATATCGTTTAACGTTATGGATGTTTGGACATGTTACGAAATAAAATAATGTGCGGCATATAATCAACAAAATTTAATCGTAAAATTTAATAAGATTATTATGAAGCTTGTATTATAAATTCCTAGTAAATAGACATGATATAAATTACATGAGTTGTAAAGGTGAGGTTTATTAAAATTCACACCGGGTGACTGTTACTAGTATACTTAAAGCAATAACAAACAGGATTTGGTCCTCAATTAACAGCATGATAATATTTTTATTGCTTTTTGTTTTTTAAACTTGGACATGATAAAATTCACCAAAATTAAATTTCTCTTGCAACAACACTGTAATTCTGAAGACAAGTAAAAATACATATTTAAAAATAAGTCATAAGTCGCATTTGAAGCTTAAGTGGAATTACAATACGTATTAGGTACAGAAGGGATGTCTCCAAAAACGTTTTGGTATAAAATGCTTCACTATGGTACCATTGAGACTAATCGAAGAGGGAAATGGCATTAAAAGTATTCATGCGAAAGCAGTCAAGTTTTAAATATCGTAATCATAGTTTTTTTAACATTTAAATTTATATGTTTAATTTGTTTTAAGTCGTTACATATTTCGATGTCACATCGATCGTAAAAGTCATATTTATCAGTAAAATGATACGAATAAAATCGTATTTAAATGTATAAACTTGATAATAAATTATATAGATGATGTATTCGGCTATTAGGGAATTTATACACTTATATTTGTATAACAGTGTTCCTATTAACTGTTCGTTGCTCGATGAAGCTGTATCACAATCAATAAGCTATTCGCAATCATGGACAGTATGATATGCGAGACAAAATATTAGCTGATATCTTATTAAATGTTCATAAAATCAATTGTAATTGCATCTTAAGTAATAATGTCTTAAGATCTTGATAAATATATAAACACTTAAGGTAGAATAAAAAGTTTTATAAGAGCTACCGTTTCGTACATACCGCTGCGTAAGCTTAAGAGACAGGTACGTTTGGTGCGAACGCAGTGACGGAGCATATGACGCCCAGCATTATGGTGGACTGAAGCGAGCCATAATACCACTTGGCGACGTCTTGCCTAACTAGAACGAATATATAAAAGTGTTATTTAGATAGATGATTCGTAGTTGGCAAAGTTTTACAAATAATTAAGAGATATAATCTATAAATATAAATAGAATTTAAGTGTCTGTTTGAAATTTCAAATTAAGAGCTTTTAAATGAATGCATATGAAAGTAAATACCAAATGATTCAAAATTTTAGGCTGTCTATCTGTTTCGCTTAATTTCCAGAACGGCTGCACCGATTTTGACGGGATTCTCACTGGCAGATAGCTGATGATATGAGTAATTTAAACTACTTATTTTAGACTAGCTTCGCCCCGCCGCGTTTTCCGGTAATTGTTGTAAAGCTGCAAAAAACAACCGCGTGTAACACCGCGTTGCTCAGTCAGTTTGTTAATAAAACCGAAGAGTTGAATCATGCTTTGTTCACAAGTTTAGACTGCTCGTGTCTGTATATCACTAATATGACTTGTTTGTTTACTTATGGCACCAAGCTATTGATTCATAAATCGATGAAATATCGACACATTTAAGTTATGTGTCATAATAGTGACTTGAGTGATTGAATATTCGTAAGAGAGAGGCCGTAAGCATCTGTTCCCTGACTGCTGAGCTCAAAGCACCGCCATGTTTGCATTTCGATCTGCAAGGAACCTGTGTTTAAGTTGACTCGGGAATTATATCGCAGCGATTAGTGTAATAACTGGTTGGCTCGCGAGGCTTTTTCTTGTATCAGGGCATGCGCTTTCACTTCTACATCCCTTTGAATTGCATCGGCGATTTCGATTGTTCGAATCGAACGCATTGTTTTCCGCGCCATAAAATTTACCCGCTTATTTTATGATTGCCTTTATTTTGTCTTGCCGGTGTAATTAATTCCCTTTTACTTTTATTATAAGACACTCATGGACCAAAGAATTAATCTTACTAATTGAAAATGAAGCGAACATTGTCACGCTTTTGACTATGTAGTTGCATTTCTTTCACATATTCGACGAAGATCCATTCGTATACGACGTCAATACTTTCTATTCGATTTGAAAATCGAAATGAGCTATTTCAAATGACTGAAATGTTAATGCATCGCAATATCATTAAGTTGGAAGATTGCACGGTGGGTTATTTATGCGTGGACACGAACTCCGCGGGCCGGCCGGTGTGTGTCCACCTTTATATATAAGTCGCTATGCTTGTAAAGTGAACGAAATCTAAAGAGTGGAATTGATTGCTTGCATCATAAACAGGGATTGTTCGTGGTTGAGAGCCAACACAGTAATGTACTTGTGTGTCCCGTATTGTCTCGCAAGGGAATAAATATTGATTGTACCGCAAAGAGGCGCTTGTAATTGCGTGTGCGGCCGAACGGAGCTTTTATAAAACTCGTTGGAAACCGCACGGAATGTAAACCAGAATGCTCCAGGACATTAATGTGTATTTATTGAGAGCGTCGAGTAATGTTTTTATCGGTTGCGTTTAAAGGCTGAACTTAGCGATTCGCCTGGATATGCGTTAGTATCGATGTCCTTTTGTTATTTAAACGTTACAAATGTCGTTATTTTGCAGTGACATGCTTAACTCCGTTGGAAGTTCAGACCCAATAAATGTGTTGAGATAACGACAAAGTGATGGATAATTTTATAAACTGTAAGTTAGATTTATAGTACACTAAATATTAAAGTAATCGTAAGAACAATAGTAAATCTGCGTATATATTTGTGAGATTACGATGTGCGCTATTACGTCATGAAGCAACTGCAGCATTAATTCCTGTGTGAGCACTGCGATTAGTGCCTCAAGTGTTGAAGAGCCAACAAGAAGCATATACACAAGGTACTCTACGGCCACTTGTCAGTGAATAAGTTGTCTTACACTAGAGATAGATAAATTGTTTACATTATAAAGTGGTTCAATAAGAGCGAGTGTTGTTGAATGCGTTGACATTTAATTTAATTTTATAAACTTAGAGAGGATTTGGCAGCGTGTGTTTAAAGTTTATAATGTATGCGGTGTTTACTTTACCACATATTCATTAATACTTTGATTCCATTGATATTATCAGTGTTATTGTAACATGGAATATAGATTTACAGAAAAAAATCGTCTTTGAATGTTTTTCACGAAATCCAAAATTGTCTATTATACTCTTAGACACAGAGCACAGAGCTCTTAAAAATATATATATATATTATCAAATAAAAAAATTGACAATAGTATCTAACGTATGATGATTATTATGATTGATGAGTAACAAACGATAGATAAAGTATAGAGAATTTATTTTTAAATCGAATATTTTTCCTGTGTATTGCCACTTGGCAAAACATACTTTCAGTGGAAGAACATGACAAGACAGCATTTCATTAGCGTGTAGATATTTGTTGTGCTCTACAGGAGGGTATTATACAAGATAAAATTGAGATTGAAAGTCTTTATAATGGCTGATAACTATTTATCACCGGGAATAATTAACCATGAATTGACTTTTAAATATGTATGCTGATAATAACTCTCTTTACTTAGTGAGTAAATTTTTTCTCGGTAGTTTACTCAATCTTCATAGTGTATTATTCTGTGGGGACTTACACATACAGCGCAACAAGAAAAACACACTACAGCGCCACTTACAGAAGATACGTCGAACTAGAGAGTAACTAAGAAAACTACCAAGCCAGAATCGCGCAATAGAAGTTCTCGCGCCGATTAACATATATTCAACTTCCCAACATCAACCGTTGGGCAGTGGCCCGCCAGGCATGATCACCTCGCCTGGTCGGAGGATCCTCTCATTGTGTTGGAGGGACAATGGCACCCGTCCTCCACAATTCCATTTTGAAAACAAATAGCAGTTTAAAGTCATTTTAACTAAAGAAATAGAAGAAATTGATCGGACACACGTAAAATATGCCGCTTTTAAAAGGAATCAATATTTTCAGCGGTCAGTCGCATATAAAAGAACCACATTCAAAATTTCGTCGTTTTATATCTGTTCAATCCACTTTTTACTTAAATTATTAACTGAGAAACTCTTCGAAGTTTACTTTCAAGTCGAGCAACGTGCTATAAATCAGTAGATAAGTCGACTAACCGATGCTAACTGCCATCGATTGTCTGAATTAAATCAAGTGGCCACATCGGATGATTCCGCCTGTCCGACAGCCCGCTTGCCACTGGAACATTATTAAAGGCTCGTTCACATAAAATGTTCTTCTGCGATTATCGTCAATCCGACATGCGATTTTTGTAAATTGTTTCCACGGTTATATTAAACGGTGTTGGTATTTGATGATTGGTGACGCACTAACTGGTTTCGATACACAAAATTGCTTGTTTGTTCTTATTGTTTGATAGAAAATATGGGTGTACAGTAATTTTTATATTTATACATTTGTAAATATCAATATACATGTGGGGGCTTTACCATATTTGTATGTAAGTTACAACTGTGTGTATCTACAGTCCGCCTTAGAAAATCAACTCTCGCCTGTCTACGTGACATCTGATCACTATTCAGGAACTTTCCCGAGTCACCAAAGACTTTACCACAGCACTTCGCACTACATGCTACTTTCATTATGCTCATGGTTTCCATCAGGCAGAGTAAGTTTTGGTAGGCTAATACACAAATACAACTACTATTCTTATTACCGGGGCCAGTGGACTCCAGCCCTAATTCACTGGTACTATCCTTTAGTACCAGTGAATTAGGGCGACTAGCGAAGACGGAGACTAGCGGAAGACAGTTCAGCATATTAAGGCTAGCGGCTTTTAGTGCCAAATCACTAGAACTTCTCACTAGTGGCACTGGCACACACTGCAATGGAACATAAACAGCTGACACATCAATATATAGAAAAAGAAAATTTAGAAGTTTATATATTATTGAAAGAAAAATGATGGTAATAGATCAAACAAAGATAAAAAAAGAATAAAATTCTAAGACGGTTCTTAAATCTATTGTTACTATTACTGCATGTTGCACTGCTATGCATGATATGTATTTCTGACGTATGCTACTTTTTTGATCTAAGAATTTAACTTCGGTTTTCCTGCTATCAATTTATCGCATATCGCAATAATTGCTAACTTTGCTAGTAAATCTTCGGAATGTAAATCTTTGAAGTGTAATAAATCACAATTAATGTCTTACCTAGTTGAAATAAATAACAATAAATACTAATACAAAAGTTTACTTTGTAAAGTGTGTTTATATTCGTTAGTATGATTTTATTAGACAATTTTAGAGCTTTTTTCTATTTCAAGTTATTTATTTTCATTATAGTAAACTTTTGTGTACGCAGACTCACAACTGGTAGATATATTATTAATAATAATATGTTTTATGTATCTCCACAAGCTACACAAGTCTTAATATATAAGTGGACAAAAAGATTAACTTCATAAGTAATTTGTGTCAGATCTGGAGTCCAAATAAGCCTGGGCCTGTATTTTAAAGCTCCAGAAGTGCTTCACTTCAGATTTCTTTGCTAATACCGGTGAACCTCCTCTATTAATAAAAAATTTGAGGTATTGCTGTTGAGTTTTTAAATATTTAAATCGGCCATGGATGTATCGGCAATCTGTCCCTTGAAGAGTGAAAAATACCCATCGTGTTCATGATCTTCTGAGTGACAGGCTCGTACTCTATTAGAATAAAATAACTCCCGTAGTCGTTCCAACTTATTGATGCAATCAAAATTCATTTAAGGTTGTATCCACGTCAAACCATTTAAAATATTTCTTTGATTTCGATTGAAACAAATTAATCGTTATACAACTCAAAACGCCGCGAGCTTATCATAAAAACTTTTTGTATGTTTGAATCAGTTGCTTAGGGGCTATTGGCAATGAAATAACTACATTTATCTCATTTTATAAATAAATATCTTACATTAGATTATGTGTTTGGTCCACGAATAGTACTTAGTCCTTTAATATTCAATATTTAGTGTTTGTAATAAATGAAAAAAAAGAATTTGCCTCATATTTAGATTCAATAAAATTAGAAACGCCTAAAGCAAAATTATGTAATGATAATTTTAATTCACTCTCTTAGTGTTTCCAATCTCTTTGTTGCACACTTTTTGATAGTACAAATTATCTAAATAGTATTCAAGTCATGTAAAGAACAATAGACAATTGGGTTTTTGAAAAAAAATTCTTTTTGTGATAAATAGAAAGATTATATATTAGTTTTATAACAAAACTGTTTTTTTTTTTGCAATAATTCAAAAGTTATTTCAAAATAAAAATTAATTTTTGAGTCTAGTACCGAAGACACGCCGACAACTCCCGAACAAACCCGAGCGCGTGTGACGTCATAATGTTAGTTTTCACTCAATGCAGTTGATAGGAAAATAATGAATGCAGTGTTTTGATCTATTTAATTTTGTTGTCATTATTAAATCAATTATTATCTAATTTAATTAAGATTATTATTGCTTACAACATTAAAAAATTTAAATTTAATAGGAGTATAAATTACCTGCTGAAGCTGCACAGTCATGGCATTGAACATCCTGAATTTTTTTTGACTTTTCATTAATAGTTAAAGTAACTGAATAAGCTTTACTCCGAACTCGGTGTTCTGGACATACCCGTCCTTTTACAATACAAATATTATTTTTACGACTTAGTTGAACATAACCTATAGCTTTGTCGCCGTAACTCTCACGCGATGCTCTACAATTTATGAAATAAATAATTATATTTAATGTAATGGAGAATAAATACTTAAATATTTTCATTTATTATATTATTTTTTAACAGACTTACCTTGATGCCTTGGCACCTCGAACTTCAGCAGAATTAAACCGAACGTCATTTTTTAAAAAATCGGTAATCATAAATATATCAACATCAGGAATATTATCAGACTTTGCCTTAATAAATCCTTTATCACACATAGCTAATCGGAACCAACTAACAACTCGTATTTTAGCAATAAATTTTCAATATTATTGTCTAGTCACGTGTAATAGCCGTAAACGCTGTACTGTTATTAAATAGCTATAACATTATGACGTCACAACTATGGTGACCAATCATGGCGCGTTTATAGTCACGTGATTTTTATTTAAATTTCATCAATTTTTAATTGTTTATAATTAACTGAAAAAAATTTTTCTTTACGTTTTTTGCATTAAATATCAATATTATTAATAATAAATTTTAAAATACATAAAAAAAAATCAATAATTTTTTTTTTTCAAATACCCAATTATGATTTTGAATATGAACTCTAACCCGACTACGTAAAACGTTTTGATATAATTTAATAAATAAATATTTCGGACTTTTAACACATAACGTCATCTCGTCCCAAGCTAAACCGAGCTTGTGTTATGGGTATTAGACAACTGATACATATCATACTTTTTTGTGTAAACACATACATATTATATATATAAAAAAACCCAAACTCCGAATCAAATATATTCAGATCATACAAACATTTGGACCCGGGAATTGAACTCGAGACCTCAAGTACAGCAGTCAAAGCAGTCAAATTTATATAGTCTATGTCACCCGGGCCATTATTATGAATCTATTGTCATCTCATTCATTAAAACTCAGGTTCAGTAGTTTATGCGCTACAGTGGAACATACAATTATAATACCAACATCTTTTCTTTTTAACGTTGGTAATAAAGGTATGTTTATTTCTTTTTTAAATGTGATTACACTAATAAGGCTCAGCCCACTAAGAGGTTACGGGCATTTGGAAAATATGATACGTCAGAATTACTTGTAGAATATAAGAAAAGAAATCTTTTGAAAAGAAATTAAAAATATATAGCACAATCACAAACATAAATTTGTATAAAATGTATTTTTTTAAATTAAACAAGGGTGCGTGCGTCATGCATGTACGCCAGCAGCCGTGCCAGACGGCCGCTGGTGTACATGCATGACGCCTGACCTATTTGACGTTTCGTAACAGAGAAGTAACTCGTATTGTTTTTTTTATTTTGGCTTAGGTAATCATGCAAATTTTTACAGTTAAAATTATTTATTGTGAACACCGTTACTCAACTGGCTGCCGGCTCAATTTTACGAGAGATATTATCGTGGTATCGTCTAGAACAGAATTATAGTGTTTCGATGCAATAGATCCTGAGTGCTACGGCACATGTTTATCTAAAGCTATTTCTTAACAGATTCTACAGATTTATATCTGTTTGTCTAATTAATATTTCTGATAACAATATACTTTATAGGTAACAATGATGCATGTTATAATTTTCTGGTTCATTTGGTGAACATTGTTTGCAACCATTTCATTGCATTAAATGAATAGCTTATTTGACGGGTGATTGAGCAGTTTTATTATATTGAGTGCAATTATAAAGTAGTCAAAATTTATTGGCCTAATGTACCTATGTAAAATTGAAGTGTCAATAAAGGAATGTTTAGACTATTATCAAAATCGGCATCTCATTGAGATATACGATAGGATTTTGTGTAAAAATATAAATGTCCATACATAGAATGCACTTCGCTTATTAATATATGTAAGCATAGAAGTTTTGTAATCGTAGTAATACGCGTAGAGCGTAAAACAATTAAGCCACACAAAAACGTGCGGACTCAAAAGGATTCCGTCACGTTTTTTACCAGCATTGTTTGTTTCTTCGATCTTCATATTCTCATCAAAGATTCCTTACATTCAATGAATCGAAGCAAACTCAATGAAATGCTTGTGAAATTTGTACCTATACGTAATCCAGGCTTTTAGGAACGAATGTTCAAACAATGACCACGAAACGAATGCTACAACAAAGTACTTTACGACATAAAAACAAATCGCCGTAAAGTACCAAGACAAGTTGTCGTAATGCTTATTCGAGTAATTGCGCAGGAAGTGATTATATTGCTATTCAAAGGTGTCTCAGAAAGCAGTTTTAAATCCATTACCTAGTAGATGTCACACGGCAATTTTCCAGTAGCTGCCTCTTTCGAATTCGCCCACACGCAGTTGGGTTACAATCAAATGAGCTAATAACTATCATCTAAAATAGTTGAACAGGCGTCAGTGAAAATTATGATTAATATCTGTTTAGGTAACGGTGTACCTAAGGCGCGAGATGCCGCTGCGATGGGAATCGGTGCTGTAGCGTTTGGCTTTGAAGCAGGCGTGATTGAAAAACAATGTCAGATAGCGGTATGAGGGCTTTTAAACGAAGGTTTGGCTTCCTTCACTGACGTTACTCTGGTTATCTAAGATAAATAAGGGGATATTATTTTATGGATCATTTATATCGGTTAGCGCATGACGTTTTGTATTCGTGTTCTTGTTACTATACCGCTGGTTTTATGGCATCGTTCACTGTTTCACAACCGAGCTTATTGTCTGTGGCGTGTAGTTATTTCTATTGAATTCCGAGTATTTAAAGGGAGTCAATTAGCTCATGCCCAAACTAGCGGTTGATTACTTGTTGATATCAGTAATAACACTTTCTATCATTCACACGTTCTTGCAATTTCTTTGTTCCATGAAATTCCACTTTTTGTACAGTAATAAAAGAAATTAGTAATGGGTTACTGACGTTCATTGCCTACTGAGTCACGGTTTATCGCATTTATGATTTGTCCGTTTTGATGTTGATTGTGCCGCCCCAATCTCATTATATCCATGGTTTGTGTTGTATATTTTTATTATATACTATTGTCTCGAAAGTAATGAAAATATCAGATGCATTAAATGAGATTGAAACAGAACGTACAATGAGTGGTCGATAATTAAGACATAGTTATATATATATCCTATCATTCAGCATTCTATCTATTTTTTGAACCTGTTTGACTTACGCATGCTATTTAAATATAAATCTAATGTTTCTGGCACCTGAAATGAGTGGCATTTCCATTCTTAGATTTGACGAATATTAGCAAAATTTATTTTCTCTAATACGAATGTTTCTTTGTTTAATGATAAAAGACTAGCAAAATTATTACCAACTTGTTCACTAGGTCGCTGCGGTTACTAGGAGGTGGCCTGGGCCTCACTGACAGTCCTCTTTTTAATAAAAGTCCTGGCGTGGAAGATTTTCTGTTGGAGCGTCCGCCCTGAGCGCTAGCTGACAGCCTTGGAACCCTATCCGAAGTTATTATGCAATTGAAACTTAGTGAATTATTACGCACGATAATAATTTCCATAAATAAATAAATGGAGCGAACTCGGCAACAGATTATGTTCTGTTGTTTCAAATTTCTGTCTTGATGTATTTGGTTTGAAACATATTCTCTTTGCTATATGCCGACAGTTTATAGTTTAAGTTTTCTACACATAGATTAACTTAAGATTTTACGATTAAAAAAGTAATACATTTGTTTTTAAATCAGTTAATATCTCTTGATAGGCGAAGTTGAAAACACTACCAAATAAAAAGAAAATAATTAAATTTAAATAAACTTTTTTAGGAAATATTTAGGACAGCTAACACAACTTTAACTAGCAGCAGACTAAGCTGAGATTGTACTATGAAGTCAAGACTAACTTTTTTTTTGTCAATGCATACATATTATACATAGAAAACACCCAAACTCCGAAACAAATATTTGTAGATAATACAAATTAAGCAAACTGATAAACAAGTTGTCTACAGTTTTGGAAATTTGGACATATGGATGGATATTTGGATAATTAATGTACTTGTTTTGGAAATTTGGACATGGTCAGCTACTTTGAGGCTGACTGTACAAGAACAATGTTTGTGTCGCCAAATTAACTTCGAAAACCTATTTACATTTCGGTTATCCGTTCGATTATTTTGTTTACCTATGTCCTTCCTCAAGAATCCAAGTACATATCGCCATACCAAATTTCATTGATATCGGTGTTGTGTAACAAACAGACATGCGGATTTACTTTTGAAATAACAATATTAGTATGCTTAAATTTATAGCTTGTCTAGGGGTGTCTTTAGTAATAGTTTTATAGAAAATACATCGTTTTTGTTTTGTGACATACAGACTTCTTATAGATGTATTATATTGATTTGGACATTTATGGTAGGCATACATTTAAAGCCAGGGACATAACCATTACTGGTACAAAATAAACCTTTACAAATTAAAAACTATAAAATAAATCTAATTTTCGCGTCAATCTACGGATTCCATTGCCTATTAACGTAAAGATAGGTTCTTTCGATTTCTTTCTTTACGTGTTGTAGATTTATATTGCTTTGTAATTTATAATAATTAAAGAATCGTTTAAAATTAAGAAAAAGTTTTTTTTTAATGTGGTTTTAAAACCTTATACGGGAACGATTATTTTGAAAGTATTTTGATTACAAACATTTTAGCCTGAAGATAAATTGAATGACTATTATTATTGTATTCTTACATAATCATTCCCAATCTGTTGTTAAAAATTGAAGAAAATAAAAAGGAATATTATATTATAGCTGTAATACCAATAATAAAAGTATTTAAGTGGTTTTTTGATGATACGGTAATCTTCTGCCAGGTACCCGGATGTTGGGTAACTTTGTTCTTTTTGCTTATTTATACGTTCTTTGGTTCAAATCTACATAGATATGTTTTAATGTTAACCTATTTGTTACTTGGATCAAAAGTAAATATTAAAACATATAGCTAAGTAAATAAGTAATCTAAATAATCACTAACTAAACATGCTACTAGTAGTTCGTGAGGTTAGCGCGTTAATCCAAAATACAAACAAAATCTTCAGCTTTATAATACGTATTAGTATGGTTTATGAATAATTCAAAACGTTTTATACAATGTCAAAATTATTAATTTGATATTTTAAGCAAATATATATAGATATTTTGAAATTGGAAGAGCAATATAATCTACTTGTATAATTAAAAATCTCTGCTTGATTACATTTATAAAGACAGTTATAGAACACATATTTATATAGATATCCTGTATATACTTATATCTGAAATAATCCTGCATGTCTTCTCTTCTTCTTTCAAACTACACAAAGGATTTTCATCAAGAAAGAGAGTAATTCAAGAGGAACGTTTGAACGTGTAATGCATGAATATTCTTGCACCCGTACAAAGCAAGAGCATGTCGCTAGTACTCAATAAACCCAATAGTTAAGCAAACATAGCATTTGTCAAACAAATTACTGGTGCTCATAAACTAAATAATTTACTTCAAATAAATATTCCCATACCACAGGCTGGAGACAATAATTTCCGATATCAATTCCTACAGGGTTTCCTGGGCTTCATCGTCAACCGATCAATTATTCCATATAGTTATATCTCTAAAGGCAGTGGGAATTGTGGACCGGCACACCGAGGTTGCTCTAATTGAATTTATGCAGGATTGCGACCGCCCTGCGACGAAATGGTTTATTGCTAATTGATCGAATATTGAAACTGGGATATGTTACGTGTTTCGTGATATTGAAAAGTATAAAATATGTATGATTACGTGTAACGTTTCATGTTAGTGTATGCGATATCGTGATTGTGATGGATCGGTTCCAAACGAAATGAACGTGATTTGAAATTATCATTTATCTACGGATAGACTTTACACAGTTTCATAATCCTATGAATTGTTGATACTGCTAGAATATCCGTGTGATGGTGGATTAAGAATAAATATATCAACAGAGAATGTCCCAGTGCTGGGCTCGGGTCTCCTCTCAGGAGAGGGTTAAGGCCATACGTCCCCTCGCTGACACAGTGCGGGTTGGAGACTGGTAAGACAACGTTGTGGCTACGTAAATCTTGCCGTTTGAAGTTTTTAAGTCGCCCAAAGGCCTCCAACTAAGCTTCACGACTGTTATCCTATCATAACAACCGGGAACGACTGCTTAACGTGACCTCCGAATCGCGGAGACGCCCATGGTGACATGCCACCAGTGGTCACCCATCCAGGTACCGACCGCGCCATCGTTGCTTACCCTCGGTGATTGTTTCTAATCACCGCGTGCAACTGGGCTATGAGTAGGATTAAGAATAGGAGTGTTTATCCAGAGGATTTTTACGTGTGGAAACCCCCTCGGGCCTTCACCCCACCGGGGTTTGCGGCGGGGTGGTGTATCGGAATCGAACCGACTAAAACCACACGGTATGCCTCTCTGCGCCTGATACGGGAGAGATCCGGGAACCGCTTTCTTACGCCATCCGGACCCCTCCTAGTCTTTAAGCAAACCCTCTACCAACCTGCTGGCCCCCGTAGTGAAGTTGGTTCTTCTTTCTAAGGAGATGCATAGGTATGCCCAGCAGTAAACTATTTAAGATTGTGATGATGACGACTAGTAACAACTACAATCAACAACATAATAAAAAAAGTATCTCTATCACTTAGATAATAATATGATATCACTCAACAACGAGACCTGGTGACGAGAGTAAGTTACCAGCACTAAGAAGTACACTAAGAAGACATTAAGAAGACCTCACTAAGAGATCACCTGCTTGCCCCTCTGGATAAGGAGAGTTGGATCTCTGGAAAAGCAATGAAATAATTTCATAACTTCGGTAGTTTTTTAGGCCAAGGTGTCAGCGGGCTTGAGGCCACTTCTTCTTCTACGTTATTTTTTGCATACATATACAAAATTTTCATCAGATTAGGGGTACGAAAAGTATTTTTCCTACATTAAACTAGACGTATTGACATAGCTCATAGCGACACAGTGACAAACTTAAACTAAATTAATTAAACTCTGATGATTGTTTCTTTTTATGTGTGGGCCTGCCACAGTGACTCTATTCTGTCTGGTGGAAAGCATAAGCAGAATTCAAGAGTAGTGGTCACCATACTCATTACGAATACAAACAATGCAGCATAGTGACCTACACCTTCGCGGCCCAGTGATCATCATCATCATCATCATCAGCCTATCGCAGTCCACTGCTGGACTTAGGCCTCTCCCATTTCACGCCACTTAGTTCGATCTATGGCTTCTCGCATCCAGCTCCTGCCAGCCGTCTAGCGCAAATCATCGCTACACCTGGCCTTCGGACGTCCTACACTACGTTTGCCAAGACGCGGTCTTTACTCAAGAACACGTTTACCCCAACGGTTATCGGTTCTTCGGCAAATGTGGCCAGCCCACTGCCACTTCAGCTTGCTAATCCTGTGGGCTACGTCGATGACCCTGGTTCTTTGTCAGATCACTGCGTATCCGATGCGATCCCTTAGATAAACGCCGAGCATAGCCCTCTCCATAGCACGCTGAGCGACTCTGATCTTGTGGACCAGTCGAACCGTAAGTGACAGCGTTTCGGCTCCCTATGTCATTACGAGTAAGACGCACGCATTGAAAACTTTCATCTTTAGGCACTGTGGGATCGGCGATGAGAAGACCCGACGAAGTTTCCCAAATGCTGCCCAACCTAGCTGGATTCTTCTGCTCACTTTGTCCTCAAAGTTGTTTCTACCTTACTGCAAAGTCTGCCCGAGGTATACATATTTTTGAACAACTTTGAGAACGGTACCGTGTACTGCAACCGGTTCCGGTAGTACATGATCATTGAACATGACCTTGGTCTTGTCCAAGTTCATCCGTAGGCCGAGGCGCCCAGGAGAGTCAGCCAGGCCGTTCAGCATCTGTTGTAGGTCCTGCAGCGTCTCTGCCATGATGACGATGTCATCTGCAAATTGCAAGTGTATTTGCCATTGATGTTGATACCGCGCCCTTTCCAGTGCAGCGTCTTAAACAAGTCTTCCATTGCATTAGTGAACAATTTCGGGGATATAACGTCCCCTTGTCTCACTCTTCGATGCAATGGTATGGGTCTTGTATGCTGATCCTGTACTTGGACAGACATAGTGGCAGCTTTGTAGAGACATCTCAACACTTGGATCTATCGCCAATCTACTTGGCAACGCTGCAGTGGCTCCAGAACAGACCAGATCTCGATCGAGTCAAAGGCCTTTTCATAGACCACAAATGCTAGACACAGGGGCTAATTATACTCTTCGGTCTTCAGTATTTTCTGCCGAACTGTGTGGATGTGGTCTATGGTGCCATATCCGCTCCGAAACCCAGCCTGCTCCGGTGGTTTGTATTCGTCGAGTCTTCGCGCAAGACGGATCGTGATGACTCTTGAAAACAGCTTATAGACTTGGCTCAGGAGGGAAACAGGCCGATGGTTCTTTAACATAGTTTTATTACCCTTTTTGAAGAACAGGACGACCACAGTCCTACTCCACGCCTTTGGAGTTCTCCCTTCAAACAGGACAGCGTTGAAAAGCTTTTGGAGCGCCTTTGGCACGGGTTTACCTCCAGCCTTTAACAGCTCTGTAGTAACGCCATCCTCTCCAGGGGCTTTTCCATTTTTCAGTTGTCCAAGAGATATCTCGATTTCGTCAATGCTGACTTCCGGCAGATCTTCGGTGAAGTGGCGTGTTAATATGGCTCTAGGGTCCTCGTTTTAGGATCAGGTCGAGATGCATGCGAAGCGTACAAATTTCCATAGAATCTTTCTACTGTCGAAAGGACGGCCAGCTTGGAAGCAACGATTTCTCCGCTTGCTGTGGTCAACTTCGTCAAATGGCTTCTTCCAAGAGATTGCACAAATACTTTTGACCCCCGATTCTGCTCGATTGCTCTTTCAATCAAAAGTGTGTTGGAGCACCGGAGGTCGTGTCGTACACGCTTACTAATCTCTCGGTTTAGAGTCCGCTTTGTCGATGAAGTGACTGGCGGGTTCTCACGTCGTTCCTTCATTAACCCTAGTGTCCTCTCTGAAAGTTTCGACTTCGTGCTTTTACACTGCATTTAGCAAAATCTTATACCTTCATTCCTGAGGATCCGAACCACATTTTCAAGATTCTGGTTTACGTCTCTTGTGGTTTCCATGGCAACAAATCGGTTTTCCAGATTCGACTGGAATTTTTCAGATCCTAATATAGACTCTGAGCAGAGTTGGTCGGAGCCTGGATTTCATCATGCAGACACGTTCAGGCTTGAAGTTGACATTCAGAAAACCTTGGAATAGTCGGTGATCACAACCGGTGTTAAACCTATTGAGTACTGAGACGTCTCTGAATATGTGCTTTCTGTCCGTCATGATGAAATCGATCTCATTTTTGGTCATAGCGGTCATTTTGGCTTTTCCACGTCCACCTTATTTGGGGCCGCTTCTCGAAAAATGAGTTCATCAAATCAGCCACTCCCGCTCGAGAAAGTTGATGAGCATATGCCCTCTATGATTCCTGTTTCCAAATCCATGGTATCCTATTACCGAATCGCTGCAGGTTTGTACTCCCACTTTGGCGTTGAAGTCACTCATAACAACGTTGTAGTGGGTTTTAGTAGTGGAGTGGAGGGCCCTCGATATGTCATCGAACATATCCTCCACCTCATCGTCCGAGTGAGCCGAGGTCGGTGCGTACACTTGTACTACCTTAAGGCTATACCTCTCGGTAAGCTTGACAATGACGCTACCCTGTTCGATACCCTGGAAATTTCCACAACGTTGCCAGAAATCGACTTGTTTACCAGAAACCCCACGCCACCTTGGGATCTTTGGTTTCCCTCGCGGAAGTATATCAGGTGGCCGGTTTAGAGGATTATGGTATCCTCTCCCTCTCTTCAGACTTCACATAACCCTAAGATGTGACACCTTATCTTCCCAAGTTCCGCCTCAAACTGTACCAGATGCGAGTCAAGCAGTAACGTGCGGCCGTTAAATATTGCCAGGGTCAGTCGTTTGTGGTGGCCTCCCGTAACCCGGTGATTCTTAGCACTCCCTGTCCCACCGTAACCATGGTCACCACCATGACCAGGAATAGCGGGACTACCGGGAACTGGGGCCTGGGCTTCTGTTGCTTACTCATGGAGGGTTTTGCCCATAATCACCACTCTGGGCAGGCGGGTTGGTGATCGCAGGGCGTAACTTGTTGTACCGGTGACACTGCTGCCCATCACCGGCCTATTTTATTTAGTTACGCCTGTTGGGATGGAAATACCGCCATCGATCGGTCGCCAGAGCCTCGTTTGTTATCCAGCAGGGTGCACCGCGTTCAGGTGATGTTGGCTCGGAGCGAAAGATTATGGTTTGCCCCCTTGCACCCCCAGTGACACTTCTGCATTATTTGGGCCTCCGGTTTCGCACTCACCAACGAAATACGACAGCACGAATGCTGTCATTTAAGGTTGATCTTCTGTGCAAGGCTAATATACCGCTCCGGTTGAGCCGGCCCGTTCGTGCTGAAATCAACGAAATATTATGTAGGAAGAATGATACATTCATTACCGTTAAGAAATATATCAAAATCATGATTTCCAGTTTTACTAAATGATTATTATCATTTAAATCACAGTGAACTTGATAAAATAGGTTGCGTAAGTTCTGCACGATAATTTCATAAAATTAAATTTCCTTAACAAGCATAGAGGTCATATTCGATACTATGCCTACATGAGTAGTATCGAGTAACGTCCAGGCTATAATTATACTAAAAACAAATAAAGCACTTTAAAATAAATATTGTTCATATTAAATTGAGTTGCGGGCGCAATAAACAAAACAATATCAGCATCAATAAGATCGATGTGGTCGTGGTCTTACAAAAACTTAAAAGTTAATTACTAATCACTATAAAGCAAACATTCAATTTACAAGGCGGGCTAATTGCGTTGGCCCGTAAGATGCTTTGTAAAAAGTCAGCTAAAAACCGTATCTCAACTTATTTCTTAATTATAGACCAATTCGTGGCAGCGACGCAGGCTACGTGCCAGCCAAGGCTTGACGAATGGTGGTATCCAATGGTCAATGAATCACCTCTATTGCCAACGGTATAAAATTCATTTTTCAATAATAGACAAACGTTTGCAGTTGAACATTAGTGGTCCAAGCAAATGGTATCTCCAATAATTATACGGTTCGGATAAAGGTTATCAGCCTCTTAATGCCATGTATACATGTTCTTTATCTGCGGAGATCTGCACTAGTTTTTATTGTTTTATTGATTTTATAGGGGATGATGATGATGTTATAAAATGCTTTATTCGTTTTTGTAGCTCGTATGCACTAATTTAAATAATAGTTGCCGATAAACCCTTTTTTGATAGCCAAATTTATCAAAAACAAATTGTGCGGCATTTATGAGGCAAATAAATATACAGCGTGGTTCATGTGTAGGGGGTATCAGTGTTCATAAGTCTTGTTTGTTTTTATATAATAAATCACCTTTGTTAAGATGTTTGTCTCTTTGATATTTGTCAAGATATTGTTCTATAATATCCTAAATAAATCTGAAGATCTTTTAAATATTTATTTCTTTGTTAAGCTTTTATTCCGAAACATTAAATCGATCAACATTAAATTTTGCACACATTATTGTCAGAGGTATTTATTGAAAAGGTCAACCGTAATCCCAGGATAAGCAAAGTATTAGTAACAAAGTTTATGAAAACTTATATACGGGTTCTGGTTACTTTGTCGCACACTTTATGAGTCACATAAATAACAAAATTGTACGATCTACAAACAGTTGTCACGAGTCTAAATGTTCTTTGAGTTTTATGTTTAACCTTTATCAACTCCTCCCTGGTACAGATATAAATTCTTGTGTTGGCTTAGAAGTATTCAGGATGCGTGATGTCTATTGGACGAAGTATTTAAAAAAATCTTAAATACGTCCTACTCCGCCTAATGGAAAACATTAATAAAATCCAAGACTAGTGGCCACCAACTCCTTGCGAATAATAATATTATTTCCGTATGAAATTTCACTTAAACCTAATTTACAACAATGCCTACTATAAAAGATTTATTTAAATATTTATAGAAAAATTATTGTCGTTCGGAAAATAGGGTAGTGTGAAGATAATGTTTTACCTATACTTATGTTTATCGACAAACATATTCACGAATGATGAACCCTACTACTGCTGGTATTTAAAAATAAATTAAATAAGAAAAGGTAAGTTCAAGGAGCATTAAGACATTATATTTGAGTATACACCAGTCTGGGCAAAACTTCTCTAACATTTCTAAGACTCAGGTGTTTAAAAGTCCTGAATCGCCTTAAGCCCACTGAGCTAAAGGTAAAGCTCCATTGTTACGAGAGCCTTGGGTTAAGCGACAAATAGAATGGCTGCTAGCCCTCAGACGGTATTAAACCCAAGCGTTCTAATTTGAAAAAGCCAGACGTATAAATTTTACTCTAATCCTACAATTGTGTGAGAGGGAAAATTGGACGCAATTTTGTACGCACTCGTTTGCCCTTTAAGTTGCAAATCGTCACTGTTTATTGCATAATGGGTACGGGGTGACACGAAAAAGCCTATTTGGAATACAAAAATGTTTAGTACCACTGTTAATAGCAACAATCACCTACCTACATGTTGTTACTAGAACATTGCAATATGCTGAGTCCATGCATAATAATGACGAACGAGCTGTTTGCAATTTGATACACTTTTACATCGGCGGTTCAATTTCATCGGTGAACGTATTTTTTTCACTTTCGAATAAACAGTAGAAATAGTCATTAGGTAATATGTGTTGATTGTTCGAATGAAAGTATCCGCTCATTTTTTTTGTTAGAGTTTCATTGAAGAACTCACAATGTGCTATTATCCTGTCTTTCAGAGAAGACCAAGCATAAGATGAAGTGGTTGTACCACGCATCTTTAGAAAATTACCCTTTTATCTAGCTCACTAAACGTTTATTAAGTGCCAGTTGTTTTAATTTTATACGAGAGGCAGTGTGTTGTAGTATGTTTATCCTGGATCTCAGGGCCCATTTGTCGCCGTGAAATCCACCTGAGTGACAAACAATACGCGAGTGGGGACATAATGTTGTGCCTCTGCTCTGCCCCGACACGGACTCTTGTGTTCTCGTCTGCCGACTGCTACGCATTGCTTTGGCGATCCGGTAAGCTGGTTAGCTCAGCCCTAAAAGGTCTCGGGCGAATATAATGGATTGTAATTGTGTTCTCATAAGCGGTGCACCATGTCGGTTGTTCGATTTCGCATGTGACTACGATTGAGTCAGCGATACACGGGTAAAGCCGTAATTGACGTTTACTATGTTCTTGTTCATTGTTGTAGGATGATATGTGTCAAGGCTTGCTTAGGAAAGTACGAGGCAGTGAGTTCAACGACATAAACGCCTGGATTACTAAACAAAAGAATATGATATCATCCTTAGAAGACGTTGGGCGATTAATTCTAAAAGAGATGTTATTTCCGGTGGGAGTCACTCACTCACACAGGAGCATACAGAAAAAAAGGGAAAAAGATGGGAGTTTTTATCAGGATATAATACCCATACTCGTATTGTCAATTACCGTTTTTATATAAATTATATAATCTCCTCTAGATTACTGAAGATGATGTTTTTCAACTTTTTATTGGGCATAGTTTGACCTTTACATGGCAACAAGTTATTGCTATTCGCCAGTTCAACGTTCTGAACACATAATTTCTCTTTCATTCTGGAACGCAGAGTACCTATTTTTGAATATAAAAAATAAGAAACTGATTCTGTTAAAAAGTAACACTCGGCATGCGACATCCGAGCATTGCGTGCCATGGATCGATTTACATCTTTTTTTCTTGTTCTGATGTTCTAATACTGGGTTAGCTACTGTCTTGTTATGAGGTATGTTGTTTTTGGTAAAAAATAATAAGAATCTAAGGTCTATGACGAAAGAGTTTAAAATTACAAGCAACTTCCTTGTTGAGAATATGATAATTGTGAAAAATTACCAGGTACTCATTTCTTCTTGTTGCGTGTAGTTTAGAAAAACACTTTAGTTGTTTGAAGTAGTTTTGTTAACCGTCAACATGTAATACTCGAATTATTGTAAGTGCTTTTAGAAAAGTTTGTTTGTTTAGCTGCATCGTCTAAAACCTTGCCATACGTATTCGACTTTGCTATCATGTGAAGTTTTGTTTAAATCGTTCATTCATTACATCACTCTATGAGTCTTTGTTCGATACGGACAGCAGTACACAGAACTAGATGTCGATGTCCTTCGACTAAAATGATCATGATGAAAATGAAATGATGTTATAATCCGAAAGAATTTTAAAACATGGCGTAGATCTCTGAGACATCTCGACTCTTTGAATATATTAGTTAGGCAGCAGATAAAGCGCAGGTGAAGTTTCAGATCGCCGAACAGCTGTTTCTGGGTGACTTTAACGCCCACTATGAGTCCTGGCTGGGATCTTCCAGAACTGCCCACGCGGGTCGGACTAACCTCGCTTTTGCTCACACGCATAACCTTAACCTGCTGGTACTCCAGCCCACCAGGATACCAGTCATACTGAGTCAAGCGCCTTCCTTGTTGGACCTTCTGCTGATGAGTCACCCAGCGCAGTACAGTGTATCAGTGGCCGCCCCTCTGGGATCCTTCGGTTACTACCTGGTGGCTACCACGGTACCTCTTGTTGGTACCCCAATAGACCAGAGCCCGCGCTCAAGGCTACTCTGACGTTGATGATATAAGCACGAATGCTTAGCGAATTGAGGTGCTCGGTCAAGAACTCGTCGCATACACTACGGGTAGTAGTACTAGTACTCCACGACCTGGGGCAACAAAAAGACGTTTATGGCACTATTCGTCAGCTGACTGGGATGGAGTGCGAAAATCTGGAACTCAAAACCAGCGCACGTGTTTCCCTCCCACTATAACCTCCCACTATAATCCCGGGTCCTTTAAGCGGGGTACATAAAAGCATCTCACTAGGCCGCCATAGTGTGGGTCACTATGCTGCATTGTTTCTGCCTTATTCGCGTCGAGGATGGTGACCACCACTTCTAGATTCTGGTAAAATTTTTCATCGGCCAGAGCAGATTAGCTTTGGCAGCTAAAACATAAAAAAAGATGTCCCGTTTCTACAATTTCATAACAACATGGCAGATAATGATAACATTATCTTAACAGATGTTTTTGATAGAGCGGATGTAGCTCACTTACACCTAAAACACTTATTTGCGTGCGTAATTTAAAGATATTCACGTTTCTCATAACATTATAACATATCGAACAGACTTAGGCCAGGTACTATTGAGATTTTATAAGTGAAAAATAATGTATATTAGAGAGATTTATTTCGAACAATATAGTTTTAAAGATCTATTCTACCCCTATTTCGTTTCAAAAATAGGAAGCTATGTATATGAATACTAGTTTATGCCCGCGGCTCCGCCCGCGTATGTGCCGGTTATCACGGCAAATAGTAACCTATGTGTTTTTTATTGCTATATTACTGTAAGTTACATCCAAATCCGTTAAGTGGTTTTTACGTGAAAGATTTACAAACATCCATTCATAAAAACTTGCGCGTTTATAATATTAGTAGGGTATAAGTAATGATTGAATTTATCTAGAATTCAGATGTACAGATTTGATAAGATAATACATTTAAAATCATGTCAAAATGATTAGGCATCACAACATATAGCAATAGCGCTATATGTAGTAGTATCATACGGGAGATATCAATTACATTTATCATAACCCCAGCCAAAGGATGTCCACAACTAGATATAGGCTTCTCCAAGGCTGTCCACAAAAACCTGTGTCTAAAAAGTTATTTTAAGATTTCTCTGTTAAGCTTTCACGGCTAAACTGCTGAACAGATTTGGATGAATTTCGGTATTTGATAAATAAATAAATAAATATTTCGGACATCTAACACACAACGCCATCTAGTCCCAAACTAAGCGGAGCTTGTATTATGGATACTAGACAACTGATATGAATACATAAATACTTTTTTTGTAAATACATACATATTATACATAGAAAACATCCAAACTCCGAAACAAATATTTGTAGATCATACAAACATTTGGTCCGACCCAGGATTGGAACCCGAGAGCTCATGGACAGCAGTCGCGTACGCTACCACTGCGCCACCGAGGCAGTATAGATAGATTGGACCATGCGTCCTTACTCTCAAAAAATAGTAATGCACTTGGGTTTTTCTTAATATAGGGCCTCTAAAAGTGAAGTGAATGCCTAATGTAAAGCATGATTAGAATCCTAGAGTGGTGGTCACCAAACTCACTGTGAATGCAACAATGCTCCAATTACCCATGGGTGAGCCACGCTTCGGCATAAATAAGCCGGTTCAACCGGAGTCCACGCCCTCACAGAAAACCGGTGTGAAACAGTGCTGTCTTTTACCGAGTGAGTGAGGATACCGGAGGCCTATAACCAAACCCCTCCCGATCCCTCAAAGGCCGACAACGCAGTTGTGATGCTTCTGGTGATGCGGGTGTCCATGGGCGGCGGTAATCGCTTACCATCAGGCAACACGACTGCTCATTTGCCCCCTATTACTTAAAAAAGACGTTCTTATATCATTGATTACGATCTAAGACTCCATTTATATGTTTTTGTTTCAATCAATTCTAAGTTACGGACTTATCAGTTTCAATATATATACGTACATGTGTTACTATACAGCATGGCTGAGATTACTGTTACATCCAATATACAATAGGCACTCAATGTACACTATAGGACGACGTTTTTCTCAGAATAGAACTAGGTCTCACAGAATGTACGTATGGGAATGTTGAGCCGCATTTATTTTTAGTGTGAAATACGTGCATTGTAATTATATACCTGATAACTGGTTATTGTATATACAAAACATTGAAACTACTTAGTGCTCAAGCCATTATATAGAATTTCTTATGGTACTTGCATTGCCTGTGACTATATTAGTATTCGGTGGCAAAAGCTCCTTAGATGTCTTAGAACCAATTGCTGATCTATTGGTATAATGATTAGTGATCTTGAATTTTTATATACTGAGGTCACAGCATCATATTCTATCCTTGTTTCGTCTATTTAAGTGTAATTTGTTTAAAATATTATCTACTCACGTTGCTATGAGATTGATTTGGCTAGTGAAAGTAACTCTGTCTGTCTGTCTTGCTTTCACGGCTAAAATGCTGCACCGATTTCAATGAATTTTGGCATGGAGATACTTTGATTCTTGAGGAAGGACATACTTTTTGCCTCGATAACCGACAAACACGCTATACTCTTTATACAGCTATACTCAACTTTACATTTCTAATGTGAACCTTTAAATGACATTTATTGTCCAAATAGTAATTGAATAGTTCATGTATTACATGATTATGTTCCTGAAGTCATTTTGCTGTCTAGCTACAAAGATTTTGGTTCTTGCCGAGAATACCCGTAACCTTTAATAATGTAGGCTTAGGCACACCAAAATTTGTATTTGTTCGTTCGTTCGTCATCGTGATTAGTGTTAATAAATTTTGTCATTTTTTATCCGACTACAGCAAATTCAAAAGGAAGGGTACAAGAAGAAATTTTGACAGTCTATGAATGTTTATATGTTCAATTGCAGCGCTTAAATTACTGAACCGATTTTAATGAATGAGTTGTTGTAAGATTCGTAATAATGACCCGGTGATATAGGGTATTATTATACATTTAAACAATTTTTTTATCTAGTTGGGTTATGATGGTTTGCTAAGATGTTTTAGTCTATTTCGTATGTCTATATCGTAAAGTTACGTAAAACCTTCCACATAATCATGATAAATTGCAAAATCACGGCAAAATGATATAGACACTAAAAATCGAATGACTGTTTAAAAGTTATCACTTTTTTCTGGTGTCGATAACATGACGTGATGGTTACTGAAGCGTTAATTAAATTAAGACGATATTATTGTTAACGTAAAGCAGAACGATCAGGGCGAGCGATTTGTCACAGACTAAGTTTGTGGAAACTCCCGCGGCTTACGTCTTGCGGTCGACTTGATAGTCGTTGTCGCTTTGGTCCGACAGGAGTACTTGCACTTCCGCTCCCCATTCACTGTACGATCTACTATCGAATATCATCTACCATTCATCACGAAATCGAGCGAGGAATCAAACTTTGAAATATCGATTTCACGGACACGTTCTCCAAGTTTGTTAGGTTATAGTCTTGATGTTTTAGTTTTATTTGCCGGATATATATTTTTATTTTGTTTGAAATTTAAGCGTGTCGCCATGAAAATATTTGCTTTTTCCTCTTGAGTCATGTAACAGATTATAGTGATTCCGGAATCTTATATAATACCTTTTTATTTTCGTATAGTATGCGTCTCGGCTCTTCTAAATGAATAAAATTGATTGCTTATACAAACTGAGCGCCCAAATACTCGCCCATCACAATAAATAAGGGCTTTTATAGAATAAAAAATAAAGCGTGGACTCTGGATAGACGGCGGCCGCGGGCGAGATCGGAGAGGCGCGGGTACGGTCAAGTCGGCCCGACCTTGGCGAGCTGTAAGACAAGTCGATTTTGTTATTTGTTTATACACAACACACAACACTACCTGTTCCTGACGGACACCGCACCGCCGCGCCGTACTTCGGGAGACAGAGGTGTGGTGCGTGTATGCACGCACACAACACCGAATTGGAACTCGCGCATCGCTCTCCTGCGTACCTACCCTCGCAGCGATGTTCAATCGCTCAGGCATTTTACGGTGATTTCTGTAATGAACATCAATTTATTGTGGATAAGGCATGCCGATCAAAAATTTACTTTATAGATAAAATAAACGAGAGCGATTACAATCAGTTTTTTTTTAAACAAGATACCTAAGCAGTGTATAAAAAAGCGCGTTTTTCTACTTCTATTTAAAAAAAAACCTTTAACAACATTTATATGCTTTTATTTAAAACTTAATACATAGATGGATTTTGACTTAAGCCTCGATAAGTCACCGAGTTGATAATATTGATCCTATATTCTTAAATTATTGTGAAACACAATGTCTTAAGAGGAAACCTCTAGATAGGTTGAAGCTATTTGGTTTCAATTTCTGACACGGAAGCCTCTATCTAAACGCTATTAAACGTGTTTCATTGCGGGCATCAGAGCTACCACATAAAGATACGCAGTCAGTTTTAGTAGCCTAGTGATCCAGTAAGCAACGGGACTCAAGTTCCTTTACAATTATGTGTAAACCATTGCCAGCATTATCTACTTAATGTGTTTCGAGACACGTTACTTAGATACAAAACTCTCTGGTTGAAAAGGACGCCGAGTTTTTTTTCTTGTATTTTTTGTTTATTGATCGTCCCATACTCAGATACAGCTCTCATAAATATCGATTGATCGCAACAAAAATAAATTGCTATGTTATATAGAATTTAGTGACGTGACGGTGTAATCGACTGAAAAGTGCTTGCAAATACAATGTTAATGGCTTTGAAGAGGAGTCCGGCTTTTTGTCTTCATAAATATTATGCAATAGGAGTGCGTCGTGACCTCTGGTTAAAATCACTGTTGCGATTACGTCCAGTGATTTAGATGCCCATTACTGGGTCGCCTCCACAGATGGGTTGTTGAATTACAGTCTTCCCGTTTGCTTTGTTGGTTTGTACCGACGTTGGCTCGCCAGTAATTATGAGATCATGTTTCATAGTTATCTATTGATTTAGAACAGTTCAAAGTCTCAATTATGAATCATCGATTATCGTTCATGTTGAGATAGTTATGTGAGACGGTCCTCTGTCATCACGGCTTTCCTGGGATATAAGAGTTTATTAACCTCGTATCAATTCCTTATAACGATGAAGTTATGCTTACATAACATTTGCAAAAATAGTTTAGTTACTTTACATTTTACACTAATTTTTTTTTGATTAGTTTGTTGTAAGTCATTTGTAAGCTAACATAACAACACCTGTAGAAAGTTTTATAAGGGATTTTTATGTTTATTTACATTTTTATGTTTATTTACAATGTCCCTATTATTGCAGCTAAATAATAACTATGTAGCTTAATCTAGATAGCGTAATTTAATACATTTTAGGATCAGTTCAATCAATTTGCTTAAATGTCAAAAAAGGATTTGACAGTTGTCTGAATATTGAAATCATAAGAATTTCTACCGGCCGTAGGCTGAAATTATAATTTCACAAATAGTGCAGAATTATGGTATAGTAGGTACATGGTACAAGTGTAGGCTCGCGTGACCAGTCCGCCACGAAGCGCTCGCGCCATCAGGCACTACTCACTGCCATTCCCACGACATATTTTGACATTTCACTGAGCAAATATAGAAGCCATATTTGATTGGAACGTCTAAAATTTAAGGAATGCGAATATTGCTCCTACAGATTACTCTATTTTGACAAGTACTTTGGATGTGATTGGATGTAAGAGGTCATAACTATAAAAGTTTGATGTAAACAAAGATAAAATGATAGTATTTATTTAGTGATAGCTCTTATATTGTGGCGATTAATATCCATCACCGCTACAAAGTGGTCGTAAATGGTCTAGAGAGCGACCGCATCCGATTTTAATATCGCTACCGGTGAACGCTTCGTCTATTTGAATCTAACTACTGAGGTTAAGTCTCCACGCCGAAAACACAATCAGTGTCCATGAAATTTACAAGGCAAATTAAATTTAATTTAATGTTTTGTCGTTAGGAGTGCGGTCGCATGTGTGTGTATATGTGTGTATGTGCATGTGAGTGAGTGTGTACATAATAATTATGCGGCGGATCAGCGGCGCGGGCGCTGCGCTGGTGGTCCGGCCCCCTCCCATGCCGCGCCGTGCTACAGAAAGCTTACTACATCTGGGAACTCACGGCCGGACATTTAGTAAAGCATAGTCTTAGAATTGATTTTTGCTTTGAACTCCAAGAAGTATTATCCATTACTACTGATTTACTAGTGATTAAGTTAAATAATTGTTTGCAATTGATGTTCCTGTGAGTAATTTCTTTTTGGTCTCGTTCAATCAGTCAAAGTGTGAGAACTGTTCAGAAGATTTTTCCAGTGCGACTCAAGATCAACGTCCACGGTCCACGTCGACGGCGCGCCTTCATTTCTTTGTCTACTTTTATTTGCCTGTCACTCAAAGCGCCTCACTCGGACGTGCTTTAAGCGCATGACAATGTACTTCATTGTCAGAGGCTTTAGCGACCTTTACAACAGTAAATTTCGTTGTCATGCATAAAACCATGTGTTTATATGGAACACTGTAACAGAGTTTATTATTGTTGAAATAGCTTGCTCTGTACGTGACGGTGCGAGCTGATATTAACTTCGACTGTTATCAGTGTTACCGGGATTTAATTGCTTTAAGCAACATTAATCTTTACGTCAATTTTACAATGATTTTCAATAACTTATGCGTTTTATGTATATTTTGAGAGTTAGAACATAAGAGGTTCGTTTTCAGCCAATGGTTATATATCTTTTTACCCGACTGCGTCAGAAAGAGGGTATTGTTTTTACGTCTCGGTACTTCAATCTAAAATGAACTTGTATTATGGGTACAAGACAAATAAAAAAAGTATAAATGTAATTACGTATATACTTTTTTTGTAGTAAAAGAGATGCATATCATACATTCAAAATAGATGGATGGATATTGCAAATTAGAACTAGAACAGTCAGGTAAAGAAAACTGCGTAGCAAATTATTTTCCCCTTTTATTTAAGATTTGTTTTATGAGTTCTTCATCACTAAAAGAACATAAGACAATACTACCAATCAAAGAAGACACTCTTAATGTTTAGTTATGAACTCCATTGTGGACAAAAATAGTAGTGTGCCTTTTAATGAAACCGCATTTTCTTCTACCATTATTTACATAGAATCAGTTCAAACGTTTAATGCTCTCAAGTAACTAAACTTGAAGTTCTGCTAATATACAAAAATAATCCATTTCAAGGCACTAAAAAACAGAGATGAAATGGCTCTGACCCAGTCAAATCACAGAAGTCACATAAACACATTAAAGAAAAATGTTACTCATGTCACATACGGTCGTCTGACCCCAGTCTATACAGAGAGCCTGTATAAACTTGCTAATAAACACAATTTTAATATTCTAAATAGATACATATTATAGATAAATTGCACTTAAACACGGTGCGTATGATCGTGGTTGTCACACGGAAACGAACCCACAACCTCTGGCTTAGCAGTTACAGTCAGTAACCGCTACACCGAAAAAACCCAGATCTATTGCAAGGCTTAACATAGACAAGTTGGGCATCACCAGACGGGCTTATAACTAAAATTATGCAGGCCCGAGATCCATCAGAAAATATTCCTGCAAGAAATGATAATAGGTCGTAAATACTTTAAAAATACCCGCTCGCATGTATTGAAACTTACAAAACTTTTGAAATTTAGAAAAAGAATAAAAAATTTACAAACTTTCGTATTCGCAATTAGAAGCTCAAATTTAGCATTTAAAAAGCCTTTGTAAAGCCTTCTAGAGAGTTTCACGTAAATTATTTTTACAAAAAATACTGCCTGTCTCGCATCTTAGTTAACAAATTGTCTATTCTACTTGTATGGTTGTATGGCTTTGAAAATATGTTTATTGTATCAGACTTCTGTTCCCTTGCTTTTCTTCGAAACTATAAACACTTTCATGATTTATTATTACCCGTGGCTTTACCCTTTGTCTTTAATTGGCAAAATTCTCAAATTGTAAATAGCAACTAAGAAATATTTATGAGCTGCAATAAAAGCCCTTTACTGGACTAACGGTTCGTCGAGTCACAACATTAAGGGTAACAAATAAGGGACAGTCCTTTTTCGTTTATTGTCTTTGTTACTTATTTGCAACTCTTTGGCGAAATCGTTTGGACCGTTCATTTGCAGTTTTTTTTTTTGTACCTGACCGTAATAAAAAGTTTGGACGTTTAACAGCTCTGCGTAGTGTATGCGTTTCAAAATTGCACTTTCAAAAAAGATGAAGAAGTGAGAATCGAAAAAATTACATATTTGCAAACTTTATGTTTGTATAAATCACTCTTTATAGTGACCGGCAGTAACTATTACGTATAATAATAAGGTATAGCAAAATTGTGGGTAATATTCTCTAAGCAACGGTGATAGATATATTTTAAAGACGATAATTGTACGAGTCGTTTGTCTCCTCTCAAATATATTATTTAATTTACTAAGAGAGAAGATTAATGTGATATTGATGCGTTTATGAGACATTGTATCCTTAATGCTATTCCACAATATATACCTGTTAAAAGGTAGTTCAAAAACAGGAAATATTTATTTTTATTTTCTCAGGAAATATAATATTTGTACAAATCTAGATGTACCATATGGAGCTGATAAAAGGCTATCGATTAAATCTATCGGCAGATTCATTGCGAATGGACATTGTCTGATATATGGATACTAACTGCCTGATAGCTTCGTAACTTATGCTCGCTGAAAACAAACGCAGATCTAGATTAGATATAAAATACAACGCTACAGTTCTTCCTAGAAGAGGTAGTATTGATAGCGCGAGCAGTAATAACTCCGATAAAAAAATGTGCAGTATATCTGTTGAATATACTTTCTGAAATCGGATATTCAATATTTTTAATACCAACGTCATAATTTAGGTAAATACAAACTTAAAATATAATGCATTGTTATTTTTATATATAATATAATTTTGTTTAATATGATTTTATGAAAATTTGTTGCATAACGTTTTGTATGTCTTCTTCTTCTTTTGATGATATGGCAATCAGCTATTTCTGCCAATGTCAAGTATTTCAAGTCTTCAATTCTTAGTCTTCAAGTCTTCAAGTCTTCGTCGTGATGGAATTAATGATAAAAAATATAAAAAATGTGGATGACATGAAATGGGGACCGTCTTTCGCAAAAACAAAAAACGATCCCCTAATCGTTTTGTACGTCAATTCCATCATAGCATCATACAAGACGCACTGAAAAGAGTTAGTTTTTACTTTAAAAAAGTATAAATAGACTGATATTGCTTTTTAAGGTTATATAAAAAATATGGAGACTGTGACTGTCATAATGACTTAGCATGATCCTGTTTCAGTGAACATGTCGTCTGGGTTGAGTGAACTTTAATCTTCACCTAAATTTTTACATGTTCAGCTCACAAATAGAACGTTACGTACGGTACCTAAATACCGGTTTAATACTTATCACCATAAAACGATTTTCAAATATTGCCGAGGTTTACAGTTTATTATTGACTTTCTACGCTTCATTAGGTTTATATCATACCTGTGTTTGAGCATAAGTCTGCAAACACCGATTTCTTATATCGGTATTTACATTAAAAATAACTCCCTTTATATTTATAAGTATAAAGCTAACAAATGAACGGTACATCTTAGACATTATGCAATGTTAGTTTAGTTTGATTATTATGTGAACATGTGAGTAATATCCGTCTGGCAGGAACCCATTAGCATCTCAAGTTGGAACACGTAAGTACTATAGGTTGTAGACTGCAATTACGCAAATAATATAATAGCACGCTGTCAGCCTCTCACTGATGTCCATGCACGTTTATTTACTGCTAGATATCGTTGCGAAGAAAAGAAATGTCAAGACATCCTCTGTGTTGCGATTATCGTGTCGGAATCGCTAGCAGCTATGGCCGTCGGACCAAGACGCTCATACATAAATCCATAAAATATTCTTTGTTACGTAGAGAGGACAGTAAACAGCCATTATAGTTCATGTATCTTTTGAAGTGTCTTAGGAAGCGGTTTCGTCATGGTATTTACACTACATACTAAGTGAATTTTATCTTTGACGTTTGAGACGTCCAACAAACCATCTACAAGGGGAGAAGACTCGAGCTAAAACCGGATTTAATAAAACCTTTATTGTTTTTTTAGGAATACGAAATGATTCCCACTTTAGATTTTCAATAACCAACGGCTGCTGTCTATTGTTTCTCCAAAGCGTTGCCAAGAATTTATCATGTCATGAATGACGTCGCAAAGATGAATGGCGTCTAGTCTAGTCACACTAAATTTAGTTATTCTAAGGCCATCTTCTAAACAGGTTCCGATTTTTATGGAACATTATCATTTCCAAGGAGACCGACTCTATATCCTCTTGTCAAGTGGCTTTTTTTCGAATTTTAGCGTATCACGAAGACAAATCTGTGAGCGTCGCCTAGTCTCGCTTACACCGGCTTCTTTATCCTTGCCACAAAGGATGTAATAACCATATCAAACAGCGTGTCCCTTTGCTGCGTTGCATACATATCGTTGGGTACGAGCGAGGCTTTACCTTTATACTGTGTTAAAAGAAGTTAAGAAATGCATTTCGTTTCCTTTGTGTTGGGTTTCTATACTTAATACTGCCGACCACAGTCTGTAGGGTTTTTCACGTTCACAAATAGATATAACCGTGATTGCAACGACCGACGACGTTCACTACGAAGTAATCGGTATAATCGCCATTTATCTGTTTGTTAGCGCTTAACTTGTTCTTGTAGTATTCTTTTTGATCAAAGAGATATTCAAAATTTAATTTTTTTTCCCAAATTAGTCTAGTCACATACTTCGTTATCACACAAGTATCAAGTCTAAAAGTTAATGGTTTCTATGAAAGGCTCATTATATTTATGTTGATAATATTTATATTTGAGTTGGAGGCAGGTAAACGTCATAGAGCGAGCCTGCAACGATTCGCTCTACCTACGTGAGGGGCATGAGAACTATAGAGAGCGACCCTGCACATAATTTTAGTGGTCTCGTCCTTTGTACCGGTCGTCATTGTTATTAAAGTAATCACGGCCGCCCTCCATCATGCTCCAATCGAAACATTATGGGATATAAACAAAAGAAACCAAGAGGAATTCAATGAAAAGCCATTATGTCGCCGCGGAGGGCACTCCACGAGCCGTTGTCTCAATATTTTTCTTAGTGGATGGAGTTGACGTGTCATTCTCTCGCGTTCGTTCAAAAACACCGCGTGGAATTTGAAAGGGCTCTCGATAATGGCCGATATTTACGACTTCTAGATAATGTTATTTAAGTGACAAACTATTGAGTTTATGGTAAATAAAATGTAAATAATTGAAATAAATAGATTAATTATGAAACAGATCAATAATTGTTAACTTTTATATTAATATACTTTAACAAATATCAAATAAATGCAAAGATAGGTTGAGAACAACAATATATTTTTTACCTTGCTTGAATGTAGCCCTCTTACGATAGGATGTTGTAAGATTATGGATAGTTTTATTGGAAAAGGCTTACCAAAGCGGCTCTCGATTTGAGGATTTGTATATGTCACACATTATTGAGACGAAGTGCTGTGATCCGACAGATAGTTAATGGGTCTATGGTCGGTCCTTTTCACGTTGCCATTACAGGTCCTGGAACACTGTCAGATTAATTTTAATTTTCTAAGCATTAAACGATGTTTTTTAATATTAATTGCCTGATTGAATTTCTAAGTTAAATCTACGAATGAATTTGGCAATTATTTGTTACTAGTTTACACCCGCGGCACCGGCAGCATATATGTCGGTTATCGCGGCAAGTAATATATCAGCTATATTACAGTAAAGTTTCATCCAAATCCGTTGAGTAGTTTTTACGTGAAAGAGTAACAAACATACATTCATACAAACTTTCGCGATCATAATATTAGTAGGATTAATAAGACCGTTGGAGACTTATAAGATTTTAATATTTGACACAAACACGAGACATGGAATGTACCATTGCAATATTTAAGTAACTTCACTCAACATCAAGCTATTCTTGTACACATGAATCAACAGCGGTGAAGTTAACTAATTAAAACCATTGTTTACTCTGTTCATATTTTAACTAACATAATTTAATTGTACAATGAACGATTAATCTTATCTATGTATCTATAAAGCCGTAATGTCTAATTTAGTGTTTCATATTTTGATGCTTATCTTGGTTTTACTGCAAACTATTTTAAATATTTTTTTTATTATTTCAAATTTCGTCTATAAAGAATAATAGCGCAATAAAATTTTAAGTATATTCATAGCCGTAGTTGATTTAAATGAAATGGAAATCATGTTTAGAAACTCATATGAAAAATGCCTCTGGTTCCTGGGCACAGGGCACAAATTAGTAAGTATGTAACAAATTTAGTTTGTTTCGTTCAATTGTAATGTAGACTAGTTATATTGTATTGTATGAAACCTTACAACAGAATTGATAGATTGTCGAGGATAGCTTAAAAGACGCAGCGATAACAATGAAAACAAAGTAATACAGGAAATGATCCTGTAAGTGTTGAAGGCGACACTATTTTACAAGGCGAAGATAGAATTTTGTTCAAGTAAATACACGTTTTGTTACACGACAATAGTAAATGTTTGTGTTTTTGTGAGTTGCATGGTTAATAGGTTAGTGAGTCATCTGTCGTTTCGAATAACTCCCAAAGGGTTTCTTCACAAAGAGATTGTTAGTTTGAAAGATCTGCACCAATAATGTTATTGTTTACGAGCTCGCGACAACGCTTTGTTTTGTGACACGAATAATGAAGTTCTAACTGTTTAATGTTTATTACAGTCTATTATCAATGTTCGCAAAACTCATCTGGAGAACCTCTGTTTTGTGCGAAATGAATTGACATCGAAAAAGTATTGTTGTGTATTTTGTATGAATGTACCGTTATTTTTATGTGACTGTTTGATTTATGGGAAAGATCGAGATGTAAACATTATGAGATTTATTTTATTGATGTTATAAGAGTTTTCAAATACATATAGACAGTTTAGATAGCCGTATATAGAAATAGTTTTCACATAAAGAGTAATCGGACACTTGTGGCGGTTTTACCGCTTTGTAACCTGATAATGTGCGAATGTTTTAATATCACCTTCGCGAAATATAATAATAATGATTCAATTTCAATACCTTTTGCGTTTAAAAGAATTTATTTCGTTAGCTAGCTTATAAAATAGTTATTATGGCCAAGTAATATAAATTAAACTAAGTATGTATCAAATTAACATTTGCGTGGGGCCAAGCAATAAACTTGTTTGTAGACGCTACTTCGTGTTATAATATTATTTTTGGATGATTATGTAAATATTATGTTGATATATGGATATAGATACATATATCGGTAGAAAGGCCACAATATATTTTAAGTTACATGAGAGAAATGCTTTTCATGCAATCCAATCCGTGATTTATTGAAGCGAAGACCAAAAAGTACCAAAACAAAAATGTACTCTGTGTGGTACTGAACTGATTAAGAATAGGGAATATCACTTTCCCCGGTTACCCTGTGAGTATCGTAAAAGCCAACTTAGGAAGCCTACTATGGAAGACAACAGCACTTCAAAGAAAAATTTCCCCGTCTAGACAGGGTGGTACAGAAGATCAAAACCTCCTTTTTAAGGCCTATGTCCAGCAGTGGACAGTTAAAAACTGTTGATGATGATAATTTACCATGTATTTCAACAGTCGAACTAGTCAAATTCAATTCAAATTCAAAATCATTTATGCAATTAAGACAGTGATATATACGAACGTTAAACTGAAGCTACAGATAAAAATCATAGATCGACACAAACAGACGCTACAGATGTACTGTATTGTCAAGGTGAATTAGGTGAAAACACCTAAATCCTATGTCTACCTGTGTCGATCCAAAACCTCCAGTTTCCAAAATGTGTAAAACCTTATGAGAAGAACACTGGCAAATAAACTCATGGCCACCCTTTTTAAAAGTCAGATAATCAAATACAATAGATTACATAAAAGGTAAAGAGTATGCAAGTTGTTGCCACCTAACTTTCATTTTATTAAAATGTTCCAATAACTAACGAATTACAAAAAAAATCAACCAGTGAGTGTTTTTATATATTGCATTAGCACCTTGTGTCCAAATTTTGCTCTATACACACGACGAATCACCAACTTAGTTCGACATACAAAATAAATATGACAAAAACTGTACTCCTATTTATGTTTCCAGTTCTATTTCTACAACAACAATTATTTGAATACGATGTGAACATCTATAGAACGATATCTGCAGGATGGCTGTCTACCGATATCTGAGGCTTTAATCAAAATATGTCAAATAAATATTCGAGACCACTGTTGCCTCTTAGACAGATGAAATATCAAATGTGGATTGAAAAATAAGATAGTGCTGATGACCCGAAGGCCAAAGTTTTGATAGCAGTCGGCGTGTTAACTAAAACAGTTTTATAACAGACACGCAAAGCCGAATTAAGAACAAGTTAAGTACCTATTTGCCTTTCTTAAAAGGTTAGACGTTTATAAATTTTAAAAATCTTAAGGCAAAAAGTTTCTTTGATAATTTGAACTCGAGTAGTAAATAAATATAATCTTAACCGAGATCTGTACATTTCAGATTGTTACGTAGCGCGTCGCTCGCGTCGGTTTTATTCCTACATATCGTTTTGTCATCTAATGGTCCTTGCTAGGCTCTTCCTGTTTATTATCCAGATATATGTAGGTATATGTCCTGTATGCAGTTATAGAAACATAAAGATAAGAATGTAAGGAAGAACAAGCGTGTAAACTATCAAAGTTGCAAAGTTTTCTCTTTATCCAAATACAACTAAGCGGAAGGGGAATATTTTTGGCAGTCTGTGTATATTTGTAAATTCCTTAGCGTCTCAACTACTCAATTGATTTTAACTAATGAAGTATCAATAGATTTGTAATAGTGGTCTGGTTGACATGTAGACTATATTTATTTTATCAAAAGTTTCTACACTGTCGTATTATAACTATTTAATCTTATTGAGTATTGACCTTTTATAAGTTACCTGCTTAAAGGAATATTTGGTAACTGCAACCATGTGTTTGTACGATGGAAGGGTATCGCGCAGCTCTAATTTGAGTTAAAATGTCTTACATACCACATTTTTTAAATGATGCTCATATAAAATTCCAACACTAAGAGTAAAGGAAGTTCTACGGAATAGTACATTATTAATGAGAATGCGTACATAACATCTGTGAGAACAGAATGTACACTTAAAGTTTTAAAAATATTTTATTTCTATTTTCCACAAATATTGAGATTACGAACAATGTCCGTATTAAAATAAAATAATAACAGCATCTGCCACGAAACTATTTTTATGTCTGTGTTTCGTAATCAAAGGATTTTTACCGTACATTCCTGAGATGATCTTATGAGATTATAAAATAAATAGCTTTCAAAATAAATAGCTTTAGAACGACTTTTTGTTACCGACAATTGTTTAGAATACTTTACTAAGTTAATTAGATAAAGTTTTGAATCTATATTTTATATCTATAATTTAATTAGATTAAGACTAAATAATATTATAGTACCACTTAATTATCGCTTGTTTTTTTCTAATGTTAAACAAAAAAAAACAATTCTTTATAGTATAAGTATAAGTTTTTGATTCAGACAGACAGACATAATATGAAGTCATTCGAATTCTGGCTCTCTGTTTGATGCCTATTATGTGCCACATAACTGCATCTAAATGATAATTTCGATTGCCAAACGGTAGATGCCAAAAATAGGGTACGTCGTATTTAAATACAGTTAGAATAGGATTGCATATTATTGAGATTATATTTAACTGCATGTCTCTAGGCTACTAGAGGTTTAAATGGTCGCCTACCCACTTCCTACTTCGCCAAGCGTTTTGGGTTCTAATCCTACATGGGACAACACTTCGAGCGATTCACAAATTGTTGTACTGAGTCAAGATGTTCTTTGTCTCCGTTTCATGTATGTTTGTAAAGTCCCCCGCGATACAAGATTTATTCCTAGAGTGGAATTTATCCTTAAGAAATAATTAAAATATAGACGAAGCTTTGAATTTACGCAGAATGCATAAATCAAAAATAAATCATTACCTCCCAAATATCAATTAAAGTCATAAGGCATATGCGAATTTACACAGTTCTATAAAATCTATCAACCTGTTACACACTAAAACCAATTGTGAACTAACTTGCCGTGACTTCCACATACGGCAATCGCACTGTACTGACATCTAACGTAGAGAACTTGAACTACAATATGACTTTTTTGTATCGCGTAATTAAAGTTCTCGCACTTATAAAGTTATATGTCAGTATCAAAAAGCCTTGCGGGACATCACAGGCCTGTTAACATCTAAGTACCAGAGTACAGGGCTGTATCATGTTATTTCAAAATCATTTATAATATTTCCATCAGCACGTCTGCATTTGTCATATTTCAAAAGTAGTATACTGATTTCGGTATCGGATGGTAACTCTATTATGTGTTAATCAACCAAAGGTATCGGTTTATTTAGTAATAGATCAAAGTTTTACCTGTGACTTATACGGGAATTTAAGATCGTCATGATGTGTTTACTTTTTGGCATGTATTCGCGTAATTAGACATACATATGTGATTAAAATTATTTATTAATTTTATTAATTAGTCGACTTCCAATACTTCATCCATATTCATCTATCTAGCCTTTTATTATTCCCAAGATTTGGGGTCGGCTATCAGTTCAACCGATTTTACCTGAATATCAGTTTTTATACGGGGCGACTGGCATCCGACCTCCGCAACCCTGAGGGTGAATTGAATTCGAAGGTTGAAATAGTTGTCAGTATATTTGAGGGCACTGACTTCCTAATAACGATTGCCATAGATATTCATGACAACCGAGACCGATGGCTTAACGTGCTCTTCGAGGCACAGGCGGAAAACACCTCCATATTCCATACTCTGGGCTGCTGTTAAGAATGTCTTGTAAGAAAAATCAAACAGCAGTCTGGCTCGGGAATCGAACCTGAGACCTCTTGATCTGCAGTCGCTCACGCTAACCACTAGATAAACGAGGCAGTCATACTAGTACTAGTAGACATACTAATATTATAAATACGAAAGTAACTGTGTCTCTTTAAGCTGTTTCACAGTCAAACTAAAAATATAATGATTTCGATGAATTGAAGAATCAATTTCGCTTTATAGATAGTTTGGATCTTGTAGAAGAACATAAGTTACTTTTTATCCGGATAACCGACATATACGCAGGTAGAGCTGCACGCAAAATCTAGTATGTCTATAAAACAAGAAACTTCTAGTCTATCCAGTACTGTAATAGCCACTTCTACCCCACTATTGAAATAAAACTTTATCTTGTGAGAGAACCCTAATTATGGGGAGATTGAGTAACTAAACAGGGTATTTATAAGTAGATTGGTTTAAGCTTCGCTGTACAGAAATAACCTGTTTCCCTGAACCGCTTTACAACTTGGGCGGTATGATAAATAGTTAATATACTACCTTGTTTTGTTTTTATTTCTAGATTAGCATGAGAACAAATTGATCTTGATCTTTGTGATATCTTTTTCTTATATGTGAAGGGACAGTTCCATTGTGGTAGTGTAGAGTAGTGTATCTAAATAACCGTATTAGAAAACATTGATTTGTTCAATATGAAAAATATAATTGAATATGATATATTATGATATGCAAACAGATAGATAGATAACCCTTTTTTGTGCTAAAACTTATTATAGTACAATTGGCATACATATGTAAGTTTTCTAAGGACATTTTTAGAAAAAAATAAATATATAAAATTTAAACAAATAGTGGCCTTATCTCGATTTGAAATTCGAAATCATTTAATAAATATTTATAAATATTTCCGACATCTAACACACAGCGCTATCTAGTCCCAAACTAAGCAGTGCTTGTATTATGGGTACTAGACAACTGATATAATACTTATACACATTTTTTTTGTAAATACATATATATCATACATAGAAAACGCCCAGACTCCGAAACAAATATTTGCAGATCATACAAACATTTGATCCGACCCGGGAATCGAACCCGAGACCTCAGGAACAGCAGTCGCATACGCTACCGCTAGGCCACCGAGGCAGTCAGTCATTTAAAGAACTGCACTAAAAATTCAGCATCATTGTTAGTAGTCGTTCTTAGAACTTTGGTGTTAAATTTCTTTGCGACATAAAAATTATCTTATCCTAACACAGTCACTAGTCTTCCGTGTAACTGTATAGTACATTTCCATCAAGATGGGTTAACTTAATATGCTTTAACGGTGGTATAAATCAACCAGGTGGTTTCTATTAACATCTGTGCTTTTATGAATAGCTAATGAACTAACAAAGTTAATTTATTTATTTGTACACAGCACTTCATATATTTATTTTAGAAATGAATTGTTTGTTTCTTCAAACCTGTTTTTTGTGCTTGAGAAATGTAATGGTTTCTTTTTTATTTAAAACTAGCTGACCCAGCGAACTTCGCACCGCCATACTTTTTTAATGAATATTTTCTAAGCTTCCAGAAAAATGATTATATTTATACCCGTCTTAGTTTCCCACGGATAGTGTACAGTAATAATAATAATAATAATAGAAGCCTTTATTCGCTGACCTTTTTGCAATTACATACTTATACTTAGCAACCACTTTGGTCAGGTTGTCTGTCGACATAGGCCTCCCCCAATTCTTTCCACGTCTCTCTGTCCATAGCAGTCCTTCTCCATCCTTTAGGTAAATCGTCCTCCCATCTTTTGATTTGACCTCCTTGGTTTCTTTTCCCGTTCCTCGGATACCACTCCATTACATCCTTAGTCCATTTTCCTTTGTTAGTCCTCATTATATGTCCAGTCCAGTTCCATTTACAGTACAGTGTACAATGCCGGACTTCGAAACTATAACACTTCCTTTTTTGTTTCAATTTTCTTCTATATAATCGTTGTCTTGATAATAACAAATACATAAAAGAAAGAATTTTATCCAATTTGGCAGAACTGATATCCACATTGGGATAAACGGTCCTTAAGTGGAGATCGCGTCTTGGCCAGGTGAAGTGATAATCTGCGCAAGACGGCTGGCAGGAGCTGGATGCGAGAAGCCGAGGATGGAACCAAGTGGCGTGCAATTGGAGAGGCCTATGTCTAGCAGTGGACTGCGATAGGTTGATGATGATCCAATTTGGTGCAATCGGAATCGGATCGGAAGGTATATATTTCGGTGATTCGTTTTTATTTAAATAGATAGTGTAATTTTTTATGGAAATGTCAAACAGTAAACAAAACATCGTATAATTTACTACAAGGAATAAATTTTGACGGTGTTATTTTGTGTAAGTAGTTGACACAAAATAACACCGTCAAAATTTGATGATGATTTGATGCTATAAATACTAAAATACAATATATATATATTTTGTTTTAAATATTAATTAATTAGTTCAAAAATCAGCAAATAAGATCTGTGACAATAAAAACCTATGGATAAGGAATTAAAAAGGTTTGTCAAAAGAATAATTAACCCAGACATTTAAAGATATTTTTATTGAGAAAACAGAAAATTATAGTAATAATAACGTCGATAATTAATACATACATATTTAAAATTTGAATCAAATAGTGATTCATTATTTTTAATATCTACAGCTGTTCCTTGTGCCTTCGTTAAAATAATTACATATAACTAATTCATTACTGAATACAAATAGTAAGGGGTATAATGACGCAATTAGTATACTCATATTTTTAACATAATTGAATCAGTATTCATTATCATTAAACCAGTAAAAAGCCATATTATTAACATACCCATTAAATGTCGAAGATACTAAAACTCTCAGTCATCAATTTTTCTCATAATGAAGTTGATACAAAGTGGATATTGCTGATCCGCGGTAACGACATGTCTAGAGCAGGTGGAAACCATACTATTCAATGTTCGGCTTGCAGAGATGATAGTACTAAACGCAACTGTTTAGTATCAATAAGAACAACAACCAATATGTGAAGTTGTTGACTCTCGAGTTAGGGCCATCACATGATCAGAGGTCCTGACCTGTGCTGCATAAGGGACAAAGAGAACTTGTGGAAATAAGTGCAGTGAGATAACTGTCAGCTTAAAGCGATAAAAATAACTAAGCTAAAATAATTAAGTCTGAACAACAAACAATCGCATGTGGCGACTTCCACATACAGCGGCAACATAAACATATGACAACGCCATCTACCGAGGATACACTGAACTACGGAGTAATGTAGTGTACGAAGAAGCTACCAATCCTACATCGCGCAATAGAAGTTCTCGCGCCGATTAACATATATACAACTTCCCAACATCAACCGTTGGGCAGTGGCCCGCTAGGCATGATCACCTCGCACCTCGGTCGGAGGATCCTCCCTTTGTGTTGGAGGGACATGACACCCGTTCCTCCACACGCAAATCAGTATGAAATTAAAAATATTTTATACAATGTATATTCTGTCTGAGGCAATAAATCATAAAACACCGCTTATCACACATTTGTAAGTATTTGGTATAGCAGCACAAACGGAACAATGTCTAAAGCCTGTAAAAATGATTGATTGATTTTGTCCTAGCCGATTACGGCGGCTAGTCTCATCCGAGACCAACCAACTATGCAGAAGATATTATAGTGCACAAGTGTGTACGCAAATACAGGTGCACTCTCTGTTCCCTACCTCTCAGAATCCGATGGGACGGATATACGACACGACCGGGGAGAGATCAGGCGCAGGACCGACAGTTTAACGTGCTCTCTGAGGTACGGGGATTCAGACCCCAACTTTCAACTAAGAGACTCAGAAAAAGTCAATAACACTTTTTACCCGACCCTTGATTCGAATCTGAGACCTGTTCGGTCGGCAGTCGCAAGCGTTAACTGTTAGAACAACGAGGCAGGTAGGCTATTAAAATATTGTGTGTAGTGTTTTAGTTTAACTAGGTAATATGCGGTATAAAAAGACCGATAGCTTGTCTTAAAACTTGTATGTAGATTTATGAAATGTTTTCGCACATAAAAATATTTTTTTGGTAAACGATAAATTAAATAGTTCACGACACGATAATAAAATTCATTTCGCACAACATAAATACATGACAACTGACATATTATGACCTACCCAAATTTGTGTTACAAATTAGAAACAAAAACATGCTTGAGAAAGAATTGTTGAGTTTGTTAATTAATAAGGTGATTATACATCGGCTGAATACAATAAGCCGCTCATAGCCCAGTTGCACTCGGTGATTAGAAACAATCAGCGAGGGCAAGCAACGACGGCGGGGTCAGTACCTGGATGGGTGACCGCTGGTGGCATGTTACCATGAGCGTCTTCGTGATTCGGAGGTCACGTTAAGCAGTCGGTCCCGGTTGTTATCATAGGATAACAGTTGTGAAGCTTAGTTGGAGGTCTTCGGGCGGCTTAAAAACATCCAACGGTAAGATTACGTAGCCACAACGTTGTCTTTCCAGTCCCCAACCGCACTTGGCCAGCGTGGGGACGTATGGCCTTAACCCTCTCCTGAGAGGAGACCCGAGCCCAGCAGTGGGACATTATGGGTTGTTGATGAATACAATAAACACAAATTCAATAAGAATTATGTACCATTTGGATTGGTAACTTTTGTGTAAAATGTTATTTATCTCATTTTATTGGCAACTATAATATTTACTTTATGTGCAAGATAATTTATTGTATACTGATATATTTTTATGGTTTTTATGTGTGATTAACACATTAAATCTAAAAAGAACATATCTACTCTAATCATCATTTCGACTTAGAATTTATTCAATATCCCATAATACTTTAGATATACAATAAATATGTATCATTTTCTGATGTAAATAAACGTTGATGACGATTAAACTTTAGTTCTTAAAATTTAAATAACTTAGAAATATTATAATTTAGGATTTAGTTAACTGAGAAAATAGCACTAAGCGTGGTACTCGCTAATCACTAACTACAAGTAGCCTATTATATAATCATTTTGATAAATAAATTCATGAGATTCTTATGTATGACCTATTATATAATAAAATATCTTGGCTAATATTTTCAAAAATGCAAGGCAGTTATTACTTTATATAACTTTTTCGTGAGAAGTAGGAGTTATGGGGGCTCGCCATTCCATTTACAATGGTGTTCTCAATGTACTGGATGTATCTTTTAATACTTATGTAAAAACTAATTCTTTTAACAAAAAGGTTTAATGCCCTTTAATGGTTTCTTAAAAATGGTCCTCGTGTTAGATTTTTTATAAAAATACTTAAATCTTCATAGACTGTTTGAGTTTATCGTAAAAGCAATGCAGGCGTTGTATCCATATTTTTATAAAACTTCTTTACAATGTAACCGCAGAATCGCCGTAAGCTACTAAACGCTACTATAGACATAAAATATAATGCTTTTTGTGTCGTTACTACAAGCAATTCCCTAACACCGAAAATATACCCTAGTTCCTAACAAATACAGTTGAGATTATAATGTTTGAATCTGCTGGTCTGTACAATTTGTTACGTAGAGTTTACACAGGATCTGAAGTGCAACGTCGAGACAAACATTAAGCTTTGTGCTGCTCATGGAAAGGGTAAATATTGACCCTTTACTTCGAAGAAAAATGCGTTTAGACAATAGGAGAGCCGCTGTGTACTGTTTTCGTTATTGGAATTAGGCTGAGGTGGTCACAACGGGCTCGGCTATTGTTGCGCGCTATTATAGTCACTGTTTATATATCGTATTAGTCTGATAGGTAGATGCCGACACGGAAGGGTTGATATCAACTTGATCCAGTATTCATTATCGAAGCAGTAAAATTTAGCCAACGTTTGTTTTGACCGGTAGTCGAGAAGTTGATGTTAATAGGTTTGCGATAGCCGAAAAAGGCTCTTATCAAAAATAATATGGTCACGTATTTCTTCTGAATCATAAAACTTCGTAGTCTACCGTATATAAATGTTATCTGATCTTGGTAACGGTTGCCAAATTCCGCATGCGTTTGTAAATAAATATTCTAAATTAATGATGGTCTACGTTTGATATGAATACTTAAGGAGATGGCAATTAAAAGAAAAAAAGACTGACACTTTTAAAGTCCTTGTTTATTGAGATACTTACCATATATCAAATATTTTTTTTAAATGGATTTCAGGTAATGAAGCTTTAATATCTATGTGCTTAATTGTCTCGATATTTCTTAAGTGCAGGCATATACATTCGTATTTTAAATAAAACCTATAAACTTTTTTTTCTTTTCGGATATCTTATAATTAAATGGTAAAAAAACAGGTGCAGTCCGAGAGTGCCGGCAGAAGTGAAAACTTGAATATTAACGTTGCGCATTTTTGATATTTTGACATTTTTGATATTTGAAAGAGTAGCTACCTTAGAGTATACATAAGCAAGCTTGCTTATGTATACTCTAAGGTAGCTACTCTTTTATATAATATCTTGCGTGATAGTTAAATCAAAGATATTGTTGCGGCTGCCGCCATAGTGTGGGTCACCATGCAGCATTGTCCTTATTCGCATTGAGGATGGTGACCACCACTCTTGGATTCTGCTCATGCTTTCCATCGGGCAGAGCAGAGTCTACTGGTTATCAGTTTTTTACAAGGCAAAGTAGTACATTTCTCATAGTCGTTAAAACAAGATATACAAATATAACACATTATTTTATGTTTTGCTTGAGGAATTTCCACCGATTTTAATACTGTGGCAGGTTTTGCAGAGTGAATTGTAGAGACACCGTAATACTTTATTGACAACTCATTCTGTTAAGAAATATGTATATTTGAGGCAATATGTCATCAATTTTTTTGGAATAAGTGGCAAGCGAGCAGACGTATCGCCTGGTGGTAAGCGATTACTGCCGCCCATGGACACCCGTGACACTAGAGCATTACAAGTGCGTTGCCGGCCTTGGGGGATGAGGGGAAGGGTTGGATTATGGGCCTCCGGTATCCTCACTCACTCGGTGAAACCCAGCGCAGACGCTGTTTCACACCGGTTTTCTGCGAAACCGTGGTATCACTCCGGTCGAGCCGGCCCATGCATGCCGAAGCGTGGCTCTCCCACGGTAACTCTATGCTAATGGTGGTATGTAAGTTCCACATAATGTTACTATTGATGTATTCTATTGCCGTATTAGAACATATTCTCAATAAAGCTGACTGTTATTTTCGACTTATGTATGCATGTTATATTTGCCATTGAAATTTTTCTACTATTTATTTTTAACGAACAATTATCATATTATTGTAAGTATGTATTTCATAGAATTGCTATAAATTACACGTATTATCACATTCATTGTACGTAGTAAACCCACATTGATTGTATTTATGCGAACAAAGGTAAAACTGACCGTTTCTTTAGCGCTGGCACCTATATTGTTCGTCCCTTGCATATGTATGCTAAATGGTTGAATAATTTCCTATTGTTGAGGTGACGATGCGTTATAATATGTTCGGACACACAATTTTTTTATATTTCGTCCTAAATACCTTAATATTAATATTATACAGTCGAAATGTCAAAACAGTTCTAATTTAAACATGTATATAATTATATATTATTTAGTCACATGGTTAGACAAAGAAAATAATTAACAATAGCTAGGATAAGAAAGAGCTATGTTTAATTAAATAACATCAGTAGTCCTTAATAGGACTACTGATGTTATTTAATTTATATAAAATTTAACAGTACTGGACTGGACTGGACTGGACTGAAAGTAAGGTTTTGGACGACTTGACTAGTCGTATCATTAAGATAAATTGTAATTAGGTTCCTTTTTCTACATCTATGGAATTAAAAGTAAGTCAATATTTCCTTTTTTAGATTGGCACGCCCCATAATCACAAAGACTGCCGATAGAAGTGAAAACTTATAAATTAGAAAACTTATCTTATATAACTTGTAAAATTATAAATTTTCTTAGTTTTTAAATTAAAATTATCGACACCAAACATTAGCATGTCGGTAATACAAACCCATAAGATTTTGCCCTCCCAAAAAGTGCTCAACGCGGCTATAAATGTTTTCACTTTAATAAGAAATAATGTTTAATGTTATTTAGTTGTCCAAAATAGATCAGATTAGTTTGCAATATATGAGCCCTATTTCCAGCAGAGGACTGAAATACGCTGATAACGAATGTTTATTGTCCTTCTTTAAACCTACAATATAAATAGATATAATAAATACAACATCAAAAACTATCATAAATTACCAAATCGTAGGTGTTCAAAGAAATATAGTCTTTACACGCGAATACCTTACGTACTATATTATATATTTTAGGGTTGTCAAATATCTTTCAACTATTGGTTATATTTCTATGGAAGGCTGGCGGCAGATAGACGGCCGGCCGTTACAGAAAAAGTAAAAACTGTTTCGCAATTTAGCGAAGGAGTCTGTAAAAGAGGATAGTGTCATAGGAGAATGGAAGAATTTAAGTCATGCAGCGACCCTAAATGAATTTGACAAAAGATACAAAGACCTTTCAGAACAAAATTATTTCATTCTTAGTCATTTTATTGATAGATACGCTAGACCTTTATTTTCTTAAAGTGTGGTTATCTAATAAACACAGGGAGTATAGTGCAGTAAATGCTGCTATAAACCTGGTCAACTTGACATAACAGATATAAAACCCGACGGTGTCCATTCACACTGACGTTCTAAAATGTTTATCGTCTAACTCCAATAATATGATATTAGGTAACAATGACACAGGACATTGTGCTTCCTACGTGTGTCGTTATAAAATATACTAATAGCAACAGAATAGTACAACACGTCTTATTCAGTAGTATCAGTATTATTTCACTGTTTTAAACTTTGAACAACACACACGGCTTAGACTACTTACTATGTACGTATGCATATGTAGGTATGTATATACTAAGTACAGCGGCTTTGTATACATTCAACACTAATGAAACTGATTGTTATGTGTTAAGAACCAATAATAAGAGTTAGGGTTTAAAGGGTACTGCAGGATCCACTTATATTTGCAAAAAAATTTACTTTAGAAATTGTGTGCATTCGCTTTTGGATTTATCAATACTAAACCAATTTTTGAGACAGTCAAATCCGAATAGTACTTAGAAAAAGTTCTAATTTAAGGACATTGAGGACATGAATATTGACTCACCAATCCAATGTATTAAACATTTAAACAATCATCTGAGGCACTCATAGCCTAGTTGCACTCGGTGATTAGAAACAATCACCGAGGGTAAGCAATGACGGCGCGGTCAGTACCTAGATGGGTGACCGCTGGTGGCATGTTACCATGAGCGTCTCCGTGATTCGGAGGTCACGTTGAGAAGTCGGTCCCGGTTGTTATCATAGGATAACAGTCCTGAAGCTTATCTGGACGCCTTTGGGCAGCTTAAAAAACATTCAACGGCAAGATTACGTAGCCACAACGTTGTCCTGCCAGTCTCCAACCCGCACTTGGGGGGACGTATGGCCTTAACCCTCTCCTGAGAGGAGACCCGAGCCCAGCAGTGGGACATTATGGGTGTTGATTGATTGAAACAATCGTTATTTTCATTTAGTTTCCTTTGTTTTTAATTACTTCTTTTTTTTTTTCTGCCAATTTTATTGTTTGTTGTAATATCTGTGTAAGATTGAAATTTTTTTGTGTATGAATTTTGACAATTTTGAATTTATAATTGTGAGAATTAATTTATAATTAATGAATTGACATTATTGACTATTTCTATTTGTAACTTCACTTATTTGAAATTAGTGAAGTTTGAAATAAAATAAATAAATAAATAATAGCTCATATTTTTTTCTGTAGACCACAAACATATTGCACTGAATATACTGATAGTATATGTGCTGATACTATACACAATTTTATGTTGCATTTAAATATTGACACGAGTTGAATGTTACTAACGGCGAATGTTAGCTCCATATTACTTTTCTTATCGTTTTAGAAATCTTTGAAGTAAATTGGCTATTTTCTCTCTTGAATATTAATTTTGTGTTGAGATCATATGTACATAATAAAGAATTAAATTAATAGCGTTGTCGTATGTGATTAACCATTATTATTTAATCAACGGTGTCATTTATAGTTCTTCGTAAAAACACCTTTTTTTAAAGACTAGCCGCCGTTTGTTCTCGCATTCTAAATAATTTAAATACTTGAAAATATAAAAGTTGAAGCTGTTTATGTAAATGCATATCATTTTTTCAACTTTTTTACAGACCTAATCCTACTATATATTATCTTTTTTTGATCGATCTACGAATGTCAAGACAGCTCAATTCTACTGTGGGAAAATTTAATAATTTAACTTATTCTAATCCGTGTGGTAACGAATTACGAATGTCACCACTGCTATTCAACCCATGGATGTGATAAGGGGCGACTAAGAGAGCAAATTATGCAGAACTGCATCACAACAGCAAAGAAAAACTTAAAACAAACCCTAAACCAATCCGTCTGGCCAGTGTTGTATAGCCGGCTATAGCCTCATTTCTAAAGAGAGGCCTATGTTGAGCATTAGACTTGTGGAGGGTCACATGTCCCTCAAACACAAAGGGAGGATCCCTCGACCAGGCGAGGTGATCATGCCTGGTAGGCCACTGATAGTAAGCAGTTACCGCCGCCTATAGACACCCGCAAAACTAGAGGAGTCACAAGTGCGTTGCCGGCTTCTTAAGAGGAAGTACGCTCTTCTCTTCAAGATCTATGGTCTGTATATAACGCAGGCGACAGGTCATTCCACAGTTTATTTTGATAATAGTACTTGTTAAACGGTAAGTGTAACACAAATATACATATAGAATACTATATACTTACATTTTTATTTGTAAAAAGAATTATTAGAAAATGTGTTTAAAATATGCAAATTAAAATTCTCTGAGAAAGCATGTTCGCTTTGTGTTTAATTTTGTGGGTAAATTAAAATACACTTTAATTTAGAATTAAATTGGTTTCTTTGTTATGGTATGATTATTTTTTTTGTGCGTCACGAAGGGGCATTGAAATCATAGAGAATTACCATGAGCTATCTTTAAAGGTCTTTACAATATGAGCTTCAGAATCGGATTTTGTGGTTTTGTTGTTAATTTGCATTTTTTTCCTGTTCGTGAAAGAGTAACTAGGTGTCAGAACAAATGGATATAGTTATTAAGAGTAGCTCGTGATTAGCTGTCTTTTTACCGGTCAAACCGTGTACTTTGTACTTGTAGATCAAATCTCAAAGCGAACGATCCTTTAATCACTCATATAGTCCTTACTGGTAGTCCTTCTTAAATTTTCAGAACACGAGTGTGATGATTAGGCAAAGAATAGAGTATTAGACAAAAATTTTGTCCCTTATTTCGCTCAAGAGTTTTGTGCAGAATTAAAAATAGATTCTTGGGATATAAATGATATCATATCACATTAACAGCCGAGAACAGTTCACTGCTGGAAAATGGGCCTCTCGTTATAAAGGAGGTTTTGACCTACGATACCCTGCAGGCCAGATGGAATGGTATCGTGTTTTTTTTAAGTTTCCTGTCTTCGTAATTTGCCTCCCTTAGTCGCCTCTTGACACTCCGCATTTGTAATAAATAATAATGAATAAATAAATATTTCGGTCAACTAATACACAACGCCATCTAGTCCCAAGCTAAGCAGAGCTTGTGTTATGGGTACTAGACAACTGATATAAATAAATATATACTTTTTTTGTAAATACATAGAAAACACCCAAACTACGGCACAAATATTTGCAGATCATACAAACATTTGGTCCGACCCAGGAATCGAACCCGAGACCTCAACACACAACAGTCGCATACGCTACCTCTACTCCACCTTGCAGTTGCTACAAAATGCTACTAAATGCTGCTAAAAATATAATTTCACCTACAACATTTGAACAGAATTTATTTATCCGAAGAAGGGCACATAAACATTATTTATCTTAAGTTCATCATCATTCATCACTTATATTAATTAGAAATATTGTAAATTGGCCATAATACTAAGCAGTCGATTATGGATAATTTTATAGAGAGAGCGTGCAATAACTCATAAATGCAACACTGTAAACTCGAAGTACCTCTTTAGAATAATAGTCTGTAAACATTATAATGTTTCATTGTTTTCAGATAAAAACTAACCAGGATATTAAGAAAAGGGTGACTAAGGGATATTGGATAGCGAATACGTTAAGAGAATGTTGAGCAAAGAAATATGGTATTCCAGCTCACTCTTCTCTTTGTATTGTTCTGTTGATTAACAAAACATAATGCTCTATACAAAATATCTGTTTCATTTCTCTTGTGCTTTATGCTGACTAAAAATTAGTAATTTCTAAAAAAGTGCTATTAGTTTTGAAACTGATATGAATATTACAGTTAATTTACTCAAACGTCATGACAAATAAACTCTTCTACAGGAATACCTACTATGTATTTCACGCGGCTTTACAAGAACACATAGTCGGAAAATTTGGTTCTATATTTCAGGGCTAGTACTTTTATATTTAACTAGATGACCTGGTGAACTTCGTATCACCCACAAAGTTCATCAACAACACATATTATCCCAATGTTGGACTCGGGTCTCCTCTCAGGGGAGGGTTAATGCCATACGTCCCCACGCTGGCCGAGTGTGGGTTGGGGACTAACAAGACAACGTTGTGGCCACGTAATCTTGCTCTTAGATGTTTTTAAGCCGCCCAGAGGCGTCCAACTAAGCTTCACGACTGTTATCCTACATTGGATTTGTGCAAAATTTTTAAGCGCACCTTATACTTGACAACCAAGTGTCAATTTTTTATTTCTAAAAAGACAAAATACATCAAATGTTTTCAAGTTAGGAACAGTTTGTATGGGCAATTAAAATTCTCTTTTTTATTATTTTCTGTTACTTATTATGTATGTTCCTCACAGTTAAAACCTTCCCTAAACTTCTACAAATCTAAAATTAGCCAAATTAGTCCAGCCATACTCGAGTTTTAGTAAGACGTTTTTTTTATATGTGTGTGTACAATGGAATGGAATGGAATGGAATGGATTGGATTGGAATGGAATGGAATGGAATGGGATGGAATGGAATGGAATTGAATGGAATGGAATGGAATGGAATGGAATGGAATGGAATGGATTGGATTGAATTGGATTGGATTGGATTGGAATGGAACAGAACAATATAAAAAAAATTACACATGTGGCACCCAAATTACGGTATTCTTTTTAAAATAACGACTTTTTTCACACTAATGTGTCTCATTGTACACTATAGCTACAAATAAACAAAATCTATGGGGTTTTTGGTGTTATAATATTCTCTATAGACTGTACCAATGGATACATAGTAAATCACATGAGTAATTGATGTATTATTATTTTTTTAATAATTTTAATTTCACTTTAATTAGAAAATTTGTAATATTTTTGTTTTTGTTTAAGATTAAGTGCACTTGGTGAAAAAAAATGTACGAAAGTCTAAATGGCCAACTATTTAATAAATATGCACATTTTATACAGATTTTAAAATGGTATAATACATATTGTAGTATACCATTTTTAAATCTGTATTGAGATAGTACATAGTTTATTATATAAGCTACTCCTCAGTGATATCGAGATAACTGACATCAGCGTAATCGAGTATAGGAAGGTGCAGGGATTCAGCTAGCACAATTTTAGTGACTGTGGGTAGAAAATTACGAAGTAGTATTTCGATGTTTTTGGAGAATTAAGGAAGGAGGTAGTCATTGTATAATGATGATAGTCAAATGACTATAAATCAATTTATTTAAATACTTTTTTGTTCGTATGTTGAGTATATTTTGAATAAATCGTTTCTACTTGACATAAAATGTAAATGAACTCTGCTGACAATAAACAATAGAATACCATTTCTAAAATAGCTTTAGGTATTAATTTAAAACGGTTTTGGTTTGAGTGTATCTAGAAATAAACAATTCCGCGACGCTCGATTCGATCCGTCGAGCAATATGTTAGGACAAGAGCTTACTTTGAAGATAAATTTACAAATGGCAGCGGCGCCCAGCGCTGACAGCACGCATGCGCTGCGCAGACGCATTGTCGCAGCTGCGTCGCCATCGTTAACGACTAAATATAATACGGATGTATCAAACAATCTCATAGAAAATTAGGTTACATGTTAATTCAAAGTCTTTGATATCTGAAACATTATATTAGCTCTTTAATCCCTCGAAGACAAATTACTTTTCAGCTCAAAGCCTTGAGACATCTACTTTCTGCCGAGAAATTTATCGTTGCTTGGAAGTTAATCGTTATATACCATTTTTTAAATTATCGTTGTTTATAGTAACATGTAATAGTTCCGGTACTTTATTTATTTATAGGTATTAATTTTATATATATTTTATATTATATATTTAAACAAGACTAAATTTTCTGACAGACAGATTTTCTGACAGAATGATTTGATCTGGACTTGATCAGATATCTGTGATCAAGTCCAGATCAAATCGTCATATTTCTTCTCTTCGTTTTGTTCTTCAGTTGCCTTGGCAATGTGTGAATGAAACCGCAAAAGACATCTTTTCTTTGGGAAAATACTACTCGGACTATTTTGTCATGGTTCGCTATACTAGTCATGGTTTCGCATGGTTTTAAGATACACTTTTATAAAACAAACGTTTACCAAGGATTTTTTTCGCATCGTAGAACATTATTTCTGTTAGTGCTCAGACGATGGCTGCAGCGGTTTGGCAGCCATCAAACCATTAGGTTTTAGCTTTGTGTTCAAGCCTAAATTAAATAGTGGAGAGATGAGAAACTGAAACAGCTGCGAAACTGATGTTGAACTGGTGCTGTTTGCCAGAAATGTTATGATCACACTCTCCTGCTGCAGGTGTGATGTATTTATTATGAATGCGTGTGTATCACAATGTTAATAGTTTATTTTGTCTAATATTTTAATACAATATTAAATATATAAATTATGATACGAAGATAAAAACTAGAATAACGATCTAAGAGAGATTCTTTAGTGTATTATGTCTTCGAAGAAATATAAGGTTGAAATAGTATATTCATATCATCACATCGTATCTTTGTAGACGTCGTCGTGTTGTCTGTCCAATGGTTGCTAAACCGATATTGATTACTTGATTGACTCCCGCCTAGTGCTGACACATTAACCATTGTTCCTATAAATAAAAAGTAAAAGACATTCGGGAGCAGGTATGATAAGTAATAATTTACATTTCTTCGGTTCATACGCTCGGTCGCTGCTTGTGTTTTAAATTTTAAATGTACCCCTGTAGGCCCGCATCGGACAGATTATCTAGAAAATTCTTCATGCCGAAGTTTAATTTAAAAAGTTGACGGGTAGAATAGTGGTCGCGTAACCTTCGAAATTCGACATTGTAACGAGTAAACTAACCGCGTACCACGCTCATTAATTATATACTCATTTATGCATGTAGAGTTGAGCTTGAAGACCCACCCGCGCTATCGTCGCCGCTCTTTAATGAATTTTTAACAAAAACTTAATTAAAAATCGTATCTCGCGTGTTCGAAGGAAATGAACTCATTCTTTGGACTCGCTGACTGACGGCTGGACTGACGGGCCCGTCATTATAAGAGTCGACCACTGTAAGGTGACCCTGGGTGTCCCTTGTAGCATAGCTATAAAATTATGGCCGCCCGCGGGTTTAACTTGCAGTCAAAGGTCAGCTTGAACTGGCAAAGATGTATGTTTTGGAAACTTTATAGTTGACGAGCTGTACGGTAATGTTATTACGCACTTAATTATTAATTATATATTGGTTCATGTTACGCGAACTTCGGTTATCGTAATAAGTAGGTACGTGGGGGTTTTGTGCTGTTTTCATGCAGTTTGATATTCGGAAACCGAAAACAATTACAGCTTGAAATTTGTTTACTGGTAGGTAATAAGTTAGTGTAGAAAGGTCGTACCCATACTGTGTATTTAAAGTAGACGATATTGTGAGACTAATTTAATACTAACTCATACTTGTATACTTGTAATTCAAATTTCTATTGTATTCGAATCATATCGTATATATTATACGTTGGCCTCGTAAACATTTTTTCACGTCCATTCTAGGTGCATTGAGGTGGCAAAAAGTGAAAAAAATCTCGCATGTAGGCATGAAGACGCTGGTTTCAACAAAACCAACACGGGGCGGCCACAAATTGGCGGTTCAGTGAGACGGGTACGTCGTGACCGCGCCGCCGCGCCGCGCCGCGGGCGCATCTCGAGCTACGGACAGTGCTCGAGCGGAGAGGGAAGCGGATATCGTTTGTGTAGAAAATTATACTTTTAAAGTTATCAAAGAAAATAGTTTATGTCTTAAATAATTCCTACGTTCTACAATATATATAAAATAAAAAAAAAAATTATAAATGATCACGTGTTTAGGTTTCCTTAGAACATTTTTATACAATAAGATGTTTCTAGTCATCTTATTGTATAAAAAAATCGATGTAAATATCCTGCTTATTTAAATTGTAAACTTAACACATATATTTAGAAACAAAAATTTAAACCTACTGCAATGAGGGTATAAACTATTTTTTTTACTACTTTATTGCTGAAGTTATTATTAACGAAGAAAATCCTGTATAGTTTACATTGCTTTCTGGATTATTCGTAATGTATGAATATTCTTAATGCGTAAATAATGTAAGTTAAAATATCATTTTAAAGATTTATTTTTTTCGTAACTTCATTACTCAGTTACAAGCTCCCTTGGTTCTAGTAAAGATGACACCGATATTTTGGCTATTGTTTCACATAAGTTACTTTAATAGTCGGCGCAATGAGTGCGCACCCTTATAAGTCCAGTACGATTATTTGCTCAGTAATGGTGGAAATCCATTAAACAAGCTCCTTTTAGTGATTGAACAAGGTACAAAGACATGGCTAGAATGCATTTCTGAATTATATTCAGCCAATTCACGAACACTAAATTGCATAGCACGAAAATGCGAATCCTTTTTGGATTTTTTCTTTTATCGAAATTAATTTGAGTGCAAAATTACTCTTAATTTTCTCAAGTATATCATTGGGAAGAGGCTATTAAAATTTGCGATTTTTGTTTCAGTTATTTCGCTGAGAGTAAATTTTAGTGCATGAGATGATTTTTATGATGGAAGGATATTTTTTTAAAAAAGAAACAAAATTCTAACGACGTTGGTATTTAGTTCTGAAGTTCGCTCTTAAAATGAAGAATTTTGTATTTCTAGAGTTCCTCATAGATTTGTTTTTTTATGTATGTCCCTCCCAAAATGTAGAGTCATTTTGGGAGGGACATACATAAAACTCAGCCTGATGGAAAGCATAAGCAGAATACAAAATTGTTTGTCACCATATTCATTGCGAATGCAGACGATGCAAAAATGCAGCATGGTGACTAACACTATGGCGGCCTATTAAGATACTTCTGCATCATTGGGCCTTCGGTCTCGCACTCACCAGTAAAACACGACAGCACGAACGCTGTCATTTTACGTTAATCTTCTGCGCGAGGGTAGTACCGCCCTGGTCGAGCCACCCCGTTCGTGTTGAAATCAGCGTGGCTCTACTATCTCGAGAGAGGAGATGTCAGAGGTGTTAATTCTCAACAGATCTAAACAATGGCACGGACGACGTAGTGTTTAAGCCACCTGGTCACCTGGCCGCTTTCTACTGCTCTGAGTGTTGTGTGTATGTTTTCCATCAGGCAGAGTACAGTCACTTTGGCAGGCTCATGTACGTGAAAAAATACGGGACAACACTTTGTGTAATCCAAAAACTGATGTTCAGAGTCTTCTTTGTGTCACTTTCATGTATATTTGCATAGTCCCCCGCGATACTGGAATTTTCCTAGTAAGGGAGATGTCTCTCTGAAAAAAAAAATAGTTAAAAATGAAACGGCAAAAATTAGATATTCATATCTTGCACAGTTAAATGCAGTCTATATATATATATGTAATATAAATTGTACATTGTTTTTTTGTTGACACGTGTTTGGAATATACGTAGCCATTTTTGACGCCGATAGTAAATTCCACCATAGTGTGCGGCCTTTCATTAACTGTCTATTAGTGTTACAGTGGTTGTTGCAAGGTGCCAATAATATCTTAATTGCAATTTTATTATTCACAGCAACGTAAGGCAAGACTCTTTGACCCCCTCTTGTCCTATATTAACATTTATTATCCATGAAAATATTATAGGTACTATCCGTTACTACTACCCAAGACAATGTTTTCAAACTATTTTATTGCCTTTTAAATGACAGTTACAGTGTTACTAACTTGGGTTACTTTCATATTAGGACTATTTGATTGTCTAGTAATGCATTTTAGCTAATATATTTAGTGTTTGAGATTTTATTTTAATGTGTCCCTTTAAACACCGTTTCATTGCATTCGAGGTGTGGAGCATAACGATGAAAATCCTTATAGTGTAAATCATTTATGATGATAATTTTATAGCGCAAATCGTAAACATCCATTCATTTCAAAAGACAATTTAACAACTGTGAAGTAATAGTAGCTTGAAACTGAATATTGCTAAATACCGATTACGTATTCTATAGCTTCTAAAGTGTAGAGTAGGTGCTTTTGTCCGAAGCTTGGGTAGGTAATAGGAAGGTCACGTCACTTACCGATTGACACAGGTTAGAGTATCAGAATAAGATTGGACGCAAGCACAACGCCACCACTGCGCAGCCGACTGGGACATCGCCCAGCACACGCCGACCAAATCGGACGAGACCTGACCTCGCCAGTAATCACTGCTGTCATGCTGGCGGTCAGGGAGGGCTGGGGCGCAGTATTCTTATCCCGAGTTATTCAGATCCCGAGCGTAGACAACGTTGGTGGCAATACCAGCTGTCGTTAGGACCGTAAACTGCCAGAGAGTGGGGACCTCCTGCAGCAGATTAATTGCTGCTGCCAGCGGTCTTGGTCGCAAAACTGCATTCAGGCCGCAACACATAATGATTGGGCTGATAGACAGATAGATATATCTATTTGTATCTGTATTCAGAGTCGGGCTAGTCGCAGTGTCAATCCTGGGGGGACCTTAAGTGACATGGTCCGGGTCCTCAGAGCAGGGCACCTGAGACCGGTCGCCGGAGTGGTTTTTAGTAGAATCACCATTTTTCTGGCTCCTGAGCCCCCGAGGAGTCAGAGATCCGAAGGGATTTTCCATCCCGTCAACAAAAAAGGTGCTTTTATCCGAATAACTATATACGCAGTGATTATTATTGCAAATATAAACGAAACGTAGTTTACCATCAAACGTTCGAGTCGTTTTTAAACTCGATAAAAAATTGGAGAAACGCCAGAGACTTGTATTAACTACATCAACTACTTTTATAGAACTCTTTACATCTGGAGACAGTGAATTTAGTAGATCTCTAAAGTGATCACTGTTAAAAGTATTTATTCCGAAACAGTCGGACACAGTGGCTTGTTCCAATTCTTATTATCTTTTTTGTTAACAATTTACACTTTAGCCGAATTGAAATTAGTCACGTCGTTTGTTCACGTAAAATAAATACCTACTTAAAATCCATAAGAAGGAACAAAAAACTTCATGAAGATAGCGAGAAGTGCTCCTATACATTGCGTAAACTGTTACATTGCCGTTTGATTACGGGCACGCAACAAGCAATGTTTTGTGCGGCAAAAAAGCTTAGAGTGCGACCGTCACCGGACTTCATTTACATATAGCGAACATAAATTCTCGTTTGTAAGAACACTCTGGCACTTTTATTGTGCAGTCTTCGGTTGGGAGCAAAAAAACTGTCAGTTTTTTTAACGAGATAGACAACCGCTGTATGACGACCTTTGATCAAGTGTATACAAATATTAATTCTTCGCATATTGAAGCAGTGAACTAATCATTTTTTATTGGTCACGGCGCTTGTACGGTCGTGAGCATTTTATGTGGGAGGTATTGATTCTATAGGCAATTTGATGAATATGGATATGCACGGAACTAGAATTACTTCTGTGTCTGATGTAACACTGTTCACGTATTTATTAAGACATACACTCAAGCGTTGGATTTATACTGGTATTTCAGGTTAAAACTAAGGTTTTATACAGCAAAGATGAAAGAGCGATGTCACGGTTCCTTGTAAGAATTGTATTTCTTGAATAAATTGTTTTCCAACCTAAAGCAAGTACTGTTACATCAAATAAATCAAAACAATTCGAGTACCAATTTGTATGTTGTTTCTCGGATTTCGATAAGCGGAGCACTTTAGCGACGAAACCCTTTTTATTTGAGTTTTATTTGGGGTTCGTAAACTGATAAACGTTATATGTTTGAATGGAACTAAACGTTATGTGTTAGTTTTCCGATGGTTGTTTAAATACTCTGAGTAAATAATATAACTCGGGTATAGTTTACATAAGCGTACGTAAATGGAAAATGGGAACTGCTCGTCCGAAACAGCAAATATAATTTAATTTTATTAATACAGGCTGAACGAAGAATCTGTGTATTCACCATTTGCACAATACACGGACGCGAGTGGACGGCCATAAATTTATGTTCGATCATCAAAAACGTTGTAAAATTGATTTACAACAGCCTCGGAGTGATTGCAGCATTAATATAAATATGAATGCTAAAATGATATGGATATTCAATGAATGGTCATTCATTTGTTATTTTCGTGCGGCGTTGTAATATTTAGTGGCTGTAAATATCATTGGGTAGGGAACACTTCAGAATTCGCTTAATAGCTTTGGCCACCGTTATTTTAGTTTTTATTTCGATGAGCTGTTTCGCTTCATAGTTGTAGGAAGTTATGACATAACGTTACTGTTCGTAAAAATGTTTTATTTCTGTTTTTTTTTGACAGAGTACAAAACTTAAAGCTAAATTATGTCTCCATAGCATAGTAATACTTTAGAGGTATTAAAGAGAAGCAGGAAGCACATAAATATTTTTCTATTACGACCCGGTATTGTATGGAGTTTTTTTAAGATAGACATATTTCTTTTAATAAGATTAACATTAGGTTTAATATGTTCGTGTCTCAAGACTTCTCTGTTGATATCAACCAGTTAGATATGCTCTATATTTTTGATAATTATCTAGACAGTTTCTACAAAAAATGGTTTAAATTCTCAACGTTTATCAGGCTTTGTCTAGGATTGACTAAAATATAAAATAGTAGAACAGCATCACACTTCAAATGACATTAACATTTTATTTTCAGTGAGTTAACTTTAAAAAATATAGACACTTTAAATGATTTGCTTAAAAAATTGTAGTAGGGTAATTTTCAAAATATATATTTAAACTTTCAGAAATTAAATTATAAACATTATGTTGTATTTGGTTTCTGTTCAAGGAATTTCGCTAAAGTTTTCGTTCAATAAATAAAAGCTGAATCTGCAAGACGTTGTCTCACAGTCACATCTATTGTGGTGTGATTGTTGTTGTGATCGCGGCCAGTTTTATGTACGAATAAATACAGGACGATCTGTCCCCTTGTCTGCCCGATCTGAGAATGCTTGCCTTCATTATTTCTTGCGTACAAGATAAGAGTGCAACTATATTCTAAATTGGAACGTAGGAAAGAAACGAAATTGTGTTACATAAAGTTTAGTGTTCGCAGTTTATTCCCAGAATTTTAAACTTGGATGGCAATATAGACATTAGATAGTAGATTTATTATTTTTCCGTAACATATATGTCATCTGACATGCGTAAATTTACATGATAACATAATAATAATCTAATATAAAGAAAATATAAACTATTTATTTTTATTAGAATTACTATCATGATCTGTTTATTTGTATTATCTGCACAATACGCTTTGTGTTACTTTTCACTAAAAGCTTCAGCCAGATTGCAGTATAATTTGCAAGACAATTTTCTACAACTTGGAGAGTAAGTACTTTTTGTTTCAAAGAAAGCTAGGTTTTATAGTAAACAAACACTACTACAATAATACCTACAGCTCACAACTTTTGTCAGAACAGGTGCAGTTAGGTGCAGTTGCGAAGTTCACTTTAATTAAGCGAACGGACTGTAGTGAAAAGATTTTGTCGGTACGAATTCAGATTGTCGTGAAACTAAGTGAGACTTGTCGCCTGTCGGTGCCTCGTGTAGGTGTATATTGTATTGAGATACTCACAATAACACACAATATATTTAAAGCCATACTCGGACTCTTATTACGAGTTTTCAATATTTAATCAATGAGAAAAATCATAGCCTAATTTTCACATCATTACTAACTAGTCATGCACGTATGAATAAGTCATTATTGTATTATATTACGCTATGTCCATACTTAAATAATATTAATGAAATAAAGGATAATGCATGAAAGAAAGGAATAATATAAACTATGTAAGAATATTTTCTAATTAAAATTGTTTATGGTGCTCATAAAAAGCAGCTTCAGTTCCAATTGAATCATTTTGGCGGCAACTTGTATTTTTGTTTAATACTTCATACCTCACTATGCTTTAAAATTCTTTTACACGTTTTCGGAAAGGAATATCGAAAGAAAGTACTTAATCATCGATCATCATCAACAACCCATGATGTCCCACTGCTGGGCTCGGGTCTCCCCTAAGGAGAGAGTTAAGTCCATAGGTCCCCACGCTGGCCGAGTGCCGATTGGGAACTGGCATGAGAATATTGTGACTACGTAATCTTGACATTGGATGTTTTCAAGGCGCCCAACGGTCTCCAACTAAGCTTCACGACTGTTATCCTGTGATAACAACCGGGACCGACTGCTTAACGTGAACTCCGAATCACGGAGACGCTCATGGTCATCATGCCACCAACGGTCAACCATCCAGGTACTGACCGCGACGTCGTTGCTTACCCTCGGTGATTGTTTCTAATCACCGAGTGCAACTGGAATATGAACACCATCCTAAAAGTGCTTAATGTATTGCGTCTATTTTTCAACGAATGTAAGGTTTCATTTGCAACTTTTCCTTTGCCTTAGGTTTTAATAACCTTTTTGAAACATCAAACGTCATATTCATATTATTTCATGTCCGAAAATCAAAAGACTTTTTTCGTATTTTTGACAAGAGATCTAGGGATTTAAAAGGAAACAGTTCCTCAAATAGGACTGTCCCAAAATTTCTTTAAAAATTCGTCAATATGTTACATTCTGTTAAGGTCTTAAAAAATTTAAACCTTTTGTATATATGGTAAACATATTTAGATATGAAATATCTTATTACCAATTCAACTTTGCCCACAGTTTTATTAAAATATTTTAATAGCGAGCTACAAGTATATTAAGTAAAATGTTAATTTACAAAAATGTCGTAGCCGTAGGCGGAAAGTCAAATACAAAGCCGGTTTGTACTATAATAAGCAATAAAAAATACAACTTGCATTTGTATTACCAGCCAAAAAAAAGTTTACATAAGAGGTCCATCACTCATGTTATAATAGTATATTCATGTAAATTGTGTTCATTATATGACTCTTTCTATTGCGTTCTATGCGTACAGAAGCACCGACTACCGACTAAATAATTAGTTAAAAATGAAGGTTTCTTATGATATTCAGTGTGTTTGTGATCGCTACGTTCTGCATTTGTATTATGCTATTTAACGTATGAATTTTTATTCACACTTAATATTTTACCATGAATTTATGTTAGACGTACTAATTTTATGTTAATTACTTTATCGAGAATATCTGATTAAAATTATTTTACTCTTAAAACACTGGTGAGAAAAAACGAAGCGTTGGGAAGTTTTTAACTTCTTTGTCGATGAATTTTGAGGTAAAATGAGTAATTTAAGTAAGGAGTATGGGCCACATTCAATCAATTCGATAATTTTTTTTTTTTTAAATTGTTTTTTTTTGCATGATAGTAATCTAATCATACAGTCCTTTAAATATACCTTGGCTTGATCTTTGTAACAGATGGCTTTGAACAAGAGCGTCATGTTTACAATTTTTTTTGTTAGAGTAAATATATTGTCTGTGTTGTTGTTTCTGTAACAAGCGTTTAGACTATCTATGTCTCTCTATTCTAAGATGGTTGACTGTGACACTGAAGTATCACTGCGTTCAGCTCTTTATTATAAAACTAGCTGACCCGGCGAAATTCGTACCGCCATATTTAATATCGTGAAAATTTTCTGAATTTACATAAAACTTATTTTAGTAAGCCCGTGTTAACTTCCCGCAGGGACTCAGTGTATATGACTAAACGGACTAAGAAAATATAACACTATAAAAAACCTTGTCCTGACAATAACCAACTCATAAAAAAAGAATTATTTAATTTGGTGCAGTCGATCGAATTATGCGCGTGCATAAATTTTTGTGATCCATTTTATTTATATATAAGATAAACCTAATCATCAAGGCACTGGCGTCTCATTTCCTAACAATTTTGTATCACCTACATTTTCATTCTTGGGAAAAGGGTAGGGAGATGATGACGTGAATATAAAGTTTACACTTAAAATGTGCCTCGTAGATTCTAAAAGAACACATCACGATTAAGCTATAATTTAAAGACTATAGTAATTAGGTTCAGAGGAAATAGTTTTGATACTTATTAAGCTGTTTTTATATCATGGACTCCTTTTCTATATGAAAGGCCATGAAAAAGGTCTATATTGGTACTAAATTTATTTTGCTGTCGTTATTTCAAACATACTAAGCATTTATGTGAAGGTTAAATGAGCGTAAAGTAACTACAATGATTTAAAGTATTTTTCAACTTAAATGTAGGCATGCTTAGTCGTAAAGCCATTACGTTCATCCAAAATTCAGTTCCATTTAGTTTACGATCAGGATAACGATTCGTTTTAAAAACCTTAAATAGGTTTTTAAGTATCCATAGTCAATTAAAGGGAAAGCTGTTTTGGAAAAAGATTTCACGTAAATTTAGTTTATCTTATCCAGAACAAGGTTATAACGATGCACTTTAAATATAAACACATACACGACTTTATGAATACAACTATAAAAGCACTAATGATATTATGGTGTCATTATACTAACAAGACATTTCGAGTAATAACCCCATGAATGGGAGCCTACCTTAAAAGAACAACTTTAATTGGCGGTTTTAGTGATAAAAGCCGTTCGTATTGTTACGTATTACGACAGACCGACGAATACACTTGTGAACACATAAAGCAAACAGAAAACCTGATTCTTTATAGAGCTGTTATTCACTTATTTATGAACCTTAATAAAATGACTAATTGAAACGAGGAATCAATATTTTTATAGATTAAAACCTCCTTTAATATTAAAGACACCGCTCGAAAATAAAGTATATGAATTAAATTGTACTGATCACCGAAATCGACAACGGAATTTAATGAAAAGGTCTTTGATCGGTAATTCCGCGTATTAGTCTCATGTGGATGATTAAATTCGTATTGGCCTCTTTGAATAAAACACAACCCTCAAGTCTCTTGAAACATAATTTTGAATAATGAAACTTGCATGTCGTTAATACATCACTCTGTTGGACAATAACATGGGACTGGTACAATGTCGGTGAAATTACATGCAGCGTATATTGACTGGCTCGCAAATAAATATTTTGAACTGACGTTTGGATTCAGATTTTTTTGTTTTTTTGTAACTAAAGACAAAGGTTATATCCGCCCACGATGCCGGACGAAGGGCATCCAAAATTATTATGGGCCATGTTCACTTTCCATGGCATTCCTCGACTAATGATTTCGAAAGATATCCTCCCCTTGAATGTAAAACGATCACGCCCCTCGATTGAATTGAAACACTGACTGTGGATTTTTTATTTATATTAATTGTTGTTTTTCGACGACTGGTGGCCGAACGGGGCAAAAACTCTTGTTCTATTTTTGAAATTGCTTTATAGAATGAAGTTTAGATGAATTATGGCCTGGAATGGAGGATTCGTGCCTCCCACGGAAATTCGATTACGACAAAGAGATGTTTTAGCTATATACTTTTTGTATAATGGTCATTTTAAAAGTATAAAACTCAAATCAAATGACATTATAACGTTAAGCTTTTTAATTCAGTTATTTATTAAAAACGGTAAATAAATTAAAACTCATTCTTCACTACCTTCGAGCTCACAGAGTATAAAATAGATATAAATTAAATTTCTCAATTACCGATTAATAAACAAGGTCCTTAGATCGAACTAAGTGGCGTGAAATTGGAGGGGTCTATGTCCAGCAATGGACTGCGATAGGCTGATGATGATGATGATGATGATGATGATGTCCTTAGAAATTAGGCATCACTAGATATGTATGTAATATGGGTATTAAAAATATTTCACGATAGAAATAATATAATGTTATTCCAATGTATGGAGAAATAGGTTAATTTTGGCGTTTAGAGTGACTTGAGGTAGTTTTTGTAGGCCTGGTTTTTAAAAGCACTGATAATGCCAAATGAGGCAAGCCCAATAATGCAAGCATTTAAAGTCTAAAGAATCTGTCATTCATTTTCGACCATAAGTAGATTAGACAGAAATTGTCTACAGGTGACTCGTTCAATCTCAGTCTCATACGGACTTCTACTGTCGGTTCCTTAATCTTGGCTTTATCTTCTTCCACACTTTCGAGTGTCTTAATGCCAGAGGAAGTGAAAGAGGAAAATCACGGAGATTTCTGCGAGACACAGGGAATTGTGCCGTAGTGATCAAATTTGGTAAGGAAGACGCAAGATAGAAAATCTTAAAGAGTCTCAACGCACTATGCAAATGTTCTTTGACAAAAATAGGCAAACCTATATTAGCCAAGGTATAGAAATAACTATATGGTATTGGGCGGATGGATTCCAACATGACTTATTGAAATCTAACCAATCGAAAATCAACATGCTGGCCTATAGTAACTACACGCCAGTAATGCAATGGTAAGCGAAAAAATTCACAAGATCTGAATAGCAAATCGAACATTAAGTCTATATCGCTACAGAATCTAATTGCTAAACAATCAAACGGATTGTGATACATCTCCATATAAATGCGTAATTATACTGCAAATAGTAGATTTAATAATTGATTTGTATATAATTCGCCTTGTTTTGACATTCCGGAGACTAACGTCTAAATCTTTGCTAAACTTGTCAAACACCCACACGACGCATGAATGTCTTATGGCGGGGCTGTCGGATTCTAAGTATAATTTATTACTATTATATTTTAGTGTTTCTCTAACGAAGTAACAGGATTGGGATTGATATAACTAATTAATTTTAGCGTTCATAATGTTTTAGTTATAGTAGCGATTAAAGTTAATGCGTGGGCTTATTTATTACGTAACAGGTACGTAAGCGCAAGATTAGAATTAATTGGGATTTGTTTTATAAATATGTCTCTAACAGCCCAAATTATTGGTCAAGTAATTATACTTTTACTTTATTCCCACTCTTTTGTTTCATCATAGTCAAACTACTCAACCATAGGCAAAGAAATCAACTGATACACGACGATAGAAATACGCACAGCTATATGTTTCTCAGTAAAATCAAAGGAGAAAATATGAACTTAAATTTTGTGAAAGGTTTTTTGTTATTTTAACTGTGCAAGAAATAAAAGGCTTTTTATTTTATTTTATCATTTATATGTTTCTTATTTGTAATTTTAAATTACTATCCAGCTAAAGGGCAACTGCATGCCCTTTAGCTGATTTTGAACCCAATCTGAACGTTTTTGCGGAGCTTAATTATATTTAATTTTGTACCTAATTTAACAATGACGAAATTAAATTAGTTACAAATAGTAGCACTTTTGTTGTCTCCAAATATTTGTATGGTATGACAGACTAGCAGCTAGAAGCCGTAAATACCGTGGGAGAGCCACGCTTCGGCATGAATGGGCCGGCTCGACCGGAGTGATACCACGGCCTCACAGAAAACCGGTGTGAAACAGCGCTTACCCTGTGTTTCATCGAGTGAGTGAGGATACCGGAGGCCCATACCCCAATCCAACGCCCCCTATCCCCCTCACCATCCCCTTTCCCCCCAGGCCGCCATAGTGTGGGTCACCATACTGCATTGTTCTTTTTCGCATTGAGGATGGTGACCAACACTCTTGGATTCTGCTCATGCTTTCCATCAGGCAGGGCAGAGTCATTTTGGCAGCTTAAATATAAAATATAAAATAAAAATAAGCTGATGCGTGTGTATCAAATAGCTTGGAGATACTGAGTTTGTTCGTCTGTTCTTAAAGTAGTTCTGTGTCACATCCTCTGTTCTAGGCTGTCACAACTCAGTTGGGTAGAAAATGCGTCTTAGGATTTTTCTCAGAAGAATTTCGCCATAGTGTATATGTATATCTCTACTAAATTTATATGTAGGGGTGTGTAATGAAGTTGTATAAATAAACAATTAAAATGATGATTGATAATTTGGTCCTTTAGTCACCTTTTACGATAGTTTACCCATCAGGAAAAAATACAAAAAATACTTAATGTTAGTCACCTTCCGACACAAAAAATAACTAAAACTAATTACATTTTAAAATTTTCTACTCTTAATATTATAATGACGGTACTATTTACATATTTTGAGATTTTGAGATGCCTATTTGAGTCCATAATATGAAGAAAAAATGTCTTTTCAGTAATAACAAAAAGTAAAAGATAAAAATATTTTAGCGTTAAGTTTAACGCTTTTAGATATTCTGTTATAGATAAAATCATCTGTTTGTTTTTTAACTGTATACTAGACCCTCACAGACAGAAGACTTCTTGCTTTAAAATATGTATGCGGTGTTTTTGATGTGACATGCGGAAATAAAATATACCATTGTCCGCCATACATAATCAAGGAGGCATGACGCTCCGCCTCCTTGGGTGCAGGCAAGTCGCAGTTACAAAAAATGAGCTGTAATTAAAAGTTATTATTCTCTATATGTCTTATGACTAGCTTGGAGGGGACACAAATGTAACAAAAGGCATTATTTTATTTGTATTCACGTTGGATTATAAAACGCGAATAAAGTACGTAACTGACAAAATTAATTGCTGTCCTGATCTTAATCCCACGGTAGGTTCTTCCCGATAACCGAGGACACATCAGATATTTATAAGCTGCGATAAAGCCATACTCCAACTAAATGCCACACAATCTTAGTAGTCAGCAAACCTTTAATGAGCACATTGTTTACCGCCTCTATTCAACCTACCTATTTTTTTTTCCAAGGTTTTAGTCATTCCTAAAATCACCCTCATGCAATCCTTAATAATTCCTGTAATCGACTACAGTGATGTGTATAACATCGACCTGAATTTAGACCTCCTTAATAAACTTGACTCTTGTATGCAGTTACCTCCCTGTTTTCATTTCTCTACTCACCATCCTTATTCGACCACCTTGTTCCATATTTCCGATACCACGATGTACCCTTGATAGAAATCTTCGATCAGTTAACTATATGTTCCCTCGCCTCCCTCCCACAACTCCGATTCCGTGAATTGTTCGTTCTTTGTTCAAGTAGTGCTACTCTGGAATTAGATACCACTCGAAATCAGAATGTCCACTATCCGAATTACATATAAAAGGAAAGTAGATGATCTCCTTCTCATTTGGCTATCAGAACTATCAAGCCATAGATTACCTTCATCAACAACCCATCATACCAACATCATAATGTCCCTCTGCTGTGCTTCTCTCATAAGAGGGTTAAAGCCTACCATACGCCTCGCGCTGGCCGAGTGCAGTTTGGAGACTGGCCAGATAACGTTGTGACTATGATTTCTTACCGTTGGATGTTTTTAAGCCGCACAAAGGCTTCCAACTAAGCTTCACGACTGTTATTCTAAAATAGCAACCGGGACCAACCGACGGGTATCACGGAGACGCTCATACCACTAGCGGTCACCCATCGTCTTTGCTTACCCTCGGCGAATGTTTCTAATCCCCTAGTGCATCTGGGCTATGAGCGCCTTCTTACGTTTCCAAAATTCATAGTGTTTGTAAATAATGTTCTGTATTTGTCAATCTGTATAGGATATACCTATATTTTTAATATTTCAGTATATATGTGCTCTATTGTGAGTATGAATATGTAAAAGTTTAAATAACTGTTTAAGCTACTACATAATTGGTGAGATACCTCTGTGGACCTACTTTGTAAGATTTCTACACCACCCGAAGGTTGACTGAAAGAGAATACACTGGGCATTAAGTTCGCCGGTGTACACATTTAGTGCATAAAGTTTATTAAATTATAAATAAAAAAATGTATTTTCCCTAAGCTTTTCTACTGTAGTAGAAGCTTCTGAGATGTAAAAATGTAGAATAATCAAAATGGAAATATAACCAATACAGTAGCACAATCACACAAAAGCCTACACCAATAGGCTTCCTCAATGAAGTCATAAAGATAACTCGTACATAAACGATTCACTTTGATTATTTATTATTTTGTTGTCTAGTCACATCTCGACAAAACATTAGGTGGAACGAATGCCATTCTCGGAAGCCATATTTTTCTCACGACTGTGATTCATGGAATTGAAAGATAACGAACTGTTCATGTGTGTGAAGGTCATGGTAAAATACTTCGTGGTTTCATTATTTCGCTTGGAGTATTAACCCAGGGTTATAACTTTCCTTTAAATTATAAAATTCAATTAGGTGGTACTTGGTTTCACAGTGGCTTACGAAATACCTAGATAGTTGGAATTTTTTAACTGTTCATCACCATAGTTGGAACTCCGATACAGTACCGACAGATGTTGAAAATACATTCGTATCTTTTTAACTTAAGAAATCATCAAGACTCCGTTGCTATTAATATCGATTTGAGAAATAACCCGAAGGATCTTTAATTGATGTGAATGTGTATGAATGTTATCTGTTTGAAAGATACCAAGGACTCTACTCCTATTAAGTTGTTGATTATTATTAATACAGATCTTGCGGTCCACAGTCTACAAATTCTTTAAATGTACTAAATTTTAGTTTTCAAGGGCGTTTAGAGACTAAAAAAAGAATTACACTGTTTTTTTCAGACATTGCCTAATTAATATACATTCATTGAGTAGTCTCGAGTTGCTCAACCTACGTAGCAAGACTTTGAATTACAAAACCTATAGGAATTTAGAACTATCAATTACCACTTCACTGTTCACGAACATTTCGTTACGGTTAGAAATTTGGTCATAACATAAATGTTATGTGATTGGGCAGGGTGTCTGTCCATCGTTACGAGTAAAGGTCACCCAGCATTAGACTTGGACATTGCACAATGAACGAAATTCACGCTTCAAAGTTTTCAAACTGTACATCAAAGTTGATTGCGGTGTTACACAACGTATCTATGTCGACCTTTAATTCTCTACCCGTAAAGCTTAAGAAAGATAATGTAAGGGAAGTTCATAGTTCAGGTTCAAGAGCGGTCTGAGCCAGATCACCTGAGCTCATTGAGGTTCTGTATATAAAGAAACCTACTTTCTAAGAAATAGCCTGAAATAGTCCAGTTGTAGACTATTAAAGGCTCTTTAATAATAAAGTTTGAATTCTACGTATTGCCTAAAATGTATAGTAGTAATGAAATGAAAAATCTCACACATACGGGTGTCTGATTCCATGTTATACGGTGTCTGCGTATTGCTAATTAAAAATACTTGAGAGTATTTCTTTATAAGTCCATGTAATTTACAGTCAAATTGAACATATTCTTCACACAAATATCATTTTCCACTTGTTTTCCATGTTGGAAAACAACCACTATTTTAGCAGTTTGTTTTCCTATAACCACTTTTTCCTGGGACTTTCGTAGTGTCCTTGTCACCCGGTGTATTCTTGGATCACTGCTGTTGATCCTGGTGTACAGAAGTTACAGTGGTGGTCGTGTGGGCGGGATTAGTCCCATTTAAAAAAAACAACCATACACTAGTAATATGTTTATTTGCTTTGCAGGACCTGCTAATCAAGCGCAGTGTATTTTTCGGAATCCCTTTCAATTTTTTTGAATCTACCATCTACATTTCTTTTTTTTTTGTTTTTATATATTTAAGCTGCCAAAATGACTCTGCCCTGCCTGATGGAAAGCATGAGCAGAATCCAAGAGTGGTGGTCACCATCCTCAATGCGAAAAAGAACAAAGCAGTATGGTGACCCACACTATGGCGGCCTGGGGGGAAAGGGGATGGTGAGGGGGATAGGGGGCGTTGGATTGGGGTATGAGCCTCCGGTATCCTCACTCACTCGATGAAACACAGCGTAAGCGCAGTTTCACACCGGTTTTCTGTGAGGCCGTGATATCACTCCGGTCGAGCCGGCCCATTCATGCCGAAGCGTGGCTCTCCCACGGTATTATATTGTATTTTTGTACGTCTCCATAATATTTAATAATACATTTGTACTAGTGTACTTTCTGTTTTATTTAATTTAGACTGTGACATCCTGATAAAGAATTATAGATTTTTTTTCATGAATCAATAGTGTTCCATAAAATTTTTCCATAAATATCCATACAGATATACATACAAATGAATAAAATGGAGTATCTGGTTGTAATATTAAAATAACCGCTTTTTACTAAATGCATATGCATGAAACCGGTACATTTACCAAAATAACGTTTTTTACAGTTTGTTCCGGCTAATCACTGGAACGGCTGGATCGATATTTTGACGGGTCTTTCACTGCAGATGCAGGGCAGATAGCTGATGATATAAGGATTAACTTGAGCTCCTTTTTTTAGACTAGCCTTGCCCGCCACCAGTTTGCACGCTACCAGCGATTGTTGTACCGCGTGGGCTCAGCTAATATACACATAAATTTTAACTGGTAAGATAAACAAATAACCTATTTTGGCAATTGTAGAAATAAACAGTCTTCCTATACTTTTTAGCGTTTCCCCGTGTCAAAGTGGCAAGTCTAACAAGTTTAGGGTAGCGGATATGTTCCTTATAGACATTAATATTACAAATATAATCAATCAATATTGCGGGCGTCAGCTGATAATTGACATGGGTATGACAATATAAACGTGATCCCTACCGATGTATTATCGTAATATATATTAAAGTTTTATTTCGTTTCAATTTGGATGCAAAAAAGGTTTTATTCAGTAGATTTCCAATGACAAAGAAAGATAAGGAATTTTACTTTACAAAGGTAAAATTATTTTCATTTTTTATGGACTTGTAACCTAGTACAAATTATGTATACACGTCTTAATAATTTTATGTTCTATTCAGATATTTACGTATATTATTATTTATTAATGTGAAGCGTTTTTTTTGTTGGTTAAACTAATTGTACATAGACATCCGATAGCTGGTGGAGCAGAGGAGGTTTCTCCATTGTAGGTAGTGTTCAGATAAAACAGGGTTGCGCTGTAATTTATGTAAAACCCGATTTATTTGTGCTCATAAAAGAACTGCTACAACTTTCTCAATCAGCGATCATATACTACTATGTAACGTGTGTTTAGTTCAATGGTCGATATTGCACACTACAGATAAAATGTCATGTTATTCTATATATTTTTGTTAAGTGTATAGTCACCAAATCATGTTCAAACTCGTATACTAATAACAAAAATATATTGCCTTTAAAATCTTCGGTCCGTCTTCTTTTTTTCTTATACAAGTGCACAAGAGCATATATAAAGATGTTAAAATTTTAAAAATATAACTAACATTATAAGTACTAATAATTTAATTCATTCAGCATCATATGTGATTAAAAAATTTAAATTTTTAAGCAATGACAATAATTACAATAATTATTGTAATAATTGTCATTGCTTATCTACCCGATTCCTCTTAAGTAACATTGTTTATAACTGGAGTAACTTCGTGGTCGCTGAACGTTTCCATAGCAATGACAAGCTGTAACTGTTGTTTTTAATTAAAATATTTTTAAGCTGGTACCGTCACGATCGTAACCCGATGTTTGAACTTATAAATACGTGGAAATGTTCCAAAGCAGAAAATGTTACGTAACTAATCGAAGCAATCGATTACAGCATCATCGAAACATTTAAATCCCTGCTATAATATATTTCCTCTAAAGTTTTGATCTGCGCAAGATGGCTGGCAGAAGCTTGATGCGAGAAGCCGAGTATCAAATGAAAAAATATGAAATGGCGTGAAATTGGAGAGGCCTATGTCCAGCAGTAGACTGCGATAGGCTGATGATGATGATGAAAGTTTTGACAAGAAAATATTATATTTTTTGTACAGAGTTTAGAAGAAAGCAAGTATCTGTGTGTTTATTACAGAATTAACTCCATTATTAAATGATAACCTTTTTTCACTTAGTGTGCACTGGAAAAAAGTATCATCGGTTCTGCATTAAGTTATCAATGATCTAAACATTCCTTAAGTAAATACTGAGAGAAGAACTAAGCTGTGAATATATGTACAAACAAAAACCTACAGATAATATTATTATGAAAAATCGGTCTACAATTGACGCAGTAATTGGTGATCACAGATAAAAAATCACACAGTGGAACATAGGTAGAACCTCTTTTTTTGAAGTTTGTAAATTAAGAGAGCGCAATACCTCTTATATAATACTATTCGACGTGTGGTCTAACGGTAGATATAAACAGATGTTAGATAAGAACTTGACAAAAAACACATAACGCAACGCATGCAGCATCAAACAATGGTCCTGGAATGCACGATGATTATAATTATTTTGATTGAGACTCACACTTGATACAATTAATCATACGTTTTCGCTCTGTCTGCTTTTATTAATCGCTTGTAATCGCAATGGTCGCAACGTAAATGTGTTAAAGTGATTAATGTACGCCGAATCAAATTTGATTATTCGTAAGTGCTTTATGCGGCACAAAGTGCAATATATTGCATAAACATTTCGGGTATTCAGTCAGCCGTGTCGTTAATAATGTTGTTGTGGAGACAGAATTTATTAACATTTGACCATTCAGATAATATCTCAAAACTCTTTTGTTCGCAATGAGTGGCCTCCGGTTGCTGTAACCGGATTATTATACTATTTATCAAAATCTTGCTAAATCAAATTTTTGGAGCTTTCAAAAACTTTTTGTTTTTTTTCGGAGCTTTAGCACTTTGCCAAGGAAGATTAATTTTTGTCTTGACTCATGCGGCGATTGGCATTAAATTTTTTTGCTAACTTAAGTTAACATTGACTGTTTACGGTATTATTGCCCTTAGAGTCGTTTGTGACCTTTTATCAAGAAGCCAAAAATTCGAATAGACCTAATTAAGATGGAATTTATCGATGTATCTCTTAATCTAGGTAATTTCTCTCAAAGGTTAAAGGTGAAATAACTATAATTGACAAATGAAAAAGAACATAATCTAGAAGATAAGATTTAGCAACTAACAACCACAGATAATATGCTGCAAAATAACACGGCTAAGTAAGATAAAAACAGCAATAATTCTAACTTGACGCATTAATACCAGTGCTCAGGTTGGCTCGGTTAGCTCTTTAATTGAATGGTTGTAAAGACAATATGATTTTATTAACTCTACAAATATGTCACCTGTATAGGTTACGAACTAAATAAAGCGTGAATTTTATTCAATTTTACGATTTCATGAGAAATAAGTAAGTCCTTAAGCCCAATTGACTACTCATCGAGTTAATGACTGTGTGATCTTATTTGCAAGACGCGATACCAATTTCGTATGTAAATTTCATCACTTTTATTTATCGTCTTTTAGCTTTTTGAAGGCTTCAGAATGTTCTATTGCCTCTGATAATGCTTTAACTGGGTATTTAGAAAATTGTTTATTCATTTGCAATGTTAAGTTACTTACAACACGCATATTATCATTAATTTAATAAAAAATTTGTGATAACATTCCCCTCAAAGGAAAGAAAAGTTAGGTACCAATTTAAACAAAACACGTGACTCTTACATCAAGTTGGCCACTAACGTCTGCAGTTTATATTTATAAATTTACCACAAGGCCACCCATTGCAGAAAAAATATAGCTGTCTTATGACTATTGAAGTTCATTAATCAAGATATCTACCAACGATACAAAAAACTGGCAGTGGAATCAAACGTTCTGCGATAGCGATAGCCAATCAAATAGAGTTATTATACTGTTGATTAATTTAAATCTTGTTCTATAAACATTAATAAATATCTTATTTTGGTAATTATGCGTGTAACGGCACGTAACAACTGAACGGCTAGACATGGCCAGTACACGTTGGCATACGTGTAATTTGGACGGAAACGTCGGAAAAAAGTAAGTAATTATAGAGGAGTGTAGGGAAATAATAACGGCTTATTATTATCATTTACTGTGTGTAGCGAAGCCGGTGTCCAACCGGCCTTTGACTAATGAATGCTGAGCTTCGACTTAGTATGGACATGCTTGACCTGTAAAACATGTGAACAAAATTGTGATATAGGGATTAAGGCATATTATGTATCATAAGAAGATTATTAACAGAGTAAACTTACACAAACAAATAATTCAAAGAGGAATTTAGTTTAAAGAATTCTTCTATACAAAACGAGCCCCCATCTCTCTCTCACTTCAATGATTTCCATATGCAACATGCGTATTAGCTCTAATTGTAGTTAATCCAATTCAAATTACCAACCGACGCTGAAACTCCTTTTACGGCCGAGTGATCATCAAAAAAACCGCCTTATCCACAAATTGTGAACGTATTTCTAACGACCCGACTAAACAACTAATAACGAATAATTCACTCACCAAACACGTCGAAGACTACTAAATATTTTTTCTTCGGATAGACAACATAAAACAACATATGAAAGTCGTCATATTTCTTGTACCTTATTATAATCAGCGTCAGGTATAAACACTATTGTTGTACGCGTTTTTATTCGGAAATACAAACAATTTTAAATTTTGATCGCTACCTGCGTTCGAGTGCGGATTGGCGGGATTTCGTTTTTAGTAAAAAAAATGTTGCTCACCGCAAACATTGTTTTTGTGCGGCCTTAAATTTATATTCTATTGTACCAGGAATAGTAAACCTTTTCATTAAAAATAACCAGTTTCTAACATAGTCTTATACGTTCTTACGATTATATTACTGCGTTGTATAGATACATATCGTGTGGTAATTGACTAGAGCTCAAAGTAGAAACGAAGGCCTAAATAAATAAATAATAAGGTCAATAAAACCCCAATCTGTACTGTAATGATAGCGAACGATCTCTAAATTATTCATAGGTGCTATTATTTGTAAATTGATTTTAATTACAACAGGTTTTCCAATTGGATTAATAAAAAATAGTTTGTTATCCCTGATCCCACGCCACAGGGAATTAGAAAAAATAACATAAGTTAAATGTTGCAGATCTTCGCCGTATGGGCGCACCCATCAATAAAGAAAGGTTTTTTTGTACTAGGCTACATTGCCGGTTAGAAATTGAGTCTCCTCTGTTGTCTTAGTACTATACCGCATTGGATTAGGCTTTTCTTTTTTATGTTGATATAAATTTTGATTAAGGGCGGGTGGTGATTCGACGTCATTCGGCGGCGGTACGAATTTATCTTTGTTTATAACATGATTCATAAAAAAAATTGTTTATTTTTTGCATCGTTAGGTTTTGTCGTATTCGACAGTCATTTATTTATTTTAATGACGCGACGAAGATTTCGGTGTTTCATACTTTTGTTTTTTAAATTTAGGTACTATTTAATTTTTGTTAGCATTCGATTTTCAGCTGCCATTTAAGAAAGGCGATTGGCGATCATTTATTGGCTTGATGTTTTTTTATTTTATCGACTGACATTTTTACTCGTACTGTAAGTTCTTAACATTACACAAATTGTTTGTTTTTTTACGATGATGTGAAATTAGTGGCTGTATGACAGCACGAGATGGAATTTACTTTATAATTGCAAAGGTACAGGCTAATGAAATAATTATAATTATATGAAAGGCAAAGAGGCCGGCGGCCACCCGCTGTCAGCGCCGACTTCGCCGATTGTTATACCCAAAAAAGGAATTAAAAAGTGAACCACTAAGAAATTGCTTGAGATTGAGAAAAAAAAAAACTTTTTTCTTCTTAAATACTTCATTCCGATAAGCCATGCATTCTTAAAACATCACTTTTTATATCTAAACATTTATACTAAGTAGTTACAGTGTAAACGTGGTGAGAAATTGGGTTTGTATATTTTAGATTCGATTTGTAACGCAAAAAAATCCATTAAACGCCCTGCTAAAAATGCGGACACTACAACGCTACACCATTTTGATGAAATTTCCAGCTATATAGATCATATTATAAGAAGAGGAGTTTTTATTGTAATGACTGTGAAATTGAATAAAATAACCAACAAGAAAAGTTAGTTTTACCCAGTGAATTTTTATGAAACGTGCAAATATTGAATTGTAGCCAAGTTTGAAAGTTTGCGATAAAAGAATTTTTTTATCAAGTTGTTTCTGAATAATGTTGGATAAATCTCATATCATACGGAGCTTAAAAAATATATAAATATCAATATTTTTTCGCAAGAGCAATCACAATTTTAACTTGATCAGTGAAAGTGCTCTAACTGAATAGCGCCACTTAGTTAGCCAAACGGTATTAGAAGCTATGCCCATAAGTGCACTTAGCACAGTGATATGTATTACACTATTTCCGAGCTGCTAAAGTTTTTTATACAGTGTTATATGTGTGTGTATTTAAGTGCTATACTGAGTCATGCGAATGATAAATTTAAGAACGTAAGTAATATATTTTCTTTTGGTTAAATGTCACCGTGTATTTCAGTAAAAAAATAAACGATTAAACTAAATATCAGTGTGCATGCGTATATCGTGGTTTTTAGGTATTTTCTAGTGTTGAAATATAAATACGTGTAATTAGTAATTCTAATTGAGCACGAAAAATGTACCAATACGTGTAACATAATTGGACAGGAACGTTTGTATGAGAAAGAAGTGTGTGCTATTACAAGTGAAATTGAGCTGTCAGCCGTGTGTATATTAACAAATGGGGCTCTATGAATATTAATAAAGCACACTATACATTAGGTTTGACTACCTCGCCGCCAGACGCCGTCCGACTTCTAAGCGTGATGTATTACCTCGATTAGATAGCCCATACTTCAACTAATCACAGAGGTATATTCAATTTTTTGTTGAATTTACAAGATTAACTAGTCGTTTGACAACATTCTTTTAATTATATTCGGTTTCTTTTTTTCTATCTTTCTTGTTTGTGTACGTATTAAATATCTTTAATTATGTTTTTTGTTGGAAATTTGTGGTGTTGATAATAGTAATAAAAATATTTACGAACAAACGGTCAATCGATAGGTACCTTAATCATGCCTGTGTGTCGTTTTATTAGGAAAATGGAATCAATGCTTACGTAGTCAGGAATGATTAATAGTTTGATTTATTTGATAGTGATTATCATAATAAAAGCAAATAAACACGATCATTACTTTTATAGCGGAGGCATTTTATTGGTTGTAGAAGTTCAATTTATTGACTTCCGTCCTTAAGAACGTTAATAGATAAAGTGACTAAAGCCAAATCCCAGTAACATTAATTAACTACAGAAGTGTGTATATATTTGTGTGTAACTCGTAAAACTGAAAACCAACTCATTCGATCATTCATTCCTTATAAAATACAACAAAACTAAATAATAAGCGGTTTTTAACAATTGATTTATAATATATTAGCTGAGCCCCGTGATGTTACCCGCGGTACAACAATAACCGTTTTTAAGGCCGCGGCGCAAAGTAGAAAAAGTATAATATGTCCGTCTCCTGGTTCTAAACTACCTCCCCTCCAAATTTCAGCCATATCGGTTCAGCTATTCTTGAGTTATAAATAGTGTAATAAACACGACTTTCTTTTATATACATGTATAGAATACTCGTTTAAATATATTACTTTCTATTTAATATTATGTACAATTTAAATATTAGGTATATTTAAAATACTCTACAGACAATTATCCTGCATTTTTTATAACCTTATCGTAACATGAATGCGCTGTCACAAGGCGTTATACTGGGTGTGGACCCATCGTATCATATACAAAACATATGAATTATCTCGAATCTCATAAATCTATTGGTTATTTAGTGAAAGATATCGAAGTATTACTAACAAGGGGTTAGTGGGAGGTCACGTGTTTCGCAACGTCACTCCTTACAATGTATTGAGAGGAATTAACCTCTACCCTGTATTGTTTGACGTATTTTCATAGTTGATGACTTGTGATAGACTAAACATGAATGTTGCATTCTCGTGAGTTTTACTAACTTATACAGGTTTTTTCCCATAACGTAACTCTTTTTTGTGTATAGTAGAAGTATTTTACACGGACCGAAAAAGTACATCTTTAGTCAGTTTAATAAAACCATACGTTGGTATATCACCCAGAAAAAAATACTAAAGTTACTTGAATCGCAAATTTTTAGTAAATAAAAGTATTAGGCGCTCATAGCCCAGTTGCACTCGGTGATTAGAAACAATCATCGAGGGTAAGCAACGATGGCGCGGTCAGTACCTGGATGGGTGACCGCTGGTGGCATGTTACCATGAGCGTCTCCGTGATTCGGAGGTCACGTTAAGCAGTCGGTCCCGGTTGTTATCATACGATAACAGTCGTGAAGCTTAGTTGGAGGCCTTCGGGCGGCTTAAAAACATCCAACGGCAAGATTTACGTAGCCACAACGTATTCTTGCCAGTCCCCAACCCGCACTTGGCCAGCGTGGGGACGTATGGCCTTAACCCTCTCCTGAGAGGAGACCCGAGCCCAGCAGTGGGACATTATGGGTTGTTGTTTAAAAGTATAACGTGGCCAGATTCGTTAGACGCGCAGAAATTTTTTTAGGATGATAGAAGAACGCGGGGATTGCAGTAGCACCGTTCAGAGCAGTGTCAGTCGACTTTACTTCGACATTGTTTGTTTTGATTTGTTGTACTAAGTGTAATATGCGCGAACTTTCCTCCACTACTCCGAAATCTGGCCAAGTTACGTGCCGGTGCCTCATAAGATTATAGTAATGGTCTACTGACTTTTAAACTTTCGCATTTCATGACATAATAATTGTTTTCACGGGAATTAAAGCCGTCACTCATTAAAAGGTATTACATACCTCTGATTTGCCTGACGTTTCGACCAGGTTGCATTGGCCGTGGTCACAGGATGAGTCTGACTTAAGTAAGTGATCGCCTTAATTCCCGTGTAAATAATTATTAAGCAATGGTCTACTTATGAAACACGGTTTCGTAATGTAGAATAATAGTACAAGAGTAATTTTAAATAAACTTGGCACACATACTAGTGTATTTTAGAGTTGGCAATAATCGTATAAACAGCAAATTTACGTCAACTTTAAATGTATCTCCATTACTGAAAAAAAAGTATCTCATTAATATACCTTTTAAAAATATGTTTTGATCTTTTCTTTAAAAGTAAATAGCTGGAATGAACAAAAATGTTTTACAATCTTATATGTAGAAATAAACACTTCCTACACGGCTGGTCCAGTGGTTTAAGCGGTCTCCACGCCACTTTCTACTGCGCCAAGTGTTGTGGGTTCAAATCCTACATGGAACAACACTTTATGTGATCTATTAGTTGTCGGTTTGAGTATGGGTGTTCTTTGTGTCCGTTTCATGTATGTTAGTAAAATCCCTGCGACACTGGATGTATATTCCTAATGTGGGAGTTGGCTTTTTAAAAGAAAGAAAAGAAACGATAAGTCTCACGTTTTCATTAATTTTTACCTATAATTTACATTTAATGTTTCACGTTTGCGACTTGAATAACGCACGAATTGCTTTTTACGATCTTTGTTGAGGACTCAAAAGGGATTTTAAATACTTACTTAATCAACAACAACACAGCATGCTGTTTTTGATGAATGTGTTAATTACTATTTCGTAATTATTTCACAAATAGGACGCCCTATACGAATCACTTGTTACGTCCCCATTCCACGGTACTAATAGAATATTATGCTACTCCACAGTTTACATTTTTATAATAAATTTGTGATATTTCAAAAAATATTTTATTATTATTAAATATAACTACTAAACTCATTCTTTTTCATTGTGTATTAGTAACATTCTATATTTATTTCCTATTATTTTTCACAACGAAAAATTCAAATTCTCCGAAACAGTTTTATAATAGTAAATAATATAAAAAAATATTATAATTAAAAAAATCCTGTGATCGATTTTAAATTGAAAATAAGAATGTATCTTTATTGGCTTAATATCTCTTAATGTGTACCGACATACATACACATATCACACTTTTACACATTAACGAATTGACACCCGATATCTTGGTAGAATATTATACATATATGTATGCACGTGTACTTATGTGGTTATATAAGTATACCTAAGTACATTTAACGCGATAGTGTATACGAGTTAGGCAGTTAGTAGTCAACACACGACTGTAAGTAGATTTACATGTCCCAAGCACGTGAGGCTATTTTGAATTTTACTCAGATTGCTCTCCTCTCTGCTTAAGACAAACTTTTTGGAAAGGGACGTGTTGGATGAAATCTAATGATTTATACACATAAAAATGTTCTGAAATTCATCTCTCTAACAAGCTTCCTTCAAGTCTTTTATGTTTCTCATAAAATGTTTTGTGGAATAAAATCTTATAAGTTTGTAAGAGAACAACGTAGGTAAAGCGATTATAAATCATTTTTAAATTTAAGTTTGGATTGTAGGAGTGGAATCAATAAAAAAAAACAACAAAAAATATATGGGTTTCGCACACAAAAATATAAAAGAACTTTTAAAACACGACTTTGTTAGTTTTGACCAAGGGATTGAGGTAGCTAGAGTCCAAATCCACCACGGGTTTTAGTTCTGGTTGCGTAACTAGTACCCGAGTAAATGACGCAACTTACTCAGCCAAATATAACTGTTTGCTTATCAATGGTTTTCCATGAGTTTGTGCTATCAGCCGAGCCGGCTTATAAATGCAAGCAAAGCATCGATTTTCCTACTGTTAAATTTACTTTCAAGGAAAAGCTATTTGCAAAGATCGTATGCATTGACAATCTTTATCTACATCTATCCATAATTCCACACTATATGGAACATCTTATGAGCCATAGTAGTAGAATAGAAATATTATTTTATTAAAAAAATTAAGCTTATAAAACTGCAGACATTAATTAAGGTAAACTGAATGCACCCAACAGATTTTATCACTTTTATTGCATTAATTTCAATACAATATATTAAAGTGTTTGATGGCCATTAAGTTTTATCTGCCGCTGCAGATAAGTTCATGGCGTGTTTATGTCGCGGCGAGATCGATTGGAGGCCTTTGCCGCAAGGTTGTGTGATAAGATAATTTTATTGATCGGATAATTATGTTCTTACAAAATATATTTGGTTTATGTTAAGTTGCCAGGTTCGTCGTCAAGTCCTAATCTTATATATTACTGTGAAGTGATAATTTAGAAACAATACCTGCAGGTACATAAACTCATATATATATATATATATATTTATAGAATAGGGGCCAAACGAGCAGATGTGCCGCCTGATGGTAAGCAATTACCACCGCCCATCGACACCCGCAACACCAGAAGTGTCCAAGTGCGTTGCCAGATGGCAACTTTTGGGGAGGAGGAGGGGGATTGGGGGATGGGTTGGGATATGGGCCTCCGGTATCCTCACTCACTCGGTGAAACGCAGCGCAAGCGCTGTTTCATACCGGTTTTCTATGAGGCCGTGGTATCACTCCGATCGAGTCGGCCCATTCGTGCCGAAGCGTGGCTCTCCCACATTTTTTTNTTTGGGGAGGAGGAGGGGGATTGGGGGATGGGTTGGGATATGGGCCTCCGGTATCCTCACTCACTCGGTGAAACGCAGCGCAAGCGCTGTTTCATACCGGTTTTCTATGAGGCCGTGGTATCACTCCGATCGAGTCGGCCCATTCGTGCCGAAGCGTGGCTCTCCCACATTTTTTTAGACATTACAATGGCAATGTCTAAAAAAATAAAAAAATCCACAAATTGCTTTTTATATTTCAACTTATTTCTTTTTGAAATGAAGATTGACTACGTGAGTCCTTATTTCCGAACTTAATATCTTTTTTTTATATTCTTATTTGTTTAGAAAGTTTGTACAAATCTTTCAATTATATGCGTGCGTCTGATGTTACATTTAAATAAGTGTCTGTCTACTACTTTCGTTCGTGAACAAGTAATAATTGGTTTTCTCTAAGCGCATTAGATCAATAATATTCCTTTGCTGGAATGTTTTATGGGAAATAAATTAACTCTATTAAAAAAGGAGTGGAAATAGTTTTGTGTATTTTTACAGAAGTTGATGTATGTTTAAATACTAGAGTGTCGAAATGTTTGCTTATATATTAAAATAAAAACATTTAAACCAATTCGTAGGTTACAGAAAAAAAATGGCGGATGGTATGAAATAAAATATGGGTATTATAAATATACTTATATATGTCTTTATTATATATACAATGTGATGTGTGTGTATACACAAAGTGAAAAACATAACAATATACAGCATACATTAGTAGGTATTAAAAATTAAGTTGATATTTTCCTTCATTATGAAGTATTCAGCATTACCACAATAATTATTAATTTGTTAATAAAATAAATAAAGGAATATGGAAAACATATAAATAAATATATAAATTATTTATATTGACTGCCTTGGTGGCGAAGCGGTAGCGTATGCCACTGCTGTTCTTGAGGTCTCGGGTCCGGTTCACGGGTCGGATCAAATGTTTGTATGATCTACAAATGTTTGTTTCGGAATTAGGGTGTTTTCTATGTGTGGAGGAACGGGTTACATATTACCCCAACTCAAAGGGAGGATCCTCCGACCAGGCGAGGTTATCATGCCTTGCGGGCTACTGCCCGACGGTTGAAGTTGGGAAGTTATATATATATATATGTTAATCGGCGCGAGAACTTCTATTGCGCGATTGGTAGTTTCTTAGTTTTCTTCGGTGCTCCGTAGTTCGATGTTTCTTCGGTAGGTGGCGCTGTCATATATTTTTATGTTGACGCTGTATGTGGAAGTTGCCACATCACTCCTCTCCAAGATCGCAGGTCGATATCTGGATGAGTCAGCTGTCTGTGCTCTGTTGCGGAGCTTGCCAGTGCCAGGATTGAATAGTTCCAGTGAGTCGGAACTGAGTGCCGCAAGTTCCAGTGAGTCGGAACTGAATGCCGCTAGTCTCAGTGAGTCGGGGCTGAAGTCCGCTGACCCCTGTGAGTCAGGACCGCATGCGGTGCGCGGTGTTGTGGTGAGGTCCCCAGTGAGTCGGGGCGATTGCTGCGTAGTGGCTGGCTGCTGCATAGACGGGAGAGAAATGCTCTGCTTACATGGACCGAAGTTGCAGTGTGCTNGTCGGAACTGAGTGCCGCAAGTTCCAGTGAGTCGGAACTGAATGCCGCTAGTCTCAGTGAGTCGGGGCTGAAGTCCGCTGACCCCTGTGAGTCAGGACCGCATGCGGTGCGCGGTGTTGTGGTGAGGTCCCCAGTGAGTCGGGGCGATTGCTGCGTAGTGGCTGGCTGCTGCATAGACGGGAGAGAAATGCTCTGCTTACATGGACCGAAGTTGCAGTGTGCTGTGCCTAGACACTGTTGAGGCCATAGGGATAAACCAGGCTGGAGCGGTCGCTTCCTGCATGTGGTGTATCCCTGTTGAGGCCGAGGTTGCTGGCTGGCTTAGACTTGCTGTGGGAATGAACGTGATGGTGGCACGGTGATGCTGCTGCTGTTGATTTGCTCCTTCAAAGGCTGCCTCCAATCACGTCGGGGTCACCACTGTGGAGGAACGGGTCACATATTTCCCCAACTCAAAGGGAGGATCCTCCGACCAGGCGAGGTGATCATGACTGGCGAGCCACTGCCCGACGGTTGATGTTGGGAAGTTGTATATATATGTTAATCGGCGCGAGAACTTCTATTGCGTGATGTAGGATTGGTAGTTTCTTAGTTTTCTTCGTTGTTTCGTAGTTCGATGTTTCTTCGGTAGATGGCGCTGTCATATATTTTTATGTTAACGCTGTATGTGAAAGTCGCCACATATGTATGATACGTATGTATTTACGAAAAAGTATACCCGTATATATGTATCCATAATACATCCCCTGCCTAGTTTAGGACTAGATGGCATTGTGTGTTAGATGTCCGAAATATTTATTTATTTATTTAAATACAGGATACTAATTTTAGCCTATGGCCCCGATCACGTATATATCGGTTATCACAATAAAGAGTAGTCTATGTCCTTCCTTAAGAACTAAAGTATCTGTATGCCAAATTCCATTGAAATTGGTGCAGCGGCTTGGCTACGAAAGTGACAGACAGAGTTCGAATTTATTTATATCTATGTTCCATTGGTATCGAGTACAGGCAAGCTATCAGTAGTTAAGGAACCAGAGAGGCCCGGCTCTTTGTATCAGGTCCTTAGGTGAGCCCCTGAAGCCTCTATTTATAGTTATTATAAAGTATTTAGGGAGTCAAAAGGCTGCTTAAGGAGATGGAAAGAGAGATAGGGGGTGGGTTTGGGGTATGGGCCTCCGGTATCCTCACTCATTCGGTAAAACACCGTGGAAACGCTGTTACATACCGGCTTTCTGTGAGGCCGTGGTATCACTTCGATTGGATCGGCCCATTCATGCCGAAGCGTGGCTCGCCAACGGTGATAGTTACAAGAGTAAACATAAAGCTTTCTTGTTAGAAATCATCAAGCAGATTAACGTTTCAGAATACGTAAGCTCATCAAAACGTTATTAAGAATAATTTATACATACGGTAATCATAATATTAACTTGGTAATGAACTCGCACGGTATTAGATGAGTTCCGCTTTGTTACAATATGTCGGTAGCTAAATATGGCGAGACGGAACTCGTAATTACGCTTTCCTGGATACGAATAAAAATATCTGTATGAATTTGCAGAGTTCAAATATGTCCGTAATGTTATTATATGCGTACATGTAATATGAATACGTTCGATTTGTATAAATTAAGTTCATTTGTGGTCTTCTGTTATTAGTGATAGGATACGAAATACAAACAAAAATAAATATAATGTTTAGTTTTCTGTCTTGCTTGAAAAATATTATCATACGGATAGTATTTCTTTCAAGCGCTGTCATAATGCCAGGCTCTGGAATTGCTTTCTTTATGAGATTTCTGATCTGTTTCTTCTTCTGTTAATTCTGTTAATATTAATGAGCTAACATACCTATTTGCATGTATGTAGATAATTAAAAGTATATGTTCATTATAATTTGAGATTAGACAAGCGTCTAATAATCCTTTTATACCTTTCAAACTCAAAGTTCATCCTTTGTCATATTTATGTTCTTTTTTTTGTATGGCCCTGCCAAAATGACTCTACTCTTCCTAATGGAATACATAAGCAGAATCCAACCATACTCATCGAAAACGCAGACAATGCAGCATAGTTACCCACACCATAGCGGCCTAGTGATGCTGGTGCATCATTGGGTCTTAAGTCTCGCACTCGCCAACGAAACATGACAGCACGAACGCTGTCATTTTATGTTGATTTTCTGTCCGAGGGTAGTCCGCCCCGGTTGAGTCGATGAGCTGAAATCAGGAAATCAGCGTGGCTCTACTACCTTGTGATATGTCACGTCTTATCACATCACATAAACGGAGCTGTTCTACTACTGGCCACAAACCATGCTGAAAACACAGGTGGTTATACCATATATACATAAATATATGTATATTTTTTTCTCTTTGCAATCCTATTGTCCTGCTCTATCTGTTCCGTTAGTCGGCTCTTAGGTCACCCATGGAATAACGGTGCTAACATTTTGTATCCTTAATTCGTCGTATACAGATAGTGTCATAGTTATGTAAGTATACACGGATGAAATATATGAATGAGTTGCCAATTTAGACAAATTATTAATTATGTGTTTGAATGTACCTACGCCATTTTTTTTCTAATTAATAGAACTTGAACAAAGATACAATCTTTACTAATTAAAACTTCTCTCTAAAAAAATATAATACATAGAGGGAGAAATCTATACAAATAAATTATATTGAAGTGTCTGTTTGCCTGTAGCTTCCCCCCGCGGTGAACACCGCAGTCTTAAGATTGTTATAAACAAACGTCATATGCATTGATCGTACAGCAATAGTCCATTCAAAGGTAGAAAAAACAGTTGCGATAAAAATGCGGTAAATTTAACTATAATTAATTAGGGCTCCATTTGCGTGCGGTGCCAATAGCCTTATCTTTCCGTAGGAAGAGTCAACACAGCCAAATGGGTTAGCAAGTTGATAATGTGTACCTTATCTGTCTATCGCTTAGGTTCAATATTGATGACTTGGTAATATGTAATAGCTAGAATACGACTCAGGAATATGAACAAGTTCAACAGTTTTATTATCTAGGAAATCGACTACTAGAAAGTACGTTTAGTATTGGAAGTTTTCAACTGATTAATTTCACTGCGGGTTCAAAGATAGTTTAATTTTTCCTTGGACTCACCGAGTGTCATGAATCGATTTGTTTGCAGGTTAATACTGTTCCTGATCCTGGTGTACAGGAGTTACAGAGAGTGTATAGGCGGGACAACTTCCATAAAATCTAAAAGTACTGGTAAACTTTAAACATTTAAAATAAAGTTTACTTATACGGAGTTATTTTATTACTTTATGCACTAATACATGCATCGGCGGACTTTCTATAAAAATAAATAAAATTTGAGTGTCTATTCGTAGTATTAAAATAGCAGCTTTTTAGTAAATGCACGTATACACGGGTACATGAAATACCTATCATCATCATCATCATCATCAGCCTATCGCAGTCCGCTGCTGGACATAGACCAATTTCACGCCACTTAGTTCGATCTATGGCTTCTCGCATCCAGCTCCTGCCAGCCGTCTTGCGCAAATCATCGCTCCACCTGGCTTGTGGACGTCCTACACTACGAAAATAAATACCTATATCAAAAAATATTTTTTTTACAATTTTTGTCTGTCTGTCACACCGTCTGTCAGTCTGCCTGTTTGTTCCAGCTTATCTCTGGAACGGCTTGACTGATTGGCTTGGCAGATACCTGGTGATATAAGGAGTAGCTTAGGCTACTTTTTTAGACTACTACTTGGCGTTACCCGAGGTTACTGTTGTACCGCGGGTAACACCGCGGAACTCAGCTAGTGAAATATAAAATAGAATTTCGTACCTTGCTTTTTAAGAAAGTATAACTCATGCAGCAGAATATATCTATACAATCACACATGAAATAGACACAAAGAACATTCAGACTCCGATCAACAATTTGCTGATTACTGTGAGCTATTTATGAATAACTTTCTAACGAGAAACATTTTGTAACCTTATTTCTCACACAAACTCTTCTAAATATTGTCTCCAACTTCTTAGAATACTACTATAAAATATCGACTTCAAACATCTTACGTCTAACATATAATATAATACGACAAACATAACGGAAACATATTACCTCGAAGTAATAGTTCTTCACATTTGTACGACTTCAATACATCATTATACAGTTATGGCATCAATATTCAGTATTAAAAGCTGCATAGTTTGCCATATGTGTTAACGTGCAGTCGTTAACCACACCAACGCACTTAGTTTAAAGGTTAACTATATAAAAGTCGAATACTATCGCAAACATTTGACATTGAATCGATTGTATCAATTTTGACAGTAATTCAATTTGAATTTTCCGACTCACAAACATTTGAATTCATATTGTCAAGCTTTATAAACGACTTAATTTGAAAGCACATAAGAAACAAAATCCAGTAAATCGAAAACTAAAATAAAGCTTGAGAATAGCAAATTTAAGTTTGTTGATTCGAATGTAACAAATATCGATCGTCCAATAGATAGCCCTAGCAGTTGTTGAATTGATATAGACATGGCGCTTTGATTACTCGATTCAATCGAACTCGTATAAGCACTTGGATCTCTGATGCCGCAAACCATGTTGTGGATTGTGGTAATGTCCGATACCTATCTTTGTCGGCTGGCCTGTCGAATCGACAATCACTCGAGTATAACACATTACGAATTCATGTTAGGCAATGGATATAACTTGTTACATTACATACTCTATAACTATAGTATTACCATCTTTACAATGTTAGGACAGTAAACGATCTCATGTTCCATCTGTTGGTAAACGGTAGTCAACATTATTGAATAAAAATTGGAACGGAGTAAAGGCACTTGAAAGACCTCATCAATGTCACGGATAGGATTGTAACTTTAATGTTCTCGACATAACAAAGATGAAGGAGGATAACCCTAATGTTACCATACTAATCCACTTTTTTTTTTATATAGTAGGGTGCAAACGAGCACACGTATCGCCCATGGAAACCCGTAGCACCAGAGGCATCACATGTGCGTTGCCGGCCTTTGGGGGATGGGAAGGGGAAGGGAGCTCACTCGGGAAACACGTCGTAAGCGCTCTCCCTGCGCGCCAGGCCCGGGAACGGGCCAGGTACCGCAGACGACTCAGGCGCCGGAGATCACTAAATGATCTTCGTCCTCCATAAGCGCAAGCCTGAGGGTGACAGGTGAGGGCACCTATCACCCTAGCAGAAGCAGGCCGGGCCCAGGAGGGGGCCACCTACAAACAGTGGGTCCCCGAGGTACGTCGGGGTCCCAGGGATTTCTATTCGAGGGTACACCTAGTTTTCCGGCTTCTAGTACCCGAGATGGTGTGGTACGGTGCCGACATAACCACCACTCGGAGGCACGGAGGGGATTTCCGCAAAAAAGGGTACCCTCGCGGTGTGATCGTGTAGAGAGGTTTATTCTTCTTTGTATGAAGTATTCCAATTCCAATCTATATAAACCCAAAGGCTATAGATCATTAATAAGTTATTCTATGTTGATACAAGTTATATAAGTCTGTTAAAAGTTAAAATTGACTATTTTGATGCTTACATCAAAATAATAAATTTCTATCCAGTCGTAACAGACTGCGGCTGGTGTGACAAGGAAACATTTTTCCTTAGCATAGATACATGCATGTCATTTACATAGCGATGATATAAAACGTAAATCATTGCGTAATCGTATCACGTGTTGCCCAAGTTCAACCTGTGAAAGACTTTAATAGACTGAACAATGTACCCCAAGTGGAACTTAAACCGGCAGTATATTTCATCCCGGCTGCCTAAATTTGAAAGTTCAAATAAATTGAACAATTCCATTACCGAGTACATACCGCTAGGTTAAGAAAAACTTTTGGGTATCAGTCAATGTACTTGAAACCGTTCAAATCTTTCTAAAACCAGTTATTTTAAATTGTGATCGAAGAAGGAGTTCCGTAGTTGATTGTTTGGACGTTTTGACAGCTGACCATGCTCGTTACCACTGTCGTCGTGAAAGGCATCAGTAATCTAAATGCATGGCTAATTGAATACAAAAGAAGTGATAACTGTGGAATGCACTTTATGGAGCCGCGTTGTGTAATAAAATACTGGCTAAAGTTTGAGTTATTCAACTTATCATCGCGCCCGTTATCATATTTGCGCCTTGTTCCATTCTTTTGTTTAGAAAGGTTATCTCTACTGCCTACACTTCACGCTACGCCACACCTACACTAAGCTATAAATGACACTAAAACATTATAATATATGCACACGTTTACTATTAACACTGGACATTAAAAATACACAATTTAGAATACGGGAAATAACGATAAACGTACGTATGACATGCATATGTATATGATGTATGATATGCATGTGTATGTAAGTAGATAACTTTCGTGACCACGCTTCGGGTAGTATAATCTTTCACTTTCCTTTTCTTCGATACTATGTTATATCAGCAAATATTATATGATAACAAACACGTAACATGGAGGTAATAGGAAGATATTCTCTTTTAAGTGACTGTAGTATAAGCGGTCTGGTCAGCGTTGCTGGCTAAAACCTATTTTGGTGAGAGGCCTGTGTTCAGCAATGGATTATAAAAGGTTGTTGATATGAAGTGAAGGGGCCTGGTTAAAAATCAACGCTATTTACAGACAAAATTACTAAATAAGGCATCAAGTCCGAAACCTAAAACACACACAAATGTTGTTACTTACTGCTTTATATTGTTTGTATGATAAAATGGTTACATTTGCTTTTTAATTTCTTTTTCTAGGTAATTGAAACATTACAAACCTCAAAGTAAAGTTAAATCCTCAATAAAATTACAAAATGGAAGTAAAACTTTAAATTTAGCAACTGTAAAGTTTCTTCAAACTTATTAAGATTTCTCAGAACCTGACTAAATATCCCGCCTTTTTGGAGATACAAGTAATGTATACTGCACATATTTTTATAAGTAATTTTAATGCAATGCAAATTTATAAATGATGCGTAAAATTGAGGGCTACCTTTATTAGTTGCATGACGTTCAAAAAAGGTGAAATATTTAAGTTTAATGTATGGTTTTAACATTTTATAATACTTGGTTTTTGATAGCCTTTAATTATTAATCATAACAAAGTAAATCAATTTGTATTCACAATTGCTGCTTTAAAGTTGCGTTTAAATATTTTTGATTAAACTTCTGTTATTATTTGTAATTTTAATTTTAAACATTACGTATTCCGTACTTTGTCTTTAAAGGTACATATTATGAAGATATCAATATAAATTTCATATTTAAGTTTTAGGAAAATGCTTGGAAAGGAGGCAGGGAGGGACAATCAGACACGATCCTCATGTTTTATTTTCTTGTAAATACACCTAGGCAGAGAGGATTGAGTAGACTTTTTAATACAGAACAATTTCATTTAAGCTTATTACAAAAGTATTTCATGAAATTTTGTAAAAACTCTCAAAAAGTCAAGGCTTAACTACTCGATAAAAAATAATTGCCGATCGTTGACTCGTGTTGGAATAAGTAATGAAGATCGTTCCTGAAGCTAATTCCCAGGTATCATAGTGACAAAGAGGACCATGGGATGCCTGAGGCGTGGTACAAGACTCCTGTCTCCTGCAGTTAATGACGTCATTAAATATGAACCGAGGTGCGCCGAGCTATTCCGAGGTATACGCGTATATCCTTTTTGTAAGACACACTCAGGCTGGGTTGGATCATATTCATAAGATAGCTTTAGAATTACAGTACGGAATAAATGAAACATATGTTATGTTCCCATTTCTTACATAAATTTTAGTGAAAGAAATTCAATAAATTAAGGAATGCAATGTATGATCGATTCGAAATCTGGTTAATTCAACTTTTTTAGGTTCCCCCTTTATTAAGCAGAAACAGTATTAATAAAAAAATATAAATTTCATTTATCTTATTTTCCATTGTTATAAAAATGTTTGTCAGTAAAAGACTGCACGAAAGACGTACCTACGGGTTCAAGAGGACACCTTACTGCTTCTTTTTTCGAGGGGTTGTGGATTTGGTCCGTATGTGAGACAACACTGTGTGATCCATGAAATGTTATTCCGTATTTGAATGTTTTTTATGTTCGTTTCATGAATCTTGAATATACTCTGCGTCGCGATATCGCATATGTATTTTTAACGCCGGAGTTTTTTTAAAGTTTTCATAAATGCCATGTCGAGATTTAAAAAATAAGAAGTCATTCGTGTTCACAACTTGATTTCATACGCACCGACACAGAATTTCCGTAGAGGATGCTCTAATTGAGGCATTATTGTCTATAAAGTGCGCTTACTACCGCAATTAAAGACCGACTCATTCACGTAATGAGTCTCAAAAATAACCTAGAGTTCTTAAGTCATTTTGATGAAGTTACAGGTAGAAGTTTATAATGCAACGATTGCATCATTTAAAACAACGTTATTTTAATATAATCGTTTTTATAGTATAATTTTCATGTAAACTGTATTTAGGAAAATTTAATTATTTATCTTACTAATTAAGCGCATTATTGATATTCAAAATTTACCAATCAACGAAGACTGCGCCAAACCATAACGATCTATTAATACTGTATCGTAAAATAAAACTTTCTGTGCCGTTTAGTTGATATTTTTACAATTACAAATTTCCAATATCACTGTTTGGCCAGCGTGCACTTGGCACACACGCTAACGTGCTACAAAGCGTGGTCAACGGATATTACTTTTGTGTTAGAGAGACATTGACTCTAAGCCTTTCCTTAACGTAATTATATTTAATAAATATGTATGCTATATTATGTTGGCAATGTAAATGTCATTGACTTGTTTGGCTTTTACCATTGAGCAACACAGGCCAATGAACGGAGGGGAGTAGCCATGTCGTCTTTTCCCGATGCAAAACACATACACATTTTAGACTCACATACAAAAGCAATCATCTGTCACTGTAAATTATTCAGAATTTCACGCACATATGCATACATTGTGTTATAACAGTGTAACGCATAGGCCCATTTGGGCCTTTATTTTAACAGAGGAGAAGCCTGCATATGGCTACTCTGTACCGTGTTGCTCTATAGTTTTTACACATTCGAATAAATGCATCTTGTCACATCGGCGCGACGTTAGATAAAATGCATTCTGCTGTTTTCAGCCTTCATTATGAATTGTTACATTTGTCGTACTAACCACGCACAAACATTGTTAAGACAAAAGTCCCTTGAAAAAGCGGCCAGACTAACATTTGTTGACACGAGAAAGTATCTTTACAGTTTAGAAGGAATATACTAAACTGGCACTCGTTACCAAGTGAATATTGAAACGGGAAAATGTTCGAAGAACAATTACTTAGCCCTATTAGACACGTCACGGTTCAAATATATGCTGTTTGTAGGTCTAAACAACTTTCATAGGATTAAATAATTTATATCACGACTCTTCTTAAGTACGGTGTCAATTAATAATTTGAGAGACTATAATGGTTTGACCGAATAGAAAAAATGGATTATAGAAGATTCACGAAAAGAATATATAGACCGAATGTGTAGAGAAGTGTATTAAAATTTATCGCCCAAAGTGGTGAAGAAGGGCTGTCTCTAATACACTAAGAACTGGCGAGCATAAATGCAGCGATTGATGAATAAATAGATATATAATACTTTATCTGTACACCAAGGTTTACACACAACATACAATCCTAAAAATTAACAAAAAAGGAAAAAAGAAAATGTGATGTACAAAGGCGGCCTTATTGCTCATAGCCATTTCTTCCAGACAACCTTTGGATGGACAAGTTTCATTCAAAGCTGGTGCAGGGTATTTAAGTATGAGAAAATAAAAGTTTTGACGTGTATAACAGAGATATTACAAATTTTATGAATAATGATATGAAATAATAATAATACTATAAAATAAACAAAAAGAAAAAAATTAAATAAAATACTATACAAACATACTCATATGCATATATGTAATATATATAAATGTTAACCTACTTACTATAAACTATAAACGTTAGTTTCAAATTACGAGAGACACCAGCCGGGAAGAGCCACGCTTCGGTACGAATGGGCCGGCTCGACTGGGGTGATACCACGGCCGCACAGAAAACCGATGTGAAACAGCACTTGCGCTGTGTTTCTCCGAGTGAGTGTGGATACCAGAGGCCCATACTCCATCTCCTCCCCTTAAACCCTTCCCCATCCCTCAAAGGCCGGCAGCGTACTTGTGATGCCTCTGGTATTGCGGGTATCCGTGGGCGGAGGTTATCGCTTACCATCAGGCGATACGTTTGCCCCTAATCTATAAAAAAGCAAAAGAGGTGTCTCAGTACTGTCTCTGCTTCCCCCTCTTGGAAATAGGCGTAGCATAACGTATGATGATATGTAGATACTATAATAACACTTTAGTGCCTTGCACTAAGTTGCCTTGCTCGGAAGTATAAGTGAGAGTAAGAGCTATTTCTCCTGATTTCACTATTTTATAAGGCTACGGTGACGACCTTGGCATACTTGAACACTATCCCACGCACTTTCGAGTATGTACCTACGACCTAGAATGGTTGTTACTGAACATTTAATAACTTATTTCTCGTTTCGAGCCACTTGTTGAGGAACCAAACAATGGCAAATGTATCTATTTTATTGTAAAAATACCGATAAAAATGACCGCTGACTAAGCCATCGGGTGTTGAAACAATTTGTAGCACCCATCTTGACATACACACTATAGTGTATCCTTATCTATATACCTACTAAGTATTGATAAATTTTCCTACTACATACATAGTTAAGCAAATTTTACTTTGATTAAAGTTTACCTAAAGGTAAAAATTTTCTATTTAGGTGTTAAAATACCAATAACACCAACTGAAATATAAATAATGTTCTTATTTACTTTGTAAGTAGGTAGAATTAATTAAAAACTAGCTGACCCAGTGAATTTCGTATCACTTTATTTATATTTGTAAATATTTTATGAATTATCAAAAAAAAACTTTTTGCAAGTCCTTGTCAACTTCTCGCAGCGCTGCAGTGTATACAACTAGGCGGACTAAGAGAGAATATAACACTTCATTTTTTAAATTTTTTCTATACAAACCTTGTCCTGATGATAACGAATACATAAAAAAAGAATTATTCAATTTGGTGTAGTCGATCGAAAGTTATGGGCGAACACGCATTTTTGGATATAAAAAATATTACCCTTATCATTTTGGCATATAAAAAATAGATGTTGGCCGATTCTCACACCCACGGTAACAAATATCGCGATACGATCACTTTATATATTAGATATACCTAAATGGAGTATGTTAGAGCATTGATCCTTTATTTAACAACAGTTCATGTATTACGAATTTTCTTTTAAATTTTATATAAATGCGAGTAAAACACCACTATTTTAATAAAATTTCCTAAAGAAGTTATCTTTGGTCATAATGTGTGTTCAACTCTTCTATATTAATGTAACTAGCAGTGATAAGATAGCTATGATAATGAACACTGATTTGTTTTTGGTTTCATTGTACTGAGTGGTCTTATCGCTGACTTCCTACGTTCACCCTATTGTCGAAAGATTATTTAGTGATTCATGTAGTAACGTACCTAGTGAATCACCATGGTAATAATGTAAGACATGGAATGGAACAACGCCTTCACTGGTCTTTTTATTTAATTGAATATCGTATGGCATGCTTATTATACTATCCGTACTTATATTATAAGGTCGAGACTAGCTCTGCTTTTTACGCTTTCACGGCTAAACCGCTGCACTGGCATGGACATATATCAATTCTTGAGGAAGGACATAGACTATTTTTTACCGCGATAATCAACATACATGCGAGCGGAGCCGCGAGAAAATGCTAATGAATTATAAAAATTAAAAGGATTCTAAATATCATAGCTTTGGGATATATTTCACGAGCAGTTCCAAAAAGCACGTTGAGTCCCAAATATTCAACAATTCAACAATTCAACACTCGTGGTCATGAATCAACAAATAAGAGAAAGGGTATGTTTAGTCATCGTGAGGCGAGGGTTACCCGAGTGCCTGTCTCACTTGCCAGTACAAATTCAGATGACTGCCCGCACGTCAATCACAACCACACTTCAATAGCAGCTAATGAAATTTATTAAAATGACGTGTTTTTTTTCACTGACCCACAAAAAATAACAATATAATTGATGACTGTTTTTTCTGTTGCTTATTAATTGAAATCTGACGGCGCTGAAGGCGCTTCGCCTGATATATTGCAAAAAATAAATGCTACAATGATTCGATGTTAAGACGCAAAAAATGCAACCAGTATGCAGTTATCGATAGAAGTGTTGATATATTATTTGAAAATAAAGTGGTTGCAATTTTATTAACAGGTATTATATTATTATATAATGTTTTAGTAATTTATTCAATGTATGTCTTCATATCGTACGTAGTTTTGTGCAAATTTTATACGCAAAAATGATTTATACTATATATGTACACTTAGCAATTTGACGTTTTCAAGTTTTCACTTGTGAATATTATTATAAGTTTAAATAAAAAATATACCAATGTTGAGTACCTGAGTGTTTGAGTACCATGGTTTTATTAAATCTATTCAACTATTTGCTCGTCTATCTGTGCAAATGCAATAAAAATTGAGATTTAGTTCCCAAGGTCTTATACACGCAAATTAAATAGAAGTCTGTGGGCGTTTATTATTGAGTTTTATGAACTTATTTAACAAATCACGCTGTACTGTTTTCTTTTATTTGCTAGAAAAAAAAGTTAAAAATTGTTTATGTTACAAAATGTTACTTATTTTAGAAAAGACGCCACTCTTCTTTAAAGTAAGCTGTCAATTATTGCAATTTACTCCAACGGCGTCAAAGTACAGCCCGTGACTGATTCATTCTACTGACCATGAGCTTGTGTTTGCCCAATGCTGAAGTAAGCCTGAAAACGTTCGTAGAAGCATGCACGTTTGTTTTAGTAGCAATACCAGCATATGAAGATGCTGTTTTTGTTGCACACAGTACCGAAAATGGGGTCGGGTTTATAAAGTATTACGGAGAGTTAAATATGTTTAATAATTAATGTATTGTCACCTGACTCTAATAATTATTGTTACGTTTTTTAGACGTCATTTCACCGGGGTTTGTGTTTAATCTGATTACAAGAGTTTCAATGTCCTCTCCACTGTTTCGTTAGTGTCATGCCATCAGTAATCGTTTGTTTAAATACGTTTGTTTGAGAGAGATGAGAAAAATAACAGCAGTTTAATGTGCGTATTAACTGTAAAAAAAAAATTTAATTGCCGAAGGAATATAAAGGTGGACCCAAAATACATATGATATATGTGAAGGACATGAACGTGTTTATCCTTAGCTGTGCATATTAATATTTTCAAGCCCACTTGGTGTTGGAAATCAACTGACATAATAAGAATTTATATAAACTGTAGCCTCATACAATAAAACAGCCTCTAAGTATTTGCTGTTAGTATTTATGACTCCGTGTTAATATTCTAACAATTTATATTAACAGCGAGGTTGAAGGTTTCTCGGCAAATATGTATGTTACAGCTAATATTCGTAAAGTACAATACAGGCATTAATAACGTGGATAATATGTTTGTGTGAATGTTCGATTTTCTTTTTTTATTAAGTTATTCATTAATGTGTTGGCATTCTTAGTAAACTAAGAAAGTTACTAAAATACATTTGCTCTGTATGTGGTATTTTACGACGTTGTTAGTTTATATGATTTTTCATACTTTGAGACTTTTAAAAAAATAATCCGGTGACCCTGATGTTGGATATTTTTTATAGAATAATAAGATTGACTCTTAATTGTTTAATCTACACTCATATTATACTTAAGAGTGTGTTAGTTGAACGGGTTATTTTCAGGAAGTACTGATTCAAAATGAATTTTTTTAGCGATAGACTGCCCACAATCCTCCACATCGCACTACCACCAAAAGGAATCAAGAAGAAGTAAAAAAAAACTGATAAAAAACGGAGAAAATCAAGATATGCAAACAAAGTTGCGCTAGTCAGCTAATTCCCGAATATGAATGTAGCTATCTTATAATTTTAAACGAGAAATTCTTGTAAATATATATAAGAATACCGAGCAAAGCTCGTTCATCCAGGTACTATCATTACATACGTACATATATATACACGTAGGTGACCCGAGGTACTTTGGAGTTCCAGGGTTTTCCTTCCTAGGCTGCACCTGGTTCCCCGGCTCCTAGAAACCCGGCTGGTTGGAGTCCGACATGCCACCAGGAGGTGGTATCCGAGGGGATTTCGGCACGGAAAGAAAAAAAGGAATTATCTTTACAATGTACAAATTTATAGTTTATGAACTGATAGTAATAAGTCGAATTACAAAACACACTACTGTATAAATTAGTGACACTCTTTATTCTAGCTTGAATTTAATTTTCAAAATACCTATATTGTTTTGTTTATCAAACATAAATACAAATTAGTTTATATAACGAATTTGATTTGTACATCGTGTAAACGATTACGCATAAAATGTACGTAACCTTTTAGAAACATTTAGATGATATTGATCAAAAACATAAAATTACAGGTTCACAGTCAGTTTATATATTCCAGGCATTATAACAGATTTACTTTGAAAAGCCGGGAATATCAAAACCACTGTCAAGATATTTCCATACAATCGGTTCAATAATGCAAGAAGTTCTATTAACAAGTTCCGTAATATCAGTTATTGTTTATTTCTCATATTACGACCATTGTGACCTCTGTGTTTCTCTGTAATACAAAGCTATCGATTATTGTAATCGATTGCTTTGTTCTACTAACTTACTAACTTGTATCTTTTTCTTTGAGATGAAAAACAAACAATCAATGTATACTTTTAATTTATAGCAAACAAAAGAGGTATTTCAGAATTGCATTGCAATAACTCTAAAGCAAACTTTTAGGCAGATGATGTGGTAAGCGCGATGGTCACCTTTTATGAATAATTGTCTAATTGAAAAAGTTCCTCTTCATAGTGCGTAGTTTCTCATTAAAATATACAGCCTTTCTATGTTGGAAATTTATTATTTTTAATACTTTAAACAGAACGTATTCTAATTTACTTGCATACTCAGACCAATTAAGAAATAGTTACTTACTTTTTTATTGGTCTGAGAATTTACTCTGAAATAATTTAGAGAAGGCTAATCATCAGATAAATGGTTGTTCTTAAACTGTCTTCTTTGCTGAATTAGTTAAAGTTTTTAACAGAAATGTGAAGTTAATCAATAGATTTATTAGGATTTTATTAACAACATTCTTTTGTGGACTTGGGCCTCTATTTACAAAGAAGGTTCAGGATGTCATTTTAAAAAGTATGTGAATATTTTCCTGATGTTTATAAAACTAAGTATTATTTTTTATGTTAGTAATAGTGTTTTTCAGGTTTTCTAATAACACTTTTGCTATACGCATAACTCTTTATAGCTCTCATGTCAGCCCTTTCTCTTATTAAAGTATCTACGTAGTTGTAACAAGTTTCACACGCGTAGTACAAAGGCAATTTATTATTCAATTTTCAACAAAGAGTTAGGTCAAGACTTTATATTTCAACAGACAGATTGACTTTGGTGGGGCCAATTTTCGCATTATCTATCTATCATCGCATGCGCTTGAGTAGAGTAAAGTTCGCTACGAGTGTTTTAGATAATGACGGCCATCTAAAACACTTGAGTGGATCACGTCATTGGAAATTATGATTAATATCTGACTAGTTAACGGTATCTTGTGAGAGCCTTGACTGGAAATAGTTGTGAGATGTAGGAGAAGAGCTCGTCTTGCCCAGCCACGGATGTACGAGTGCCAGTACGCGCGACGGCCAGGCGGGCTAACGATTTGTTTGCTCTAAGACCGGTCCACGTCGCTACTGCTTCAAATGCATAATTTTTCAATGAGCCTTTTTTTGTTCGTTGTAGACGCTCGGTCTCGCTGACAACTGCGCTTATGGTTCTCTAGATAAGATCACTTTGTGCGCCATTAGCCAAAGTGATTGACGTTGTTAGTTTGTTGTCAGTAATTTTGTTTGAAATTTAGAACGGTCAACGTGCCTTTTTTGTCCATGTGTGTAAAGAGAGCCGTATTGACATGAACGCCTGACTATTGCGAGATGTCCGATAATACACTGTTTCGAAATGAAATAATACAAATTGAATCCACGGGTATAATAACGTTCTATTAAACCGTAATGACAAACTAAAAGGTTTGTCCTATTTATATGATGAAAGGTATTTTTTATGTACACATATTTCATACTATTATAGCCTACTATAAACTGACTTGTCTTTGTGTAGACATATGAAACGTATCTCTGCCTATTGTTACTATTTTACATAGTGTAAAAAAGGATCATTTTATTAAAGTATTTTCTTAGGGGTTTCACTACAACATTATAACTTTTGAAGGTGGACAAAACTATTTTTAATGAGTTCAAAATCAACTGAACCAAATCGTCTCGATTAACAGTAACTAGGTGATAAATAACAAAGCTGTCAAGTGGAGCGTTCAGACAATGAGTCAGGGTAATTATACGGACGACACTTACCAAGTTGCATAACGGCTGCTATCTATCGAATTGTGAAACAGTAAGACAATGAGACACTGGCTTCAGCTGGCCGCTATCGTGACCGGCCAAAACGTGGTACAAATTGCAGACGGTGTGCGATGATTGACGAATGTTATTAAGTCTGTGATTGATTTTGATTTGCGAGTGTATATATGTAGGTTAGACTTATTACTTGAGTAATGATATGATTGATTAAAGTGGATGTGTTGTTAGGACTCTGATTTTTTTGTCTATATTAATATTAGTGTGTTCTAAAAAAACAACTCTAATTAGGGTCAATCTCGTAGTACTCAGTATATTTTTTTTTCTTGATATTATTTCTTACTTCCTCTTCTCCTTTGGATAATCTATCAGAACTAATTTAAATATTAAACTAAATAGTTAAATTAAACTAATTTGAAAATGAGCTTTTAGTATTTTTAAAAATATGTAGCTTAGTATCTTTGCCTGTGGTCTGAAATATTTTACTAGCTATAAATATAAAATAAAAAAAGTTTAACCATGAAATATAAAAAAATAATTACTGTATCAATAGTTCTCTAACATTTGTATGTATAAGGCCTACGTTTCTAACAAATTTCTTTGTAAATACGCTGCCTTGCCTTCATTATTTTATACTTAAAATGCATTTTAATCGTATCACAATTGCAATAAATCTGTTTGGAATAAAATATTAAATATATTACTATAAAATATTCAATTTACAAACCCCTATTTCAATACAAGGCAAAAGTTTATTTATATTAGTATATGTACGTAGCCCATACGAATCCCCAATTTAAATGACCACACCTACGCAAATATTTGCCTCAAAACGCAACACCACCGCCATTTTTTCCACAACATTGTTTATTTTACATTTCCCCCTCGGACCCCGCAACAACCAAACTTTTGGCTAACTGCACCCGAGTGATAACACGACTTCGCTAATCCTAGAGAAGACCGCTCTTTGAAATCTATTCGGTACACAGAAATACTATAGCTGGATGTACTTAGCAAGAATTGCAGTTTTAGTTCAACCAAAAATACTCTAAGAACTTAGTTAATAGTCTTAGTACTAGTCAAGTACATATATGTAAAGCCTTGAAAGTTTAAATCGTGGTAGAGAGAGAAGCTTTATATTATACCTATTGTAATGTGGAGATACCTTTTATTCAGTTAGTCTACGATGTTAGACAAAGAGATGAATGGTATGTCTTAATTCTCCAGCATAGATTGGGGTGGGTACTAAACACAGACAAATAATATACTTGGTTTGAAGTGAATGTAGGTTACGTACTTACAAATAGATATGACGCAATCTTGAGTTCAAGGTTGGCGAAATACTGACTTATATTGGGTTTGTAATAAAATCGTTTGCCAAGAATGGTGACATCATAGAGGTGTTATTTAGTAAGTATTGTTCGTTAATGAAATTGTATTTCATAATGATATTGTTTTTATGTTTATCTCACATTGTCATCAAGACTACTGGTGGGTACTACAATTTAATAATGTCATTAATTGCATTTATTTGGCGTCTGATTATAGATAGTATCCGTTGAAACTGTATTAATCAGTCTCAGATCTTTCTTGATTAAATTTGAATAGGACGTTGAAACGATGTGAATATCGACAGGTTTTAGAAAATACCCAAACTAATTTCTAACACTAAGTAAAATAATATTTTTATAACTGTTATGACTAATACACATCCAATTTAGACTTTAATATGCCAATGACTTGAATAGGTCTAGTAAAATCAGTTACTTTCAGCGACTTATTAGGATAAAAATGGGCACTATATCTCTCACGATTCACAAGGCACTTTGTGTTTTCAATGTCTAGACACGTAAATAAAATTTATGTGTCTGGTACCTGAAAGTACCATCCTATTAGAAAATACATTTTTCTATTTATTTGAAAATATTTTAGCAAGTTAGGATTGCATTTTAAGTATAGACAGTAAAACATACGTTTATACAGCAACAAGGGTAAGTTATAAAAGTTAAGAAAAGCTTATTCAGTATACCGTCGCTTTTATTTAAAACTAGCCGACCCGGTGAACTTTGTACCGCCATTTTTTTCCGCAGGTACTTATTTTCTAAAAATGCAACAGTTTTTTTTTTATTATTTATGCCCGTCCCAGCTTCCCACGGATTGTACATTCGTAGACTAAAACAAAATTACATTTCCGGTTTTTTCATAATTTTCTTTAATGCAATCCTAATCCAGACAATAGCTAATACATAAAAAAGAATTATCCCTCAAGTGGTTCTTCTCGTAGACCAAAGCTAGGGTCTCGGGGTAACTTTTCTAGGCCTATAGCCTGTTTAAGTGATGTTCTACGCCACCTTAACTACAGGTGGGTCATTGGGTTAAGCCCTAAAGGGCCTCTTAATAGCTTCAGGTATTGACGTTTCTTCAGTGCGACCTGTACTTAGCGAGGTCGAGCGCCCGTCAGCCAGCACTAGGTCGGGGGTTGAGGATAGATGGGTATTAGATAGTCCGAGAGTAGTTGCCACGGAGACGAGGTCTCGTGGCTGACAATACCTGTCCGGTGGTCACCGATGGTGGGGCGCGAGCTCTCGCAGGTGGCGAACTTGCGATCCGTCAGCACGCATGAACAGGTTAGCGCTCAGGCGTCCTACAAAGTTGTCCAGGCTCTCCATGCGCCAATGCGCTCCAAGAATTATCCAATTTGGTGCAGTCGATTGGAAGTTATGCGCGTACATACATTTCAGTCATTCACTTTTATTTATATAGACTAGTTGATAATCTTAAAAATACGTGTTTATGTGTGTTTAAGGCAAAAGCGGACATATGTGGTCATCAGGGTTAGCACCCAGTGGGTATCTTAAGAGCTGACTAAGGGATGATCTACTCAAGATAAAGAAAGCTTGAAACAAACCAAATACCAACACATCTGGGCAGCGTCATATAGTAGGTAAAATCATCCTTGCTAAGGAGAGGCTTATGATTAGCAGTGGACTGCCAAAGGCAGATGACGATAAGGAGGGTACTTAAAAAAAAAGTAAGTCTGGGATGTAAATAACAAGAATAATGTGTTGTGTAAAATCCAGGTTGCAAAGCCTAAAAAACATAAAAAAAAACCGTTCTCTAGTCAGTTTCTCTCTCAGTCTTCAGCTTGGAGAAAGCTATCGGAATTTCATCTGTAATAAAAAATACGTTATTTAACACATAAAAGCTATTAAACCACCTCTAATAAATTAGAAAATAAATATGAATTACAAAATGTAGATATGTTATCAGGAGCTTCAATCAAAGTTGCACAAAACGTCGGGGCCTTGCTTCTACAGAAGTCTTCTACTTTTAGTTACATGGTCTAAAAATGTTTACGAAATATAAATTTAAATACTGAGTCTAAAATTAATTCAATAATGTAGATCAAATTAATTCAATGTGATAAATAAAAACAAATACCGATATTTTTAGACTTTGAACTTGACTTTGACTTGACTTCAGGCATTGCACAATTGCACATTGCATCTAAAGAGTTAAAAAATGAGTGAATTTTTAAACTCATTGAGATAATTATCGAGCGAATCTAGGTAGATCCAGCACTATACTAGCGTTGTAGCTCTCTTGGGTTCATTGTCTTTCACTGCCTATCACAATCTTGGACAATTAATATCCATCCGCTTTTAGTCATTTTACTAGTGTTGTTTCTAGCAAACAATATCACAAACAGTAGTTATCATATCGGTTGCATAGTGTACTTTTACACAAAAACATTTGCTTACAATTATTTCCGTGCCATATCTAGGTTATAGAATAAAATCATACAGTCTGTGTCATCGTTCGCATTGACGGGAATCACATAATCCTCACCAATGCGTTTGTGATCATTCACGCTCGACTTCCAGCTTTAACATCGTAATCAAATTTGAATTCTATTTTGTTTGACTGGTTGCTCTCAGAAAAAAAACTGATTGTGTAACGCAAATCTGCTAATTTCCGATTAACGTTATAATTATGTTCATATTTTATTATGACACTGATTGCTTACAGGTTTGGCAAATAGTACAATTCATTTGTCTCCTTTCCTCCTCCGTTTGTTAATTAATTAACAAATTATAATGGTTTTTTAATTTTTAGGAAGTTTTTGTGATAAAATAGTAATCAGGCTTTATTTTACTTTCAACTTCGTACTATCTTATTTGAAATTATGGACTACGACATGCTAAATTAAAAAGTCGCCCCATATTTCGGTCTTTGCATCCACTGAAGGACTATTTCTTTGTATCTATTAACCTCAAACTTAAGTGCATATCTAAATTAAGTATACACATTTCAACTTTGAAGTCAGTATACTATTTTAGATGTTTCGGTTCTGTTTTATCAAAAATTAAGGACAGTAGATATTCAAAGCAGGTTTTTAGTCATAATTGCTATATTTTTCATTAAATTATTCAACGACTTATAAAGTTATTAACCGTTGTGCGTCGTTCAGTAAATGCGAACAAGTTATTATCTTACATCTATCAATGGTATTGCAAATATATTAAATAATGATCCATCTAAACCTGTTTTCATACACGTTATCACCTAATGATTGATCAATGTATGCATGCTGTTTAAACTTGTTGAAGAGTTGTTTAATATTCTTGATGATTTTTTGCATAAATGATTTAACCGTGTCTCTTGTAAAATATATCAAGTACGAAAAATTATTCATCATTTAGTTTATAAGGAATACTCCGAACATTAGTTCAAGTGATGATTATTGGCAGTACAAATAAAAGTTGACAAGTAAACTGATTACGCCAAAAACTTCAATAAACTTTCGTTTTATATCAACTTTTCCTTACTTATATTAGAACAAATGGTTTCCTTGAAGTAGTGTATCAGTCTTTTAATTGAAATTAAAACAATCTATATGATGCTATTAATCAACTTTAATTATATAAAATTTAAAGGTCAAAGGTTTTAATCAATGTCAATAAAATAAAAATATCACACAATTACTACTACATCGCAAAATATTCAAAGTAATTGATAGTAAGTCAATAAAATATAATATAATTAAAATTCAGTGAATAATATGACTTTTCCAGAAGCTATCTCTTGAGACGGTTCTTAGAACGACAAAAAACAGTTAGTAGTGAAATACAGAAATTTAATGCAGTCTATCTACACGACAGCCTTACAACCATAACAACCAAATAATATGTTAGTATTTATAAATTAATTAAAACTCTAACTGCAATAACCGTCTTTAAGATAAACGACTAAATATTTTCTAACAAATAAATAATATAATATGATGACAGAAAACACGAATTTACTGGTTTCATATTTAAATTATGAGTGAGGTTATACAGCGAGGCTTGGACCGTTAAGTTGATTGTAAAGGATATTACTATAATTACAAGGCTGGCTACTGCGATCTATCAACCGCTTCTATTATCCTCCCACAGGAAGTGACGGTGTGGTCCGGGTGCACAAATACCTTGAACCACGCTTATATCGATTATGCTAACTCGATATAGATAGGCTTAATCGCGTATAGGAGATTGTTACAGTGCCAAAGAGGATAACGAATAATTGAATTGGTGAATCTATAATTGTATATTCCCAGTTAGACTATCCTGATTCAAATGGAAACTGTCTAACCTCTTTGATTGCAATATACGACGATTGATAGTGTGTTGAACGTGAGGTGAGTTAGATTTGCAGTGGTTTAAGGGTCGACTCTCGCTTAGTGTAAAAATCATGAGTATGTCTATTCGCATCTATCTGAACAAAAAATCTAAATCAGCTGTGCCTAACTTTGGTCTAGATTTCGATTTATATCGTATCCCAGGATTTATAAATTATAGATGTACACAATCAAGACTTGAATGTCGTCAAATATGTTAATATTCTACGCGTGTCATCAACAAAATTAAATTCAAATTTAAATGTCCGAATATCTTACGCAACAAGAATCAAATACCGACATGTTTTACGACATTTGAGGTCCTTTAAAATGTCACTACTCGTTAATAAAATCAATAGTCAATTCATCATTCTTTATTGTGCTTTTAATAGAGGTAGAGCAGTACAAAAGTAAACTAGTTCCCTAGAACCGATAATTTGAGAAGCCCGCGACAGTAATTTTTGGGGCGGCTATAACTTTTTTCTACACTGGATTGTATCCTGGTTGCGTTGTTTATTTTGTTCCTCATATTAGAGACTTTAATTTACCACATGGCGCTCTTGTCCGACATAAAAAAATAATACCTACATGATTTGACGTAATTTGTGCCGTGTTATGACGAAAGGTTCGTGTGTTTATGAGTAATTTCTCCTCGAGCCGTTATTAACCAGTAACCAGGTTTTTTATTTTTGATAAAAAAGTTAACGAGTATTAGATATGGTCCACGATGTTACATTTCTTAAGTTAATGAAAGGGATGTGAAATAGTTTGAAATCGTAGACTAAAGATGACAAAATATTGTATGTTTTCAAACGCAATATGAACAAGTTTATTGACATAAAAATCATATTTATGTATTAGTAGCAATATGACATTTTTGATGTTCGTATTTATACATATAATGTAATTTTATATTATAACCGAATCGTAGCTATGGTGATGCTTACCTATAGGAGCATTACTCGGGATTAACGACATCTAAAAAATATCAAATTATTAATCCAAATTATTACTTTCTAAAATATTTGCTTAAATTTTATTTATATGTAAACGAGAATATAGTTTATAGCTCGTATCTCAACGTACAGATATGGCATTCTAACCGTCAGCATTAATAAACGATCAAACACTAATCGATTGTGAATAGAAATGGCCTCGAGATATAAGACGTTATATTTGGACGGATGGATTAAGGAAATATTAAATTCTTGAATTTATGTAGCCCCCTTTATAGTTCTGCTAAGCGAATGTTTGGAATATTGATTTCCATTACCCATTTTTCTTTATTAATGACTACCTACCGAAATAGTACGAATTCGGTTAGAATTAAATGGGTCGTAAATTAAATAGTATAGAATGCGTATTAAAGCGAGCTGTGTACGAATACAAATAACCAATTTTCGATGTAGCTATGTAGACGGTGTTCTGAGAAACACGGTAGCGACGTCCACTTCATTATGGGGAATTAAGATGATAATTAGTTAGGTAAGATAGCGTGGCCACTATCAATTATTACATTTTTTGTTCGTTTGTATACCTATTGATTTTATTTTCATGATTTTAGATAGTGGTTGGTGTATTAAATAATTTTTTGACGTTGATGTATGACCTTAATTACTACTTTCGTACACTGGTCAATAAATTAAATGTTTTTAGTTGGAACTTTGAGTCAAGACGAAATAGCTTTGGCTTTTTCATGATCGTAAATATTATCCTGTCACACATAAACTTGGATGTTTACTCAGCCATTGTGGGGTCAAAGTTAATTTATTTCTTTACGGCACAAGTTTTGCTAAACTACTTTAAAATATTCCGTACTCTTTCTGTTTAGGAATATTACACAGTATTGTCACTCGTTCATAAAGTAAACAGCTTTTTGTTTAAGAAAATTTGCGCTTAGGAACGTATTTAAAATTGCGCCTGAAGAGTTAGGTGACTCGTTTTAAAACAATTGCTCATGTACATGCTTTATTAGTTTTTATTCTTAGGTTTTGCAAATGTTAAACCAAGTATAAAACTAGATTTATGGTAAAGAAGATACTAGTTTTAAGGGTAAAAGTAATCGCTTCAGAAATGACTAAAATGTCACCTAAAATATATACAAAGTATTGAATCTTTTTGTTTAATTCACATGATCAGACTCTAAGTATAAAACTATTTGTACATAGATACCTACCTCTCCCTCTACCGTAAAAAGCCATGCTTCGGCACACATGGGCCGGCTCGACCGGAGTCCTCCACGGCCTCCAGAAAACCGGTGCGAAACTCGCTTACCATCAGGCGATAGGTCTGCTCTTTTGCCCCCTACTCAATAAAATTAAGTGAATCCTACAATTAAAGATTAATATCAATAAAATTAATATTTCGAGTGCACGGTTGATCAAGTAGTTTAGGTAAGTTTAATCTATCTGCAGTTGAGATTATTCTGAAACAAACATTCAAGTACTTTATGGATTCTGCTGTTTTTGTATTTAACTGCACGGTTGGCCTAGTGGTTTAAGCGATAACCCCCTGTCCCCGCAGGGGGGGAGCGAAGTGCGTAAAGGCATTCCACCACGTCAAAAAAAAAAAGTGGTTTAAGCGATCGCTGGGAGGGGACCGGATGGCGTAAGAAGGCGGTCTCCGGATCCCTCCCGTCTCAGGCGCAGAGTGGCACACCGTTTGGTTTTAGTCGGTTCGATTCCTACACACCGCCCCGCCGCAAACTCCGGTGTGGTGAAGGCCCGAAGGGGTTTCTACACGTTAAAAAAAGTGGTTTAAGCGATCGCCACGCCGCTTTCTACTCACTATGGGTTCAAATACCACATGAGAAAACAGTTTGTATGATCCACAAATTGTTGTCTTGAGTCTAGATATTCACTGTATCCGTTTCATGTATGCTTGTAGAGTCCCCCACGATACATTGTGTATGTATAATGCGGGCATAGTCTATTAAAAAAAAAATTACTTCGAGTAAATGCCAATTTACAGGCTGGTTTTATGTTTCCTAGCAATTATGTATTGGTTACTTTATAAATACTCCTTCTTATGTATGACCCTGCCAAAATAACTCTATTCTACATAACGGAAAGCAGAATCAAAGGCAGAATCCAAGAGTGGTGATCACCATACCATACTAATTAAGAATGCAAACAATGCAATAATGCAGCATGGTGACCCACACTATAGCGACCTAGTGATGTTTCTGCATTATTGGGGCTCCAGTCTCGCACTCACCAATGAAACACAACACCACAAACGATGACGTTTGACGTTGATCTTCTGTGCGAGGGTAGTACCGCTCCGGTTGAGCCGGCCCGTTCGTGCTGAAATCAGCGTGGCTCTACTGCCTACTACCACGATAAATGGCACTAGTTTAAACTATATAACTGTAAATTAAAAAAATTAATAACCTCCACATATTTTTATGAAGTACTAAAACTTGAATTTTACTGTTTTTGCTTATCTCATCCAAGTTTCATTTGAGAAGCTATCATCTGACCTCTAATAAAGATTTTAGTTTAGATAAGACTGTATAAAAATATCATTAACTTCATTACACTCATTGGTAATTAGAAGACGGTAAAAGATCTCATAGTACTTGACTTATTTCCATCAATCGTTGTTGTCTTTAGAAAAAAAAATAGTTGAAAATATATAAAAACATATTTTTATTTTTTCATACTTTCATTCATTCAAACTTTTGGAAATAATAGACTTCAGCTCAAGTTTTAATTCAAAAAATCAATATGCATTCATTCTGATAAAAAGAATTTATAAAGCATTTATTCAAAGAAATATTCGATGAAACTCATTTGTATGTAGCTCATTTATTCAAATAACGTAATTCACTTAACCTTATTACTGTGATAAGATTAAAAAAACGGTCAAATTATGTCACAAGTAGGCGGGCGTTGCATATTTCTTTGTTTATGGTTGAATAGTCATTATATGTAAATAGTGGAGTCGTGATGATGGGTAGACAGATAGTGACGAAGCATGTTTTGCAACTTCACGGAATGATAATTGTTTGAGGCCGGCAACCGTGTGGGTGCAGCACCTGTATCTTTCTTGGTAAGACGTAAACCCGAGATTCTCTCTAAGATATAACTAGATTTAATATTTCATAAACGTGATTTTTTTAAACGTGATGCCATGAATTTTTAATTTTACGACACCGCGTCGCTTGCGTACTGGGTTTCAACTTGGATGCTTAAGGTGGATAATAAGTTTTTTATTAATGTTTTAAAACGTTCTTTGTATTGGTTATTACGTATTAAGTTTATATATGCACGGCCTCCTCAATTTAGTGTTACTGGGACTCAATAGATTGACGTTTGTATTGCTGATATTGACTAATGATTTGTATTGGTAATGTATATTTTAGAGTTTAGGTATCAATTATAAATTAAAACCACAGGAATACGAATAGTAAAAGGTCAAATAGCGCTATTTTTAGTCATGATTTTTTAATTAAACTATGAATAAATGCTAACAAGCATATTATCATAGAGCGTGTGTTTAATTAAATTTTCATTTTTAATTATTTGAAGCGTATTTTCTTTTTAATTTACTAATATTTATAGATACTAAAAATGTATGGTCAATCCACGAAACTTCTTAGATTAGACAAAGCAATATAGTATTTATTAAGAATGAATACAACTCACGAATTTTGTATTCTAAGTCAGAGCAAAATAAAATAGAAAAACGCTTATGAATACAAAAGTTTGATGTACTGATACTGCAGAGTGATTGACTGACAAGTAATTTTTTTATTTTAAATTATAGCATGAGCAGAATCCAAAAGAGGTGATCACCATCCTCGATAATGTAAAATAGATCACCATATAAATATCTACGACTCTAAACAAAAAATGTCGCCTATATAAAGTACTTTTTTTGCACTGAAATGTACTGAAAACGAACTAACGTTGGTATTGACAGCAATCACTGACCTGGATCGCACTGTAGCTGCACTAGAATCACACCAGAATCATACTAATCTCGTACTAAACTTGTACTCGTACGTATTGTACTGCAAACATCTTGTGTACTAGTTCTCATTGTACGTTATTGGACCATTATCACTTAAATTGTTTTGTTTAATTCAGTTATTCCTTTTGAAATTAATATATTTTATATTAACTTGTTATGTAAATCTGGAGAACAGATTGTTAGGGATGGATAACCGATAGAATGTTACCTTTTAGTTACTTATTTATTTTTTAAATATTATTTAACCGCACGGATGGCATCGTGGTTTAAGCGGTCTCTTCGACCCCCACATGGGGTAACATTTAGAAATGTAGTCTATAATCTGTAGTTTTATTTCTGTTGTTGTTTTTTGTATACATTACATGAATGTTTGTAAAGTTCCCTGCCACATAAGATATATTCCTAGTGCAAGAGCTGTTTAAATAAAAAAAACCTTTACCAAAATTACGCCATTATGATTATAGTTATACTAAATATTATAGCCTGTATTCCTGAATGGTTATTGTGTTATTAAAACGCGAAGCTTAGAATCATTTCAAAATACCTCAAAAAGTAGCTACTGACTGACTAGCTGAGCTCCGCGGTGTTACCCGCGGGTAAAGCCCCGGAAAAACTAGTCTAAAAAAGTAGTCTACGTTATATTATCAAGTATTTGCCAGTGAAAGTCCCTTAAAAATCAGTCTAGTCATTCCAGAGGTCAGTCGAAACAAACAGACAGACAGGCAGAAAAAATGTAAATAAAAATATTTTGATATATGAACCGTGTATTACATTACACATGCGGTTATTTTAAAATGATATTACAAACAGACACTCCAATTTTATTTATTTGTACAGATGTATAAATAAAATTACAAAACCTTTATTCAGGAATATATTCTATACTTATATTAAAAGATCTTATAACAAGAATACCTAATGTTAAAACTGGAAATACCGAGAGTTAAATTTTCTTGTTGCCACTTTATGAACTATAATTTTACTAGTGATGTAGGCCTACGGCAATTTTACTCAAAAATTTAGTTTGTCACAAGTGTTCTGTTCTTTAACACCATGGATTGTTATGGGAAATAATAAGCTACATCTGATTATCTAGTGTGATGATTGAAGGGTAAAATAATCCCCGAGGGACGGTTCACATTATACAGTGTTAATATATCTCTACTAAAATAAAAACAGTTTTGTTGCCCCAACCGAATCCAACAGTACCTTGTATCTTTCACTTGTGATAGAATATTTTTCCATTTTTTTATATTTAACTCTGTAATAATTCCCGATTAATATTCGAACTTGAGAGATATGCATGAGAAGTATTAGGAAAAATATCGCACATAAGAGGTGGGTAAATTTTAAATACGATTTTCTAGTAATGGAAAAGAAAAATAAACAAAATATTATTGGTTAAGTGGTGGTGCTTCTTAAATAAATTAATCTTGTGTTTTTTGTATGTAAAAATAACATAGTACAGTAACAAATGGAGAATTAATAGAGTTAAGACATTTCTACAATAACTTATTGCATATTAATAATCGAGATTCTCACGTAAATGCGAAATACGTAGATTTTAAATGTTTTCCTAACCGATTACGGGCACGGCGGCCAGTCTCAACGGAGATCAGTCAACTACGCAGGAGATATTATAGTGCATAAGTGTGTGCGCAAACACAGGTGCACTCTCTGTGCCCTCTCTCTCATTATGGGACGGTTAACCGACACAATCGGGGAGAGATCTGGCGCGGGACAGCTTTACGTGCTCTCCGAGGCACGGGGGTTCTGACTCAAACTTCCAAACTCCGAGCTGTTATTAAGTATTTCTATAATCAATAAACTCAATAATACTTTTTGGCCCGACCCAGGTTTCGAACCCGAGACCAATTGATGTATTACATTTGTATTTATATAACAATATATAATAGAAAGGTAGACGGTAGACTGACAATTCTTGTTCGGAAAAAGGAAAAAGTACATGTACATTAATGTTATTTTATGACACAATTATCGACGCTTAACAGACTTCATGATCTTTAATACAAAAACTGCAAAGAAAACTTCTCCCCAATGTAACAAAGACCGTTTAATTTAAAAGTTGGCGCGTGATGGTGACTATCAGTACTTGGCCGCCTCTCGATGCTGCAGGTGCCTGTTTAGCCGTATTTGGCTCCTTGTTACTGGTAATTTGGCTCCCGTAGGGCAGGATCTCAGTCCAATGTTGGCAAGAGCCGGGTTGTATATAAATAACTATCATTTTACACATATGGAGCGCATCCTCTGAAGTTGGAGGTGGTTTATGTTTTTTGGTTATTCCTTCATCATATATCTCACTATATGCAATGTATCTGTGGGATCTAAAATTAAAAATAGTGTATTATAGTATTTTGTATATTATTTCAGATTGTTTTTTTGCAATGCAAGGCCTTTCAATAATTCCAAAAATAAACCATCTCATAAACCTTCAAAATGTTTGTCGAAAAATACATGTCAAACAACTATTTAATTGGGCTTTATAATATTAAAGTCGGATTTATCTCATTTCTATATTGCATAGATATTGTGTTTCGTAGCAAGATTTGTTCATAATTATAAAGTTTTTTAGCATGATATATTTTTATAGAACTCTGCATCGTATTTATTTAATATTAGTCCGCATAATATTACGTGAGTTCTAGCTAATAATTGCACTTAATAGTTTTTTTTTTAGCTAATAATTGCACTTAATTACACAGCAAAGTATTTATAAGATTTATTAAATAAATACGGCTATGTTTTAAACATAAATATTCGCTTTTAAAAACTCATTAATTACATTAATTCTAGCCATTAGTATAATGAATAAACAAGCGTTTAATTTCCACAATAATTACCTGGACATAAATAGGGACATCATTATTCAGTTGTCGCCCGGTCCGTGGTACTGTCGGCCGATAGTCTTGCTCTACATGTGCTAATTAAAGGACATTCCCTTACACAATGATCTCGGCTGTCTTCCCAACTAACATGAAGGTGGACCATGCAACCGAGTCTTTCATCCAAGTCATTGAATAACTACCAATACCACGCCGTAAAGTTGGTATTTAAACTCTTGAATGCGTAATATATTTTAAAGAATGAATTAGTGAACTGATTTTAACAAATACTGAATCCATTGCTCTTTCAGTTCGTTCGTCTTCAATGCATTTTATGTTATAGACGGAGATGGTATTTACATTTATTGATAAAGACACATGTTGCGGTTCGGATTTGTTGGTCAGAAGCGATTCAGTGATCGTTTTGAGATAATCAAGATCATGGGCCTTGACATTTCTTTTATTTTATCGTGAACGGTCGTTGGGAGATAAAACAGCAATAAATAATCCAATAAGACATGGCCGATGCGTGTGTACAGTTGCGCTTTTCATTTGTATTATACATGTAATTATGGCTTGCAACAACGTGCGCGAGCTCTTATTTATTGCGTCTTTATTACATCCAATAGTAAAGATAATCGTTCGCTAATAGCTTGTAATAATTGCGCTAATTTAAGGGTTCGATTGATTAAAGTAATGGATGCGCATGAGGAATTATTTTATTGCCCATTGAGTAGAGAAAATAGTTATTTAAAGTAGTAAATATATGGTGTTTACTACGCATCCAGTCGATTTATCTATGTACCGTTCCTACTAAGATCATTTTCGTATTCTTTATTTATTTTATTCTAGAAAAACAAGTGGAAAAATGATCTTTCCAAGTGTGAATGAAATCAACTGAAGCAATTTATATTGGTTCTATCGGATCTTATACTCGTATATGATTTGGTAAAGAGAACTGATTTCTAAATCGATAGATACAATTCGTGTTATCTTTCAATCTCAAACGAATATATTTAAATATTCCATTTGTGTTCGCACATAAGGATGTTTCAAGAAATCTTTTTGACAGAGAATATCGATAACACAATAACTTTGTATACAGAACAAAATAGGACATTATGCGCGACGCATCTCCTCTGTCGCGTCTCATTCCCGTGAATCTTGGGGTATGGCCACGAAGCAGGTAGTTATAGCAGGATTTATATAAAACACAGCGTAAGCGCTGTTTCACACCCGTTTTCTGTGAGCCCGTGTCATCACTCCGGTCGAGCCGGCCCATTCATGCTGAAGCGCGGCTCTCCCACGGCATAACTTTTTTGGCGTCTGGACATTGTAATAACCTCGAACTTCGAGGCCTAATTCCTAGTTGATGTCCCTATTCCCCTCACGTGTTTTCTACAGGATGTGTTACTGATAGGCGCGCGATACACGAATTGAACAACTTTGAGCCTCTACGCACATCTAACTGTATTTATGTCACCAAACATGCATTATTTTATTTTTGTGTTCAATTGGTATGCGGACTATGTTCTTGCGTCATCTGCTGTTCAGAACTTTTAAATTGGGGTAAACCAAAGTAGTATAAGAACTTATAGTTGGAGATGCTAGTTATTTGATTCAGGATATTGATATTGGTTTTTTTAGCGTGTTCGCTTTTATTTTGAATTCATTTTTCACGAGTGTAACGGATATCACTTGTTGAAGCAGTCATAATTCAAAAATACATGTCCCTAGTTCGATAATTATTGACGAGAAAATACACAGATTGCAGTACTTAATATTCAAGATATTGGTGAGATGAAGTTGAAGGTCTTGGTATGAACGTGATATTCACCAAGCTTCCAAATAATCAATCAAAAAATGTTTTGCTAATATTGGTAATGATGTTCACAAACCGCCTCACATTTAAGACGGAAGAATTCTATCTACTTCGAAATGAAACAATGACAATGGTAGTATCCGACTGAGTCCTTTTACCTTAATTATATTAAATTGTATTAAATATATTTATAAGGATGTTTATGTACTGTATATGTAATATTTAAGAAACTTTTTAAGAAACATAACTTATACCATCATTTCTGTAAATTATAACAACTATTTTTTTTTTTATTTAAATCTAACTTAAACGGTAATATTTTATGAAAAAAAACTAGATGTGTCCCGCGGTATAACAACAATAACGGCAAAGCCAAGGGGTAAAGCTAATAAGTAACCAAAGTCACTCCTTATTACATCAGCTACTTGCCAGCGAAAGACCCGAAAACGGTGCAGCCGTTCTAGAGATTAGCCAGAACAACAGACAGACAGACAAAATTGTAAAAAATATTATTTTGATATGTGTCCCTAACCCGCACTTTATTGCCCTCGAAACCACCTGCATCCTAAACTTTATTAAAATCGTTGGAACTGTTTTCGAGATTCAGATTATGTACATATTTACAACATTTGCTAATTTGAATGTATTAGGTAGATATAGATTAAAATTGAATCTATATTCGACATTCTAATAGTTATAAATAGACAGACAGGCATGAAGTATACATTATAGTGCCTACATTTTTTATAACAATTGTATCATTGACTTTTTTGCGCTCGCTTAATTATTTGACATAAGCTTGCTGAGGCTCGGCTGCCGGTTAATAATTCTTATCTGCACAAATAGATCTCTACAATCGATTAGTCAAATTATCGAAAGTATTCAAATATATTCGATTGAATTTTAAGTTATGCCCTGTATTCGGGCATCTTGAAAATTACTTATTTATGGGTATTGTGAACTTGTGCTTTCTTAACCGTAGATCGATGTGGTTGATATTAATTTTAATTTACATTTTATCTATTATTTACAATAATGTTTTGAATTACCTAAGGAACTTTGGAAACTGAGATATAAACGACGATAGTGAAACTTTATTTACTTTCAAAGTTTGTAAATTTTTTTAATTACAATCACCACTCAAGCCAAATCCTCATCAGAGCACTAAAACATGCGTTTCATTCTCATATAGTACTAGCTTTTGCAGGGCTTCGCTCGCGCAGGAGGATATTTTCATCCCCTATTTTACCCCCTTAGGTGTAGCATTTCCAAAATTCCTTTCTAAGTGCTCACTTACGTTGTATAAAGAACCTACATGCAAAATTTCAGGATTATAGGTTTAGTGGTTTGGGTTGTGCGTTGATCTCTGGGTTTCTTAATCAGTCACCTTCCTCTTTAACATATATAGTAGTAGAAACTAAAAAACAAATTGTTATTTTCAAATCACGTATGTAATAATCAGTAGGATTAAAATAATACTTTAATTAAACATTCATAATCGGTGTCACGCCGCTAAGCAAAACACGCAATATGCATATCGAAAAGAATTACACTGTGCTGTCAATCACATGTACCGATTCGGAATTGTCGCTTATAATCGTGTCTCCCATCAACTAAGCTATCGGCCCCTTTGACGTTCAATTACAATCTCCTTATTACACGAACAGATCCGATTAACTTAAAAGGCGTTCATGTAGACACAGTCTTAAGAACATCTCTAGCGTTAGAAGAAAGTCCGTCGCACGCTCATCGAGAATACCGATTCCAGTTCTGAGAAAGCCCCGTAATAAATGCAAAAAAATTACATGTCAATGTAGTTAGACTACCTCAGTGGCGCAGTGGTAGCGTACGCGACTGCTGTCCCTGAGGTCTCGGGTTCAAATCCTGGGTCGGGCCAAATGTTTGTATGATCTGCAAATATTTGTTTCAGAGTTTGGGCGTTTTCTTTGTATAGTATGTATGTATTTACAAAAAAAAGTATTTATGTACTCATATCAGTTGTCTAGTATCCATATTACAAGCTCTGCTTGGTTTAGGATTATGGCGTTGCGTGTTAGATGTCCGAAAAAAAATTATTACTATTTATTATTATTTATTAGTTAAACTTCGATCAAAAGAAACTTCGATTCATTGTTTCTACCTTTCCAAACTTCTGAAGAAATTATTCCGGGACCTGTAAAAGCTTCAAGAAACTTAAATTATATTTATAAAAAGAAAATATTCATTTCAAAAATTATTTGTTCAAAAGTCACTGTCAGTCTGTTACACTTTCACGGCCAAAACCGCTGCATAAATTTAAATGAAATTTGGCATAGGAATACGTTGATTCACTAGGGTGGCTATAGGCTACTCTTTATCGCGTTTATCCTCATGCATACGGAGAGAGCTGCGGGTAATAGCTAGTATGAAATATATGGCTACTACAATCGATCAAATTTGTCACTTACTCATTGAAAAATCGTCTCACAGAGATGAGTATAAAACCATATAATATGGCGGTTATGAGACTTTCGAAAGATCTCCAAAAATTATATTCCCTATCTCATCGAAAAACATGTTCCTTCTTTAAATGATTAAATGTAGCGTAAAACTACTAGTCTCACATTCGAAATAACAATTTTCTAGCTTCAAACAACCAAATTTATTCATCATAATACTCTAAAAGGACAAATTTTACATTATCGTAATAAAGCAAACGTCTTGTACAAAGCCTTCAAAGCCTTAATAATATTAAACTGAAATCCGATTTAAACGTAAATTGATTAAGAAGTTTAAAAGACTACTCCAAATAAAGGAACAAACTTTACCTCTTTACTTATCGCAGTTTCTTTGTTCAAAAGTTATTAGAAAGATCATTTTCTTAAACAATCTATTTCAAAGATGTTACATAAAATTTTGTTCGGCTTTGACTGTATTAGCCAGATAACACTCAGTTAGGCGAACAAGGACTTTATCTTAAACGAAATTAAGTCGATGTTAGAACAAATACAGATAAGAGTAGTCTAGCATTAGTTTACATGGAATATATTCCCTTTCATTACGTACATACCTTTTAAATTAACTATTTAGCATTATTTGCTGAATGTTTAGGGGCCATTTACTCCGCCTTGATTAGCACAGAACAAGATTAGCATTTTAGATAAGATCATAAGAGCGACTTAACTGTAAATGATATAATTCGCTTTGTCAAAATATATTTGGCTTCATCTTTAAAACATTGTAATTTGTTGTATGTAATTTCATTATTAGAATCGAGTCGAAATCTGGCACTGCATTTTTAAACCGCACACTATTTTCAATAAAAAAGTATTAAAATTTAGATTTTAATTATTTGTTAATCAAAGGTTTAAATTTAAGGTTTACAATGGTGTTACATTTTTACTTTTGCCCTCTTTGTTCTACTTTAACAGTATGCTAAAATCATTTAAGAGTAGCAGTCACATAACTGAAAAATTATAAATTATGTAGAGGAACGAGCCACATGTTCCTCCAACACAAATGGAGGATCCTCCGACCAGGCGAGGTGATCATGCCTGGCGGGCCACTGCCCAACGATTGATGTTGGGAAGTTGTATATATGTTAATCGGCGCGAGAACTTCTATTGCGCGATTTAGGATTGGTAGTTTCTTAGTTTTCTTCGTTGCTCCGTAGTTCGATGTTTCTTCGGTAGATGGCGCTGTCATAAATTTTTATGTTGACGCTGTATGTGGAAGTCGCCACAATTACATTTGTCAATAAATAAATCAAATAAAAATTTCAAAATGAAATATTAACATTTTACAATTGTATTTAAAGTTACAAATAAATAAGGTTAATTAAGCAACAGCGAAATTGATAATCTCAATTAATACTTGTATGATTCCGTTCAATGCTCTTCCTTTGCGTCCTTTATTTTATCGACGCACAATAAGTCAGCAAGTTTTCTAGTAAGTTCCAAAATAAACACAATAAATATCATTTGAAGCATTTGAATATTAATTCAAACTATGTGCGTCACAATGAAGGTCTCGTTAACCTTTACTTAAGCGGCTTTAACGTCAAAATATTTTCTGTCGCATATACAGGCTGTTGTTAAATGCCACAAAGCTTTTTATCGGATTTCCTTTCAGGACTTTTTACCGGAATTATAGAGCTATTTTTATTCCCTAACATTTTTCGGTGTTTTGATGTGTTTACTTATTTTTTCGGCTACTTTATCAAGGGAAATTGGCTAAAAGAGAAATTTCGTAATAGTTCATTATGCCCTAAAAAAATCTCATTATTGTTAAAGAACTCGTGGCGTTTAAATAAAGTAAAAACAAGAAACTGATAACCAAGCTGGAATTGGTTCAGCAGAAAAAAAAAGTTAGGTGGGTGCCAAAGGTATGATAGAGTGACACTGTTGGATTGAATATAACTTAGATTTCTTGAAAATGTTGGCTTTTTCGATATTGAAGGCGCTCATAGCCCAGTTGCACTCGGTGATTAAAAACAATCACCGAGGGTAAGCAACGATGGCGCGGTCAGTATCTAGATGGGCTACCGCTGGTGGCATGTTACCATGAGCGTCTCCGTGATTCGGAGGTCACGCTAAGCGGTCGGTTCCGGTTGTTATCATATGATAACAGTCGTGAAGCTTAGTTGGAGGCCTTTGGGCGGCTTAAAAACATCCAACTGCAAGATTACGTAGCCACAACGTACTCTTGCCAGTCCCCAACCCGCACTTGGCCAGCGTGGGGACTGGCCTTAACCCTCTGGGTATGGCCTTAACCCTCTCCTGAGAGGAGACCTGAGCCCGGCAGTGGGACATTATGGGTTGTTGATGTGGAAGAAATCACATACCAGGTGTTGTTCGAATGAACTTCAAAGCTATAGATTGCTACCAAAATCATCATTGGAATATACCGTGTTTCGCCACGACCCACTCAGAGTATTTTGTGTATATGGTTATAGATGTATGTATTCTTGCTTGCTTTTCTTGTATGTAAACTGCTAGTAACATTTAGGAATAAGCTTGAATTTAACCTTTGATTTACAACAAAAGATATCTAATCTACACCATGGCACATTAAAATGGCGATCTTGGGCTACAAATACAAGACACAATAACATTATACCTAAAGCAGGAAATAGCTGGTAATCGCTAACCTAATATTAAAATATTCTAATAGTATTAAAATTTACATTTTTACTTCGAGGTATCCACGTAGCTACTATTACTCGTAGCCAACGTGGATCCCAAGGTTATCAGGATCAAGCCCTATCAGGATTACATTACGGAATATTAACTACACATATGCGCAGTATGTTATTGTGAATTATTACACTCCCCGTATACGTGGAAGTTGATATCACTACTTTTTGTACTGCAGAATACTGTTAATGGCTAATTCGATACAGAATTTTTGCTACGTATTGTAATATTTTATTTTTGAGTAAAATTCTTTTACTCCAGTCTTATTTTTTGCCAATGTGAATAAGTTTCAACATATTTTCTATAGGCAAATTTACCAATTTCCTAAAAAAATATGAATAAAAAATATTTTCGGTTGACATTTTGATTCATTTTGGAAAGGCTTAACGTTAATATCTATGTCTAATCAACGAATTTTCAGAATATTATATTTGAGAATATATAAGTGTCTATACATATTTAAGGAGACTTTTCGGATTTTTGAGCACAGCTTCTTAAACTAGTAGTAAAAAAAAAATAAGTATTTAAAAACCCGTTCTATAAATATCTTAAATTCTGAAAGTTTTGTGATAAAAATTAAAAACTTTACAAATTGAACGTAAGAAGACGCAGTCTATTATTATTTCTCTATACACATTTATTTAATTATAGTATTTCTAATACGATTTACTGATACCCTGTATAGTCAATCGGACCAGTGAATACCGTAGTAAGAATCCAAGATGCTATCTCTGTACCGGGAGCTTAGAGTTTTATGTGAGTTACTGTGCAATAAAGAAAATACACCGTTATCGTGACACCTACATACGTCATCGAAACTATGTAATGAACTTTATAAAACTTAGGCCGTCTTTATATTATCAGTATTTAATGATTCTCAGAATGGATTTCAACGAAATTCGTCGTTTCGCTGAGATCCGTTAAACCAAGGACTAGATAAGCACGTGTTTGGTTAGTTTAAATTCATGAACATGAATTGTACTTTTTTAAGGATTATTATTTTTATATTATTCAAGAAACTAAAATGTAAACTGATTTATGTCACGCTGCTAATTATTCCTGTAATATTGAGACTAAATTTTGATTATTTTTTTATTTAGGATTATTCTGCTTTGATTTCAAAATAGCCCTTCATCGCGATTTTTTGTTCACAGCTTATGACACTCGCAATTAATGTGGTTTTCTATTATTATAAGGATTTTTAAAATTGTTTAGTAGATCCAGTGACCTCTACAACTTTGAGGTTGTAGAGGTTTCTCCTCCTATAGTTAACTAACATAAAAAACATCTATACAGAAAACAAGATGGTAGATGTTGACCGGTATCTAAACTTTATCATATTTTATTTTTTGTACGAATCTTTTAGTATATCAAGGAGTTCGGGGAATCTCAAATTATTACTATGTTTCCAGTAATGTTGTTTAGAGTGTAAGCATCGCAGGAATTAGTGCCACAAGTTTAAAACAAACTGACAGTTTGGGTTAAACTTCTTGTATAGTCAGCTTTATTTGCACACCATTGTTTGATTCGAATAACTTGAATAATTTGATGGTAGGTTTCTAATAGATATTTCATGTATACAATAATTGTACACATTTCAATATATTCATATCATCAGCTTTAATGTTATATACCACGATCAATTCATAAGAATTAAATAATATAATAATAATAATACCACGGCAATAATAATAATATATTGAGACGTATGGCCCTTACCCTCTCCTGAGAGGAGACCCGAGCCCAGCAGTGGGACATTATGGGTTAATGATATATATAATAATAACACAGACATATCACTTTTGACAGTCTAACTAGGTAGAGCCACGCTGATTTCAGCATGAGCGGGCCGGCTAGCCCGGGGCAGTGCTACCATCGTACAGAAAACCAATTTAAAATGACATGCTGTCGTGTTTCGTTGATAAGTGCGAAACCGGAGGTCTAACAATGCAGAAACATCACTAGGCCGCTATGGTGTTGGTCACCATGCTGCATTGTTGTAATATCTGCATTCGCAATGAGTATGGTAACCACCGCTCTCGGATTCTGTTTATGTTTTCCATCAGGCAGAGTAGAGTCATTTTGGCAAGTCCATTCATAAAAATAAAACTAGGCAGCACCTGTTCGATACGATGCAATCTGCTGATAAATATAGTTAAATGACACACACTCATGGATCTTATTTATCTTATAATTAAAACTGTTGAAGAAACTAGAGACAAAATTACTGTGCGTTCACTTGACCCCATGTGACTTCCTTCCTGGGGTATACGAGAGTCCCGAGAAATGGAAGTATGTAACGAAATAACGTGTGGTTTTAATCGGATCGATTCCGACATCAACTTACAGAGGTTACTAAAATAATATGGGTACGGTGCTCTCTGAATGAGCTCCAAAGGATTGGTAAGAAGCCGACTAAGCCAAAGCAGACCGGGTCCTTTAAACGGGTGAAAAGGTATCTCACTAGGCTGCCATAGTGTGAGTCATCTTGCGGCTCTGCCCACATTCGCACTAAGGATGGTGGATGGACCACCACTCTTGGATCCTACTCATGCTTTCCATCAGGCAGAGTAGAGTCATTTTGGTAGCATGAGATTTAAAAAAAGATTAAAATGACTGTCATATTATTTTTTTTACCTATAATTGAATGGTTGCATATGATATAACTGCAACCGAAATAGAAAAAGAATAATAAATAAGTAAATATAGTGTATATTTACTTATTTTTTATTCTTTTTCTTTGGATATCTAACACACAACACCATCTAGTCCCAAACTAAGCAGAGTTTGTGTTATGAGTATTAGACAAGTGATATAAATACATATATACTTTTTTTTGTAAATATAGACATATTATAGACAGAAAATACCCAAACAAATATTTGCGGATCATCCAAACATTTGATCTGACCCGGGAATCGAACCAGAGACCTCATCCACAGCAATCGCCCACGCTACCACTTTTTTTTTACGTGTGGAAACCCCCTCGGACCTTCAACCCACCGGGGTTTTCGGCGGGGCGGTGTGTCGGAATCGAACCGACTAAAACCACACGGTGTGCCACTCTGCACCTGAGACGGGAGAGATCCGGGAACCGCTCTCTTACGCCATCCGGACCAGCGCACGCTACCCATGCGCCAATGAAGCGTTTCAATTAATAGTTTTATGTTTGTATTTAAGTTAATTAGATAATTATGTTATCAGGTAATTTAGTCTAATAAAACTTTTGTTTGATGATTCAATAAATTAAACAATTTTCAATATTTAAACCAAACTCCATTGGTTGTGGGAATGAGTGAAAAATCCATCCACTACTTTGGGTTGGATTTAGACCGGATTCGAAAATTTTATATGTTTCAAGCTTAAAAATAATTATACCAATGTGAACGTCTAAAGTTTTTTTAATTTAACTGACTAAGACTACTTTTTAAGTCACCTTTCAAACAAAAAAATAAACAGAATTCCTATAACAGTTTGTGAACTATAATGCCACAAACACATAGATGTATTCGATCCATAACATCGCTATTGTAATAGATAACCGAATGTTAAACTGTTTACCGAGCAATAGATAACTCGTTTAGTGGCTAACAAAACATAAATAAAATTGTGAAAGAAAAACTAAGATAAATTAGCAATAAAACACTAAATACATATAGAAACGTTCGTCAACTGAAGAAAATTATGCCTAAATATTTTATTAACGCGTTTAGATAAATTGTCTTGTAATGGGTAAACATTATCAAGTCCGTTGGTTATTTAGGACAAGACAATATTCATCAATAAGAGGAGCCCATAAATGTCTTGAAGATAGACTGCTGGCAACAAACGATTCCAGATTACCATAAACAAGACTCTGAAGACAAATAGGTGATTGGTGAAAGATTAGTTACCTAGTTTAAAAGGAATATGCTCGTATATATATTTCTTCGTAAAGAAATTACCTTACAGGTGGTATAAAATTTACTAAAATTTATACGTTAAGTTTAGAGTCTATATCAGGCCAAAATGAAATTTAAATGCTTAACATGATTCAAAGGATATTTACCTGTTATTTCTTTTCGGAGGTAGGTAAAAAAATAAAAACCTTTTTTTAAATTGTTCTGCTCCTGTTTCAATTTTCACTTAACTTCATCCTTTTTACGTGACTGTCAAAGAACTGCTTTTAGAACAATTATTAGATAAATCAAAAGGACGTTTCTTTTACTGTACTTTAATATTTAATATGAACTAAAAAATAAGAAAGTATTTTTTATGATATAGGTGGCAAACGAGCAGATATATCACGTGATAGTAAGCGATTACCGCCGCACATGGACACCCAAGAGGCGGCCCATGTGTGCGTTGCCGGCCTTTTAAGAAGGAGTACGCTCTTTTCTTGAAGGTTTGATGGTCCGGTCGGCTGGTCCGGGAATACATATATTTACATATTTTCTGTTGTTTAGAACATATTCTGTTCTAATATAAAAATGTAAGGGTTTCAAAAGCATTTTTAAAACTGTACTGATTATTTGAAAATCCCTTCAATGGAACACTTATAAATATAAATGCAAAGAGATTAAACAAAACAATGCTGCTGATCATCCACTTTGAACAACACCTCAATCACTTCTGACGGCACCCACGCAAAGGTATCAACCGGTTAAGTGCCTATAAAATCTTCATTCTCTAAATACATTGGAAGTCACACATTTTATCGTACTGATTGCCAATAATTGCATTGCACGCATTCTGTACAGTTCGTACATTCTAATGTTTATTGAGACTGCTGACAGAATGAAATACCAAGACACAAACCAGAAAAATAATGAAATGCGAACCGATATAACGTACTTTTTCCAAAAATGATGATGATATCTGCATTACATTAATGCGATAGGTATTTTAATTTTTAAAATGAGCTGTTATAAACCTAAGATAATACACACTCAGTATGTAAGCGTGAAACCAAGAAGACAGCCCCATAGTCCCAAACGTTTAAAGTCGACAGATGAGATGTCAGCAGAAAATTGGATTTCGTAAAATAAATATGTCGCATCACAGGGAATTAAATCGTGCTTTAAGAAAATGATTTGTATTTTCTCGAACATAAAGATCGTTTTTATCTACTAACTATAGGTATGAAACTTTGACGAAAGCTAATTTTAAGTGCGACTTTTGTACGCACAAAAGGTTTGAGTAAACTGTATAAGATATGATACGTTTTTTGCAACAAAACTATTTTATTTTAACTTTCAAAGCGCGAGGATTAATTTTGCGCCAGCTGGGAAGTTACCTTGTTATATATTTGAATGACACTTTCCAGTTTTTAATTTAAAAGTGGCATTGCAAATTGAAACCAAATCTCTTAATCCTTTTGTTTCCCTTTGTTCAAACGTTAATCTTGTAAACCTGTGCCTTTGATGTGTCGCTGCTATTGTAACGGAGTTTTGTTGTTAATTGTTCCTAATTCCATGCCTTTCATCTGCCTCATTCATTCAACGTTGATTTTAATTTTACATAATATATTTTCTATTGAATACCTCTTGTAATAAATTTTAGGCTCACAGTTCTCTTTCTTTTCGGCGTTGAATGTTTGTCTATATACATCTATTTCGTGTCTATTTTGATATTCAGTCCCAGAAGCCAACTTAAAATACAATGGCTCAACCTAATTATGTTTGTTTTACGATTATTAAGGTAATTAAGGAGAGGGAGGATAATATAATTGTTTATGTAAATATTTACGGGTCACGGCTCATATAGTTTTGAATGTAGAGCTTGTTTCTGTAGTAAGGGTATTTTACGAGCACATAAAATATACACTAATAAGCATCTAGCATGTCGCTGTAAGCGTATGATGCATAAGGTGTGGTCTGAATTTCGCACGGCTTTGATGATACGCCTTCAAAACGTTTTAGTGTCCCCGATTGGCTTTCGTAGATACTTGCTAAGTGATCGAAAGAATGCACGAAGAACTAATAAAACTGGATCTTACGAAACTAGTATCTTCAATACGGATATAATGTTGTAACCCACGCCCACTATTCCAAAATACGGATTCCCGACTTGTATGCTTAAACCAGTGTAACTTTTTAATATGAAAGCGATTAATATGTCTCATATTTTAGCTTTTGTCTATTATGATTTATAATTTCCTCGCTTTTATCAATGGCTGTGTGCAATACTTTCTGTTTTGACTTTTATCCATTGATTTACCGTTTAATGTTATTTTCTAAGCTTTCGCGTTCCATGAAAATATTTTTACAAAAACTGCTATCTGCACAATTTAAATAAATTGTATATCACCTGAGTGCCCAATACAGCTTCAATATCCTTAATCGTTGCGAAATTCATTCGTTACCTTTTTAAATTGTTCTTTTATGTTGATAGTGATTTATTTGACAACCTACACAAAACGAAGAGGCCAATAAATGTATGGAGCCTCAAGTCTTGTTCGAGAGAGGTACACAGTCAATAAATGAGTGTTAAAAGTATAGGATTTGACAGTTGGCGAAGATCTTAATATATTCTAAAAAATCAATTTCAATATGTCTATATTTATTGCATGTTGGGAATATATTTCCTTGTGAAAACATATAAGCTTTTTACAAAATATACATGAAAGTATTTATGGTATATATATGATTTTTTTTTCTGTCTCTCTGTCTGTTTATTACCTCTTATGTCTAGATCTATATCCGATTTCGACTTTTGGAATTTCAATCACGTAGCTTATTATTTAAGGAGTAATTTAGGCTACTTATTAGGGCTAGTTTTATTCCGTGGCCTTACCGGTGGGTAACACTATATATATATACTTGTTTTTTTTTATTGTAACCTTATAATATCGCATAGTGTAAGCTTATTTAACTGAGAATATTTATGAGCTTAAAACAAACCATAAAAACTAAATTGAAAGCATTTAAATTGTTTAACATGGTAAGTACAGTACTGATAATAATGAACTTGTAACGATTCCCAGTGATTGTGGAAGAACCAGCTTTATGTAGCTCCGAAACAAAGACAATATTCTCCAAGAATACGAAGTGATCATGCCTGGAGACAGTTGCATAAGCTTAATATTAGTTGTGCGTATGATAACTATGATATTTATATATGTGATGATGTTTTCCTAGCGAATTACGGCCACGGCGGCCAATCTCTACGGAGACCAGCCAACTACGCAGGAGATGTTACAGTGCACAAGGGTGTGCGCAATCACAGGTGCACTCTCTGTTCCCTCACTCTCATAATCCGATGGGACGGTTAACCGACATCATCAGGGAGAGATCAGGCAAAACTCAATAGAGCCTTTTGCCCGACCCGGGATATGATCCCGAGACCACTTGATTGGCCGTCGCATTGTTTTTGTTGTGCATTTATATAAAAATGTAGATATCAAAGCATCTCACTAGGCAACCATAGTGTAATAAATATAAATAATAAATAAATATGTTCGGACATTTTAACACACAACGCCATCTAGTCCCAAACTAAGCATAGCTTGTACTATGGGTACTAGACAACTGATATTAATACTTATATACTTTTTTTGTAAATACATACATATTATACATAGAAAACACCCAAACTCCGAAACAAATATTTGCAGATCATACAAACATTTGGTCAGACTCAGGAATCGAACCCGAAACCTCTTGCACAGCAGTCGCATTCGCTACCACTACGCCACAGAGGCAGTCAAGTCAAGTCAGCGTGGATCTGCATTGTCCGCATACGCACTGAGGATGGTGACCACCGCTCTTGGATTCTACTCATTCTTTCCATCACACCTAGTAGAATCATTTTCGCAGCTAAAACATAAACAAAAATCATAGCATGATACAGGATTAGCATTTTTTTATTACAGTTTCGTTAAATATTGTTGTGAGTATTGTAGTATGTAACTTATACTCTCGATTGTCGGCACTTGATGGAACTTGTTGCAATACATTCTAGAATTAAACTCACTTGCCCTTATTTCACCATTTTATTTATTAATTTTTACACCTGACCGCTTTTGCTTTATATAAAAATAGTAGAATAAGTGCAAGTGAGTTAAATTTTAGAATGTATTATGGTTTTCCTAATTATGTGGCGGTCGCTTAAGTATGAACCTACAATTAGCTTTAGACTACGAAAAAAGGAGCCACCTCGTCTGAAAACAATTTGGTATGAACATGATAGACATACAAACTATTTTAAATAGTATGGGTCACCATTTTACATCCATCTGAACGTGGACAGTTCGCATTGAGGATGGTGAACACCACTCTTGAATTGTACTCGTGCTTTCTATCTGACAGAGTAGAGTTAGCAGCTATTACTTAAGCAAAAAAATCTAGGTATTTTATTATATGTAAACACACATAAGGCTCAATGACCAAATTTATGGAAAACAAACTTTATTTCTATGTATTTAAAGTAGTAATAATAGTAAGTTTGATTATTATAGGTATATAGTATTTGGATATTATAGGTACGTAAGAACCGGATGGCGTAAGAAAGCGGTTCCCGGATCTCTCCCGTCTCAGGCGCAGAGTGGCACACCGTGTGGTTTTAGTCGGTTCGATTCCGACACACCGCCCCGCCGCAAACCCCGGTGGGGTGAAGGCCCGAAGGGGTTTCCACACGTTAAAAAAAAGTATACATAAGAAAAAAATAAATTTGAGAATAATTAATGTGTCTATAGGTTTATACATGAGAAGAAGTGGTTGATACGGCTACTTTTAAAATCATGTCTTGTAATTATTTGATTTTTTTATATCTTAGTTGTATTAAAAATGTAACCTTAAACAGGCTATTCAATATCAAAGTCGGCTAAGTAAATGTAAATTAACCTTATGGGTGTGAGTTCATTGCGAATTAATTTATGGGATTTTTAATTTCTCAGCGGGATAGCTGTAAGGATAGCTGATCAAATATACTTTTAAAGTAGATATTTTACATGATTGGAAGTTAAGCGTGCCGACAAAGAACTGAGTATCACTGATTATTGAATTTTAATTTCATGCTTTCGTATTAGGCAGTTGTTGCCTTAATTAACTACTTAAATCCTTGATTAATTAAAAAAGTAAGTAATGGTCGTTTACCCGAATAAATTAAGTCGTAATTAAGTGTATTGATGTTTTTTTTCCAAATTTAGTTCGGAAATGAATACATTTTTTAGATGATATGAAAGTAGATTAAAAATTTGGGTCAAATTAGATTCCATGATAAATTTAATCTTTTGCGTTTTATGACTTTATTTGATTAAGGAAGTTGGAAATAAATAGATATAGCTTTATGTGTATACAACAATCACAATATGAATCATATCTTTGAAATCAAACCAAAGTCATCAATTGAAAGGTCAAAATGATCGCGAAATTAAGGTAAATAATTCGTTAAGAAAATATGTGAACAAATTCAATACACATCGCGAAATTAAGGTAAAATATGTGAACAAATTCAATACACATCTATTCATACAATTTTATGTTCAATTTAAATGAATAAAATATAAGTGTCTGTTTGTCCTTCAAAATTAACAGATTTAACAGATAACAGAAATCGTGAGAGAGTAAATACGGTATTTATATAATAATATATTTTAAAATTGATTATTTAAGGCTGATCATATAACTTAAATTTTTTTTTAGACTTGTTTCACCTGACTTTACCTGATATTGTTGTAAAGGTACAACAGAGGGGCGCAGCTTATTAGTTTGATAAACGAATACGAAACATATGGCACATAACATATAATGTAGCAATATTCATATACTTCATTCTTTTTACTTAAATATTTTAATTCTTATCTCAAGCGAAAGCAATTCATTTTTTTCTAAAGTAAAGCAAGCGATTTGGGTACGAATTGGGTTTGTAAACTATACCCAGTTGTAATTAAAATGTCTTTTTTTAAAACAATTTACATTCTCATTATCATACATCTTACTATATAATTACCTTTTACTAGGATATGAATGGATAGTAAAAAAAAAAAAATAATTGAATGGGCCGGACCGGACGGAATTCGACCGGAGTGTACCACGGCCTCACAGAAAACCGGTGTGAAACAGCTTACTCTGTGTTTCATCGAGTGAGTGAGGATACCGGAGGCCCATACCCCTTTTTTTTTTTTTTTT